>OX401404.1:37991315-38453815 GCA_947846245.1 Cerastoderma edule
ACACCTTTTAGATCACATTAAGTAGGCATACCATTCAACACATGGCTTAAAGACCATCTTTAAGATCACATTAACTTAGCATACCATTTAAGTTGTGGCTTAAAGAACACCTTTTAGATCACATTAACTAGGCAAACCATTCAACTTATGGCTTAAAGTTTCTGTGCGTCATAGGATTATCTTTTTTAAACTTTCGAAAATAAAGGAATATAGATGAATCTAACATTTCAGCAGAGAAACCAATAGCATGTAAGATGAATTTTGACATTTTTCATTTTATAAAAATCCGAGGGAAATCCGACATAATCTAAATATAGCGTCAAGCTATGAACAACCAATAACGTGACACTCATGTGATACTAAGACTACATGCTGAAAACAAAAATGGACGCTGACGCTAGTATCTTCTAAGTTAGGGGTACATTGTCACGTGACAGGCACTTGACAGCCCATGTGACATAACTAATTACCATATAGATGTAGTAACATACAAAAGTCGAGGCCGTGGGGGTTTTCCGTCAATACCTTCATTTATACCGCGATTTTGGCGATTTTTTTAATGAATATTTGTTAGAAGCATAGCTGAATACCATCCGCAAATTCTACTTTTTACCTATATATATATTTAGTATATGACATCCAGGATCATTAAAGAACACCTTTTAGATCACATTAACTAGGCATACCATTCAACTTATGGCTTGAAGAACACCTTTTAGATCACATTAACTAGGCATACCATTCAACTTATGGCTTGGAGAACACCTTTTAGATCACATTAACTAGGCATACCATTCAACTTATGGCTTAAAGAACACCTTTTAGATCACATTAACTAAGCATACCAATCAACTTATGGCTTAAAGAACACCTTTTAGATCACATTAACTAGGCATACCATTCAACTTATGGCTTGAAGAACACCTTTTAGATCACATTAACTAGGCATACCATTCAACTTATGGCTTAAAGAACACCTTTTAGATCACATAAAGTAGGGATACCATTCAACTTATGGCTTAAAGAACACCTTTTAGATCACATTAACTAGGCATACCAATCAACTTATGGCTTAAAGAACACCTTTTAGATCACATTAACTAGGCATACCATTCAACTTATGGCTTAAAGAACACCTTTTAGATCACATTAACTAAGCATACCAATCAACTTATGGCTTAAAGAACACCTTTTAGATCACATTAACTAGGCATACCATTCAACTTATGGCTTGGAGAACACCTTTTAGATCACATTAACTAGGCATACCATTCAACTTATGGCTTAAAGAACACCTTTTAGATCACATTAACTAAGCATACCAATCAACTTATGGCTTAAAGAACACCTTTTAGATCACATTAACTAGGCATACCATTCAACTTATGGCTTGAAGAACACCTTTTAGATCACATTAACTAGGCATACCAATCAACTTATGGCTTAAAGAACACCTTTTAGATCACATTAACTAGGCATACCATTCAACTTATGGCTTAAAGAACACCTTTTAGATCACATTAACTAGGCATACCATTCAACTTATGGCTTGAAGAACACCTTTTAGATCACATTAACTAGGCATACCAATCAACTTATGGCTTAAAGAACACCTTTTAGATCACATTAACTAAGCATACCATTCAACTTATGGCTTAAAGAACACCTTTTAGATCACATTAACTAAGCATACCAATCAACTTATGGCTTAAAGAACACCTTTTAGATCACATTAACTAAGCATACCAATCAACTTATGGCTTAAAGAACACCTTTTAGATCACATTAACTAGGCATACCATTCAACTTATGGCTTAAAGAACACCTTTTAGATCACATTAACTAGGCATACCATTCAACTCATGGCTTAAAGAACACCTTTTAGATCACATAAAGTAGGGATACCATTCAACTTATGGCTTGAAGAACACCTTTTAGATCACATTAACTAAGCATACCATTCAACTTATGACTTGAAGAAACCTTTTAGATCACATTAACTAAGCATACCATTCAACTTATGGCTTGAAGAACACCTTTTAGATCACATAAAGTAGGGATACCATTCAACTTATGGCTTGAAGAACACCTTTTAGTTTTAGATCACATTAACTAAGCATACCATTTAAGTTTTGCTTTAAAGAACACCTTTTAGATCACATTAACTTAGCATACCATTAAAGTTATGGCTTAAAGAACACCTTTTTGGTCACATTAACTAGGCATACCATTCAGCGAATGGCTTAAAGAACTTTGAAGCAAACTCTTACTCAGTCCAATGAATTTGCATGGTGGAAATTAGGTAAACACATGCTTAGTAAAACATTAATGAGACCCACATAATGGTTCCAACTGTTTCAATAATCTAGTTTTATTTAACTATGTGATCTGTGATGTCATTTTAATCTGATAAAAGACGTTTTTTTCTAAAAAGATAAAATCATCAAATTGTGAGATAGTCTTTTTAAAACAGTTTTGTGTATTAAATGTGATTCTATTTTACCACATTTTCTAGATTGGTTTGGCAAGTAACTTTACAAGTCATAACCAATTCATTACAAGGCTCCATAATTATATGGGTTGACATAGGAACCCTGAAATAGGTTTTTCCAAATTTTTTCTTCATAAAACCTATGTGCTGCTTTCTCATTGAAATTAACCAAATTACCTTGTTTTTGGAGGTTTGAAAGTTATGTTTTGATAAGGCTTTGCAAATGGTGTAGCATTATTCCTTGTTTGTCCAAAGCAAAGACTAGTACAGTTATTTGCATGGAGACTTCAAAAGTTTTCGAAAATTACAATTCTTGAAAATGGCAACTCGACCTCATAGGGCGTGCAAAGCGCATAACATCCTGGTAAAGGGAATACCTTAGACAACTGGCATATAAAAGGGGATTGTAGAATCAAATATGTACATGTAGTTGTAGGATATACAGGACTCTTAATTTGTTATGATCTAAATCAAAGGAATGTATTGTCCACATGTAAAGGGCATATGATGGACTCTGGGTGCTGCATTGAAAAATGCTTGAGCAAATACTTGAGCCAATCAAAATGATCTTGAGCCATATTGGAGACATTGGAGCAACCTTTCTTGAAATATTGAGCATTTTTTTTATACATTCTTTTTTTCACACCAGAGGTTGTCATTGTTTAATACAATCCTAGACACCATAAACGTGCTTTCAGGTATTTGGTATCACACAAAACACATCGAATCTGCAAACAATTTTTTTTTAAGATTTCAAATACAAAAGCCCGCCCCTCTCCCTTAGTTTTCAAAAGTTGCCACCAACTATATCTATATGCCATTTTTTCCTAATTGCAGGCGTGTAGCTAGCGCTCCATGGATGTGGATTCAGGAATTAAGGTAGTGGCTTCATAATTTGAAAATAATGGTGAATTCTGGTGCATTCTAGGCAATACCTGGGTTGTTAATGACATTAAGGCGTCAAGGGTTATGCCTATAGAGAATAGGATCTGCAAAATGTGTCAGCACAGCGCTATAGAAACCTAATACCATTTTCCACTTTTTATCGTAATTTGAGAACGCAACTGATACCAAAGTTTTATCATACATGGCCTACTCATAACAAATTCAAACTATTGTTAACCAATCAAAAGAAGAAAATATCATGTGACTTAGGTAAGTTTATATATTTAGCGAGTCAAGTGCGGGAAACCAAAATTACGCAGCTTGTTAATGTTAATTTAATACTAATGTGAATGGTTATATGTTTTTTTATACATATACCAATACATAAACACATTCATTAATAGCATTCTCACACTTTTCTCCTTAAGGAATGATATAAATGTAAAAAATCTATGTTTAAAAATACTTTACTGTATTGTTTTTAATAGATGGTGCTTGTCATAATGATATGTTATCCTTGATTCCTTTGGTTTCAACCCTTCTTCTCAATCCGACCCCTTAGCAAAATCGGAATTCTTGCATCCGAAGTTCCGTGTTACGGAATCAAGAAAAGTCAAATTTACTCTATTCGCTCGTTTTTATCATGTATCGCAAGAACAATGGGTTAAAAACAGGAAAAAATGTATCTAAACTACAATTTTAAGCTACTGTGATCAAAGCAAGCATATTTCACCTAAATCTGTAAATAGCTGATCAAAGTATTGGCAGAAAAATCAATATTAAATTTGTTAAATTATTTAAAAACATGTTCCCTATTTTTCTGGATGTTCATCATATTGTCAAACAGTCTATAATATTTTTTTTCTCTTTGTTATCTTGTCCTTGTGGCTCATTTTATATCAGGGGGTTGAATGTAGAGGAAAGTATCTGGCTAACCGGGAGCACTGACCTTGACTCATAAAAGTAAACAGATCCTTACTTTTCTATAAGTTTGATGGTTATTGAATTGTTTCATGAACTAAAGAATTGTTTGGGGTTATTCATTAGCCAAAGTAATTTATCCTAACTTATACTCCTTCTGCACATACACCAAATTAGAAACCTAAGGGGGTTGAAACCAGAGCAAGGTGTAGCTCATATGTAAGCAACAACTTGTATACATTATGCTAATAAACTTTTGAAGTTGTTATGAAAACATTAATAAAGTACAAGTTTGTGATTTTAAAAAAATCCTGATTTTTATGTTTGTTTGTCAGAATCATGTGGATTCAGCTGCGTACTTGAATATAGGTAGCTAGGCACCTAAATTGGAACAAATTTACATTTTCGTACTTAAAGCACAAAATGGCCAACCTAGGCAAGCTTTACATGAAAATAAGTTTCCCAAAAGGGTTCGAGAGAAGATGTCTATTTATTTATAAATTTTACCATAAATGTATGTATTAGTGAAAACATGAACATATGTAACACACCAAGCAAATGAACCTCTCAAAGACACAAACCCATCCAATCAGTGAAAAGCACTGTCGTACACTGATCAGTTGTGTTTTCTTTATATATACCATCATGTTCTCAGCAACAATGCATTAGGTTCCTTAATTTGCATAAATGTTCAACAAACGTTACTTATGTTTAAAGTTCAACACACACTGGCAGCCATGTTTTTCCAGAAATTAAAATTCTATGAAGAATCTCTAAAAAAGGGGCCCCAAAAGAACATACATGTGATATTATTTTGAAATCTGACCAGTGATATTTTTTAACAAGAAGATTTTTTAAGGTTTTTCGCATGGCAGCCATCTTAGTCACATGACTAATTTTCTTTTGACAGAAGTTTCTCCTCTCCACCTATGGATGCTCCACTTGATACTAAATTGAAATTGGGCCAGAGGTTTGGGAAGTAAAGATCAAGTTATAAATTTTACCAGTCATGTATTTAGTGAAAAACACTAACACATTCAAAGTTCAACGCATCCTAACGGCCATGTTTTTGACAGCCCCTGAAGAATTTTGGGGATTTCCCAGCCTACTTTTGCAAATCACCCTCCTACTACAAATATTGATAAATCCCCTGACTGCAGCTTCCCTAAAATTACTATTAATCTCTTTACAAGCTGCAGACAACATATTTTGTCACACATTAAACAATTTTTAAAAAGTTATGTAAACCTGTAAAATAAAACTTTCAATTCTGGTGATTTGATTTGTGAATTGATTAAAAAAGCAGTGTGTCAAAATGAGAACCACTTGTGCCAAGCAAATTCTCCTTTTTGCAACAATATCTTTTATTGAAAGTGTCATGGAAATGCGTTGAGAAATGGAAGAGTAGCACTCAAATGAAAGGTTTCTTGTCTGTTCCCCTCTTCCCTCCCCCCCAAACATTCACAAATCTAAATAACCAGATAAAACCTAGTTTTTAGAAATCTATATTCAGCCAAGGTGACCATGACCTTTTTCAAAGTGAAGTTTGATCCCACCAAAGTAAAAAGGTCAATCACAGAACCAAATAATGAAGACATTGAAGAAATGTAGAAACAAATCTAATTTCAGCCAAGTTATCTTTACCTTAGGTAAGGTGACCTCTGGCCCCATTTACCCTTTACCAAAAACCAACTTTTAAACTGTCCCAAATTAAAAGGTTTTGCAGACAACATTTCAAAATGTGATGAAGTTAAAAAATAATCTTCTGTTACGTTAGAAAACATTATGGGAAAAATTGCTTGTTACAACATAGGCGTAGGAGCGTTTTCAACATTGGGGGGGCCAACTTCAGATGAGACCAGTCTAAGAATAAATATTCCTAAACTTTCTCATGACTAATAATGCGTCTACAAATTGAATATCATAAAATGAATTAAAAGAAAGTGTATGAAAATGTGTATCTTAGTTAAGACAAAATAACCAAAAGAAAAAGAAAATAGGATTGGCCAAGTCTCGATCTCACGCAGAAAGCATATTGTATTGATAATTACTAAAAGTATCAGCCACCATACTGTCACAGCCACGAGTTCTTCTACAATTTCAAACAAAAAATAAGTTTATATCTAAATACAATATAGAGTCTGACTGCTTAGAGTACGTTTTGCATCATTGTTTTCGTTAGTTGAAACTACTTTCCGTGAGCTGAGATTTCATTGGATAAACCTGATGTATTCAGATTGCCATTTGCGATGATGACGTCAAAATGTTATAGTAATTGTTCGTAACAAAAGGCGAATTGGTATTAAATAAAGCACAAAATACACTTTTGTATTATTTCTGCTGTTAAATTTCATTTCTTTCATTTTTTCTTTCCAAAAATCTTCATCTTCCATTGTGAATATTGGGGGGGCCAAAGTATACTCTGCCCCAGTCTAGATATTTGGGGGGGCCGGCCCCCCTGGCCCCCCGGCTCCTACGCCTATGTACAAGCAATCCTTTTTCCACAATGTTTTCTAGAGTTGTCTGCAACAAAGTAGTTAAATGTCGTTACTGTTTGGTAATGGGTTAAAGTGAAAAGATCAATAAAGGCTAACTATATATCAAAGATTGGAGACATAGATCTGTCATTAAATAAAGGCTCAATGAAGAAACATAGAGAAAAATTATTTTAAGCCAAAGTGACCTTGACATTGCGCAAAGTGACCTCTGATTCTATCAAAGTGAAGAGGTCATTCAGAGGTACATGGACCAAATATTGAAGACATTAGTTAAGAAATAATGGCCCATGAAGAAATGTACGGAAATATCTATTTTAAGCTAACATGACCTTTGCCTTGACCAAGGTACCTAGAAACCAAATATTGAAGATTTTGGTCAAGAAATAATGGCCCATGAAGAAATGTATGGACATATTCATTTTTAGCCAACATGACCTTTGCCATGACCAAGGTACCTACAGTGATTTTTTCTAAATTAAATCAATGGTCTTTTTTGACCAAAACTTAAAAATCAATGGGTTTTTCTATAGAAAAATGATTAAAATGAATGAAAGTAATGAGTTTTGGGGATATTTTATGAGATATTTGGGCCAAATTATCACTGTACCCAATCTGAGCACATCGGGTTTATCCAATAGAAAACACCTCTGAAATAATAGGTAGACGCCATATTGTTTCCCGCGAGAATGACGTCACTTTCTTTCGTTTCTAAAAATAGATCTTGACTGTAAAATCCAAAAAGTCGTTAAATTTGATAAAGGAAACAAGTATACATGTCACAACAACAAGTTCGCCATTTGGTATGAGTTACTGATCAAAAGTGATTAAAAAGGATGTCCAACACTTCCATACACATTGAACTACTTAACATGCACGCTTAGAAAAGGTGTTCATCGGCGGATGCCGATTTACCCAAAAAATTGTAACCCTACACTTATATCCGAGGTGTATTTCACAGCTCACGGAAATACCCGAAGAGTTCCGATTGCACTGTACCTAGATACAAAATATTGAAGACATTTGTTAAGAAATAATGGCCAATGAAGAAATGTATTGAACAATCTATTTTTAGCCAACATGACCTTGGTCTTGACAGCTTGATATGTGTCAAGACACTTGGTGACAATCATTTTGTTAAGGTTTCATCAAAATCTGTTGAAGCATAAGTGAGATGTAACACTCGGAAGGATTTCCCAAATTCAGTGTATTTCTAACAACAATGACATTGACCATAATTTTAAAATCCCTGACAGTATATAATGCACCAGGGCACTTGGTGGAAATAATTTAATGAAAGTTTTATCGAAATCCTCTGAGAAATCAAATGTAGGAGTTTTTTTTTTTATATATATATATATTCGCTAGTTATCCATGAATGTTTGCACAATATACAATGTCAACTGATGCGGAGACCGCCGATATGCCTTATTTTTTCGGTTTACAGTTATGAATCTTGACGACACGACATAAGCAGACGAAGTTAATCAAAGAATACTTACCACTCATTTTGTGCAGTTTTCACGATGCTGCGATACGTTTAAACCGTATATTTCTCACTTTGATGTCTAATAGATTGACCGATCGTTCAAAAATTCAGATATGTCAAAAACGAAACAACCACCGTGTCATTTTCGGAAAATGTATCGTTCCTACGATTCCTGGAGAATATCGTGCAACAGCAAGCCGAAGTAATCTCCCTTGATTGACTGGTTCTATGCCTTTTTATAATTTGTAGTTTCAGCCGTAGCCTCGGGTCATGGGTACCGTTTAAAGCTCACCTAATCACAAAGTACTCAAGGTAACTTTTGTGATTGCCCAATGTCTGTCGTGCGTCGTGCGCCGTTAACAATTTCTTTAAACATCTTCTCCTCCTAAACCATTGAGCTAATATCAATCAAACTTGATAGGAATGTCCATTGGGTGATGCTCTTGGGAAGTGGGAGTTATGTATCGTTCATTGAACGTTTATGCAAATAAGGAACCTTATGCATTGTTGGCGAGAACATGCTAACATTGCATCAAACAATGCATTAGGTTCGTAATTTGCATAAACGTTAAACGAACGTAACACAACTCCCACTTCCGAGAAGACTCGTCTCGAATCTTGGCCCTTGGGAGACACGTGGGGAAGGCAACTCCGATAGAAGTAGTCTGGGGTCCTGGCCCATGCTAACCCGCATTAGGGCCAGGTGTCAGAGAATGAATTGTCTCTTCTGATTGGCTAACGGATTGCCACTCGCCTTATTATGAAAAGATGGCGTTTGAATTGTGCATTTACCCTTTTTTACCCTTATCATTTTTACCCTTTTCCAACCCTTATTCAGCCTGGGTAGCCTTTACCTTTTACAATTTTCATACAATACTCCATTTTTATAAATTAATTGCACTTAAATGGATTTTGTTCATTTCATTTTATTTTTCTATTAATTTATTGTTTGATTTAAATATTGGGATTCAAAATATCAGATTAAATTGATATCTTTTGTAAAAGAATCAAACTTTTTACTTTAGTAGTTCTCTCTGAATGAATTCCACCAAAACTATTGTTTATATATTCAAATGAGTTTTAAATCACACACAAAACATATTGAATGGAAACAAATTGGAAACAAATATCTCCACCAATCAATATTACATATCATCTTAAATCCTTCGATGCTTAAATTTGAGGCTTGTGAAGTGTTAAAAGGAGATTTTGAAGAAAGAAAGACCAAATAAAAATGTGAAAAAATTGGGATTTCTTCTATCTTTCCCATAACATGTTCTTTTTAATCAAATCCAACGACACATAAAAGGAAGGGGTAAAGGGTTTCACGTATCTCTGGTTAAACAATCACGAATTCAATTAACAGGCAATAAAGATAAGAATCCCACCGACAAGAGTTTTAGTATATCAACGGCATCTGTATTTATTCCCTTTATGCAGTTATAAGTTAGATAACAAACAAGGAAAAAAGAACGTGATTTTTCTTTTCCAAATTATAATCAAAAGCCAAGCTTCTCGACAAATTAAGCACCTTTATTTTTCGTTTTGACAAAATCATATGAAGCCTACAAAATCAATTATAATTAGTATTAAACATTATCGCAATAGGCTTATTTAGTGCTGTTTGAAAGTCTGATTTAACATAAGAACCTGTAGTTGACGAAGTCATCAAAAAGGGGGGAAACGCATGAACTAAGAATAAACTGATTTGGACACATTTAGATCTCAAGAATTTGATATCAGAATTAATACTATTCTAACATATATTGCTTATAAAACGATTTTCCAGATATATTCTTGTCTCGTCATATCTCGTCTTTTAAAACCACGTTTAACTCTAACTTTGGAAGATTGACACGCCTTCCTTAATTCTGTAACTATCTTGTCAATATTAAGTACTTTTCTATAACAAATTTAAGCACACGACACCATCTATTACAGACATTCCACCATAAAGTTTACTTTGATCTACTCTGGATTTGTTATATGGTAAAACACGACGCAAAGAGCTTGACTTTTCAATACTTGTGTCACAAACACAACCCTGTTTGGGTGATTTGCGCGGTGTGCTGCATTTGTGTTCCATTACAAAACACAACGCTTTAAAAAACAATAAAAACCGGAGTCACTATTTCATCTCAAAAGGATCCAACGCTAAGTAGGGTGTCTACATGCTATGTTTTACTTCATTGGAAGAGAATCAAGCCCAAAGCGATGAGGGACCATTATTAAACGTCTGCGACATCAATACCTCGACCATAGAGGCCAATCAGAGTTATCTTGTCCGTGACTTCTGTACTGCCTTTTTTTGTGTGTAATGACTGTACAATAACAGCATGTATGCTATTGAAACACAATGCATACGACATAAAATAATTTTCCGTGTTAATAGTTCGTTCAGAATTTAACACTTAGCCTTTGGTGTCAATAGATTTAAATCATTTATTGGTATGATCAACATAAATTTGGACGAAACAAAAGTGGTCATGACAAACTCGAACAAAACGCTGTTGTACAAGACAATGACAGTAAGAACAAACTCGGGCGAGACATCGTTGGAAAATACATTAACAATAGTAGAAACAAACTTGGGCGAGACAATATTGAACACTTCAGTGGAAGGACCACTTTAAAAGACTTAAATGGACAGTAATTATCGTGGGGGATGAACATGGGGCGGGTGGGTAGCATCTATTCGTCTCTCCTTTTGATGATATAACCAAAGAGAGACCGTCTTAATCTTCGTCTTAATCTTCGTTTTAACGTATAAAACAAAAGAATGAGGGTTCGTTTAGAAGCCAGTGCTGTCTGTTCGTACATTAGCCGGTGCCAAAATTTCTTTATTTTTCTGATGAACCAAAGAATTGACAATTTTCTTATTCGTTTCAACCTATAAAATAGAATAAAATGGAAATGAGGGTTTATATAGAAACCGATGCCATCTGTTCGTACATTAGCCGGTGCCAAAAATTACAGCTTTATAGGCTATTCGTATATTATCCGTAGCCACCCCCGTTGAGGATTTTTATATTTTTCTTTTATTTACAGACATTAGATATGACAATAAAACATGGCAAACATGGATCTTTATTTTTCTGATGAATTACATTTTAGAAAAGAACATAATCTCTTATAAATCAGACAAAAGACTATATTTTCACCAAAGTGTTTACAATGAGGACTCACATGCGGTCAACCTGTTTTCTTTAGTGAGGATTAAATGAAATGTTGTGAGACAAGACAAAATACATACTTCATACAAAATAGTTCATATTGTTCCGTGATACACGTCATTTTTATAAATTACATGTATTTCTCTTTTTCTTTATATTCTTATTTTTCCCGGTCCATCTTCATGTTTTTCTTTGTTTACAAACGTATAGAAACCGGTGCTTGTACGTATAGAAGCATGCAACGCAAGATTATACGCATAGAAGCCGTTTTGATTAACCACCGGCGTTGCCAAAGCGGTGCCCCGCTGAAGCCAGTGTTAGTTTAGCGTTGGTTTAACGGTAGCAGCGTTGATACTAACGCTCTATGATAGAGCGGCGTTCTGCGCATGTGCGCGTCGGTTCGACGGGAGTTTAAAGTTGGTATAGCGGCCTGGATCGAACCTGTTTGCAAGCTTCCACGATGGTTCTGTTAATATTGGTGATGTTGCATGGTGGCGAGCAGAATCTGGAACCTGTTGGTCAGGATGCCGAATGCGTTCTCCACGAACTGTCTTGCCCTGGACAGCCGACAGTTGAAGACCCTCTTCATGTGTCGGGTTTCTGTTGTTGAATGGCTACATGAGGTAGATCCGTAGTGAGGAGACGTCATCTCCGATCATGAATTAAGGCACATTCTGATTGTCACTTGGAAGGGGGGTTTGTCTGAGGAAAGACATGCATCCTGTTCATTGTCCAGCCGACGATGGGGATCACTTTCATTGTAGATCTAAGCGTCTGAACTACCACACTGATGGTGTTGTGGGGAACCCTCCAGGCGTATTGCATGTTTTTGTATGTGTTACCAGAGGCTTGCATGTTTCTGTATGTGTTACCAGAGGCTAAGTGCATAATGGTGGTTACCACTTTGAGACCAGGTTCAAGGCTTGGTCGGTAATTGGTGTCTTGTTTAGGCAATCGGGGGTCAGCCTCTGTACAACTTCCATCAATCATGGATGGTGGCATTCTCATACAATGATGTTATGCTCGTGGGTCCTCATTCTTCAGCTCCACCATCATCGTGTGATAGAGTCCATGTTCAGGTCTTCTCAGTATCCACTGTCTGATCCACACAACTCTGTCTCTCCTTCTTCTGTCAACATTCTTGTCCCGCTCCAACACCTCGATACCAACGCCAAACCAAAGTTTATCACTGCAATGGATCACTTCTTCAACGCCCGACACCTTTCCAGCAATTCCGCGTCCGTTCGAAAAACGCTAACAACCGCTCCACCAAAGTATGTGCAACGCTTAATCAACGTCCGGACAAAGCTTGCGTAGCAGCGGTTATCCAGCGTTCAAGATGTCTTCGTTGGCCTTGCAGACCATAACGTCCACGAACTTACGTCTAGCGTCCAAACGTTGGTGGAACGGTGGTGAACTTTGGCGGAGCGGAAGATTGAACCCTCCTCACCGCTCGCAATGTTTTGTGCAGCTCAAAACTTTCTGAGCGGTAGGAGGAACCATCAGCGGTGACCGAGCGTATACGGCGTTGCCTTAACGGAGGCCAACTTCTGTCTAACGGTTGTTAACGGTAGCGAGCGGTGATGACTGATTTCACCGCTCGAGGAACGATCAAACAAAGTTCTGGCGGTGTGACCGGGCCTTAATTACTTTGAACTACGTAACGTGTAGTGGATGCTTGGCCTGTAGAAAATGTGTTATTAGCCTGGGATGATTTACCCGACATATTGTAATCCTACACTTATATCCGAGCTAGTCCGGGGCCTGGCCTTACGTACACCCCACACTAGATGGGTATGCATGGTCCAGGACCCACGGCTGATATCCGAGCTTTCGGAATACCTCGCCCATTTCGTAAAATAACCTCGGTAATGTGGAGCCATTTTGAAAGTAGTCCGACAACATGGTGGCGACGAAGGAAATGTCCGTTTGCAATCGTATCTACTCGGCAATCCCCAACACAAGCCTGGAATGTCGAGTAGTTGCCATTGAGAAAATATGAAACACAGATGTGTTGATATGATAATCTTTAACGAAACTAGTTAAAACCCCAAACATTCAATTTTGATATTTAACCAAGTTGTGCGTATTTACATAAATATTTCGTCCCTATGTGTATATTGTAACCAAGTGTGTATCCGTTGGAAAACAGCAACATTTCCCAATGATATCTGGTGTATTCATGAACTACCTACGACGCATATTACCGAGTAGATACATTTGATATCCGAGGTGTATTTATCAGCTCACGTAAATACCCAAGTGGTTCCGATTGCATCGGTCTGAGTGAACTACATATGGATTGCAAAATTCGTGATATTCATTTTGCAAATGTAAATTCAATAATAAACATACCGAAAATATGACTGGGATATATATTTTTTGTTGTATATTTATTGTGCCGCTCTTCATGCTTTACTTGCTAGTTATCATTAGCGCTTAAATGAGAAAACACTGCTTCAATATTACTGAAGTCCGTACATTCTTATGTATGTGAACAACATACACCAACCACAACAATGTTACAACATCGTGTCAGTGAAGCGGAACATTTATTGTGACTTTGATATATTTAATGCACACAAAATGGAACTAATCGGAGTGCCGCAGCCAAAAATAAATTAGACATCGTCGAATCTTCCTGAGAAACTTTAAAGGTTTATAACGCATGTGTCACTTATCTTTTCGTGACCACTTTAACGGAAAACAGATGAAGAAACAATATCGTATCTTAAAGTCACAATGGGCAGGGCTAGTCATATTGTCCAAAACTATGAATATTTCCAGCAACAACTAAGTTCGATGGTTGATAACGCTACGATGAATGTTGATGCTGTTAGACGTCCAGAAGCTCGAAGGAGACGAAAACAACAGCCCAGACACAAGACTTATGAACAAAGTCTTAATGCCGTTTTTCCAGCAAATGGGGAAACCATGCAACAAATGCAATTAACACGACCATT
Source organism: Cerastoderma edule (assembly GCA_947846245.1). Lineage (NCBI taxonomy): Eukaryota > Metazoa > Mollusca > Bivalvia > Cardiida > Cardiidae > Cerastoderma > Cerastoderma edule. The sequence goes on from OX401404.1 coordinate 38,005,733, forward strand.
TTGACCAAAAATGGAAATCCTCGAAGTTTGTAAATGAATTTCATGACGGTGAAGTGACTCGGACAACGCTGTTTACATGGTAAGCGCTTCTTTCACTAACTCGCAAAACCGTAACCCCTGTCCGTCAAGTCATCCATTGTCTCACACAGGTCCCAAATCCAGATCAAATTGACACTGGCACTTAGTCTATTGTCAATATCATACCATTGACACAGTTTCAGTCATAAGGTATAAAGGGCCCTTTGAAAGCCCCTGGCTGTACATAAGTTTCATATATCGGTGATATGTTGCAAACAGAAGGCATGTTGCCCCTTAGCTGTAGCTAGCGTTACACTAAGATATCTACAAGATTCTATATAGTTCGTACTTGGGCCCAACCGCTTATCAGTACAAAAACATCATTTAATCTCTGTCTGATTAAGTTGACGTTAGCTGTATATAACAATTCGCCATGTAGCCTACCCTTGACAACAGAGTCCGTTTTGCAAAAACATAACGATCTGTTCAAAGGCATTGGGTTTCTTCCGGGTAAATACCATTTGCACTCGAGAGATGCTGTTACACCAACGTCTAACGCTCCTCGTAGTGTGCCACAAGCTCTTAAATCTCGCACCAAGACCGAACCTGATCGACTGGTTAAAGACAAAATCATACGTCGTGTTACCGAACCCAAAACTGGCAAACTCGACCCTAAAGCTTTAAAATGAAGCTATTCGTAGACCACATTTTCAAATGCCGACACTTATAGATATTACGTCTAAGCTAACCGGAGCGAAACATTTCAGTATTCTTGATATAACTCATGCATATTGGAAAGTGCAACGAGTTGAGCAATCCTCACTGCTCACTACGTCCAATACCCCGTTTGGGAGATATTGCTATTTGCGACTTCCGTTAGGTATTAGTTCATCTTGGGAAATATTTCAGCAAAAGGTCAACGAGGTATTCGAGGGATTGTTTGGTATTCAAGCGATCGTCGATGATACGTTAGTGTTCGGACAGACATAATCCGAACATGACGAAACCCTTTAAAACGCGTTGAGCCGTGCTCACGAAAAAAGGTATCAAGTTCAACCCCGATAAATGCGTTATAGGCGTGACCGAAGTGCCATTTTTTTGACACATTATTAGCAGTTCTGGACTGAAACCAGATCCTAGCAAAACTGAGACCATAACCCAAATACCGACCCCGGTGAACCGTGCGCAACTCGAGACTTTTCTAGGTATGCTTAATTATCTAGCTAAGTTTGTTCCAAATCTTGCAGAGGTGACATTGCAACTTAGGATGTTGCTCCGAAAGGAATCAGATTTCACCTGGGACAAACGTAAACTAGGGCGTTTCAAAACGTTCAACAGATAATTTCGAACGCCCCTGTTCTGGTTTAACTTGACACGAATACACAGTTAGTTCTGGAAACAGAGGATTTGGGTTGTTGCATTATACAAAATGATCGACCGATTAACACAAGCAGAGTGCATGTATGCACAGATTGAAAAAGAATTAGTGGCTATTCTTTATGGGTGCAAACGATTTCACCAATATACATATGGATGGCAGATCATATGCAATTGTGATCATAAGACTATTGTTTACATCATTAAAAAGAACGCATGCTTCAGCATCGCCGCGAATGTTGCTGCATTTGTTGCAATATGACAAGTGGTAAGTCAAGTCATTAGGAAAAGCACCCCTGTTAGCGACCGTCTTCTCGTCAGTCAGAGAATGACCGAACCGAATTTCATCAAGGTCTCGTCCGTCTTACATGTGCATTCAGTTAAACAGCAAATGTTCGTGACCTACAAACGGTTAGAAATAAGTAGATCCAGTATTCAAAGCGATATACAGATGAAAGCTTTGAAATGGACTATACTTCAAGGCTGGCCAAACAGCGTTTTGAATGTGTCCCGCAAATCCTTTAATCATCGATGTTAACTCTCGGTGGAAGATAACCTAAATCTATGAGGCTAATACATTCTCATCCCAAAAAGACTGAGATGCTTACAGTGCTACATATATGCCACATGGACGTGAACAAGAAAATAGCGCGGACTAAAGATAACCGGTTTTGGCAAGGTATGACAAAACAATTAACCGAGTTTGTACTCAACTGTCCGACTTGTCTTACTCATAGGGACTCTAATGCAAAAGAACCTATGATACACGCAGAAGTTCCGGATAGGCCTTATCAGAAACATGGTGCAGATATTTTTCATTTAGATGGAAAATCTATTTGCTGACAATTGACTATTACAGTAGATCTTTTTTGAAGTAGACTTGTTTCCAAATACCAAGTCAGCAACTGCTTTAAGAACTTAGAGTTCGTGTCCTGAAACTGTAGTTTCAACAACGGACCTCAATTCGCAATTGACGAATTTTGCCAAATTGCTGATGTATGACAGTTCGATCAGCACACATCATCGGCGCACTACCCAAAGGGTAATGGGTAAGCAGAAAAGGGTGTTGGTATCGCGAAAAAAACATATGAAAAAGATCAGCACACATCATCGGCGCACTACCCAAAGGGTAATGGGTAAGCAGAAAAGGGTGTTGGTATCGCGAAAAGAACTCATGAAAAAGGCCAAAGTTGAACAACAAAGCCCAAACATTTCATTTCTAGACTATTGGAATACACCATTAGAATGGATACTCATCTGCACAATTATTGTCTGGTCGCAAAAGATGGCGAATAATTTGCAGTAACAACCGGCATTGCAATTAAAAAACAATTTTGCAATTATTATTCCAGTTGGCATATTAAACCAGTTTTGCAATGATCGTAATTGCGATAAAATTGATAAAATTCAAGTTAGCATGAAGCTTATGTATCATTCAAACATCATCTACACATAATGTGTTGCATATGTTGATGTCAAGATAAAATTAAAGTTTTGTTTAATTTGATCGGATTTTTTTGCGAAGCTGGATTGTACTGCAAATCCAGTTGACATGTTCAGCCAGTTTGCAGATCTAAGAGATGAGTTGTTGTTTCTTGTTCATAGGACAAATGCTAACTCCTTGAAAATATTAAAGTCAGTTAAATTTGTTTGGAATTATAGAAATGATCAAGATCATTGCAAAACTTTTTTTATTGCAAATAATTCCTTAGAACAGTTGTTGAGATATAAACTTCAACCAAGAGTTTCTAAGTACCAAAGGTCACATAATTTGCTTTTTTTAATTCAAATCCAGTGATTTTTTTTCTTAATTAAATCAATGTTTTTTTTTGACAAAAACTTAAAATCAATGGGGTTTTCTATAAGAAAGTTATTAAAATGAATGAAAGTACATGTAATGAGTTTTTTTGGGAATTTTTTGAGATTTTTGGGGCCAAAAATTATCACTGAAATCAAGAGATATGATGCTTTATCAGGGACCTTACATAATGACACTAAACAAGTGTGATGTATCAATCAATTCCATACAATAGTTCATGTGATACTAACTTGCACATAAAACCTTAACAGGATTTTCAAGAACAAAAGGCAGCATAATTTGCTTGTATTCAAAGCAAGAGATATGAAACCTAGTCGGGCATCTTAGATTATGACACTGAACACATGTGTAAAGTATCAACCCATTCCGTACATTAGCAGTGATTTTTTTCTAAATTAGATCAATGGGCTTTTTTTACCCAAACTTAAAAAACGATGGGTTTTCTATATAAACATGATCAAAATGAATGAAAGTAATGAGTTTTTGGAAAATTATAATTTTTTGGGCCAAAAGTTATCACTGCAGTAGTTCATGTGAGATACATACTTGCATGTAAAAACTCAATGAAGGTGTGACCGCCGACGCCGGGTTGAGTAGTATAGCTCTCTTTTTTCTTTAAATGATCATGCTAAAAATCAATCCTTAGCAACAAATGACTTCCACTTATGTCATCAGTCCACTTTCTCTCCACACAATACTCTACTTCACCTAAAGAACCACTTGCAGGTCTTGATAGCCTTGTCTTTAGCTCTACATCCCTTATTTCGAAAATCCCTTCAGTTATACCATGAACTATCTAAACTAGTTATACCCTTTTATGACTGGAGTCTGGCTTTTCAGTTGCCATCCTTTCCTTATTATCCAGAAAGTGATAAAACCATCATTTCACACTGATGGTTCAATACAAGACTATAATAAGTGCTTCACAAATATGAAGCACTTACTATAGTCTTGCAATGAACCCTCAACATGTTTGTTATGTTATGGAATGACCTTTTGTTGTATTGATCCCACAACCTTCTATGCATGAGGCTTACACACTGCCTCTAGTTCCTAACACAAAAAGTCTTTTATTGATGAGGTTGTAAGACAAGGTACAAACAAGTAATTTTCTCAACCAGAAAATACCTCTCCATGTCAGAGTTCATAGAAAACTTTGTGTGTTATTCTGCCAATACAACTTTGGCTCTGAGGTCATTTACAGACATGCGCAAAACATGTATAAACATGTATATCACAGCATAACTTGGACAGTATTTATCATCCAAGGGGGGTGTGTCTCAATCGTCCGCGGGAGCTAATACTCGGTCACGTAACACCCGATCAAATAAATCCATCGATTTTTTGCACTTCTGACAGCTGTCAATAATAGCGGCCTTTACTTCATTTCTCTCCTCTGAAATATAAATGCTAATAGGTAAAATATGTGTATATCAAAACTATCCATTTATCTAAAGTAGAGTTATTATCAAAACTTTCAACTTGTCTGAGGTAGTGTTAATTAATATCTTGGTGCTGCAGTAATACAGAGGTAAATTGACCAACATAGTTTGCAATCATGTTCTTTTTATGTTTTAATTTCAAGCAAATTGCAATTTAATTTCAAGCCAATTGCAACATTTGAAAGCATAAGCAAATGATAAAAAAAATGATTAAGAACGAAATTTTGTGTACAAAAAGACAAGCATTTCTTTCTTTGTGACAATACTTTTCTATCTGCTGTATAAAAATCAAAATTAGAAGTTATGGAGTACACCAACTAATATAATAAATGTAATTAAAGATTTTTCCTCTTTTCTGGAAAAATAAAAAAAAACATCCAACAATTCATTATATCAAAATGAATACATTTTCAAAGGCAATAGAAAAAAAGGGCTTTATAAATGGCATTTCCCATTTTGCATCACATTATTTTGCATGGAATTACTCATAAAAATAATTTTTCAAGCCGCTCATTTTCAATTAGCCTATACTTTAAATTGGACCAGTTTAATTTTTATTGAAAGCATATGTAACAAACCTATATGTTGAACATTAGCAGTGAGAAACACTAGCTCTTGCTGCAAGATAAGCTAAGAGAGCACAATGTAATATATACTTCTTTATTTACTTTTTAAAATCTTCAAAATAGTACAAACAAAAAAGGATCATTGTAAAAAGCATACTAGCGCTCAGAAAAACTGCAAAACTGGGTATTATGAGTAATAAATTATGATAGAATATGTTGAAACATAGCGAAAAACCACAGGAGCATGACAATATAATGCCTGCAATTTTTATTATCTATTTTTCAAAGTGCTATTTTCACAAATTTGGTGCCCACCAATTTAACTTCATTGTTTACATTTGAGTTACATCTGAGTACTCTGATTAAAGATTGGCGATCACCTGGTTAGAAAAATCTTGTAAAACACATAAAAATACTGTAATTTATCTAATATTATCAACGTGAACATTCAAAATGGAGAATTTCTTGAGTTCTATTAGTTCCCAACGTGTCTCGACTGACCTTGTCTTATCGCTAATTGTAAACAAACCTTATAGTATTCACTCTTTTAAAGGCAACATTTGAATGTGTTACAGTCTCAAATCCTCTGTAAAATGGAATTCAAAGAAGTTTAAAGTGCTTTCAATTATTCTTTAACTTTCGTAATTTAAGTGTAAATGAGCGCTAGTATGACTTTAAGCATTTTGATGTTTGAATATCTTTCACAATGTTTTCTCCCAAATATAGCCATGAAAATCTAAGAATTACATCAGAGGGCATGGGTGAAGGGACTGATGCAATGTCACCATAATTCTTTTAAATATTTCCTGCATATATCATCTTCCGACATTCAGTTGGAAAACAAGATGGTCACAAAAGAAGAAACTACTTAAATCCAACAACTTCTCCTTTTCTCAAAATTGTTTCTATCGAAGTCTTTGCTAACATATATTTTGTCAAGCTGTGACCTAGTACCAATATCCTATAATCAGGAGTTACCAATAGTGATTGGATAACTGTAATACTGCACCAGGCAATTGACTTACCATCATTTGTACATTTTCCTAACATTTCTGTAAGCTGATTCTTGTGATGTTGAATCAAAAACTTTTTGGAAGATCGTATTGTTCCTGAAAGAAAAATGGACCAACACTTTACCCGACAGCTGTTTGAGTACACAGAGGCTAAAATCTAATGTGGTCTTACTCGTTAAACTATTACTTGTATCCCTCTACACATACTCTTTAACAAACAATTTGGGGTGTTTATACTGATAACTTTGATAACATTGTGGGAAAATGGCACATTGTTCCTTCTATTATCCTGATGAAGGCGTAAAGCCAAAACATTGAGATTGTAATGATTTGACAACAAATGTGTTGATTTTTTTCAAACATAACACTTACTTCTTGTAATATCAAAGGAGTAACTCTCTGACCATGTAACATTTGATTTTCATATGGGTTTTACATTGCATCAACATTTTTTCAGTTAGGTTCCATCACCTGATCCATAATGTTGGAGAAAGACCCCATACTCCACTGAGCATAAGGGCAGGTCAAGCCGGGTAGAACCATCAGCATTTCGTAAGTGAGTTGGAAGACCGCTACTCATCAAAAATCCAAATGCCTTCACTGGGATTTGAACCCATGGGGATAGGGGCAAAGTGATTTCAAGAACTGTATTGTAACCACTAGGCCACAGAAAAATAGAGTAATATTAAGACCTACCTCCCACATGAATTGTCTTGAACACAATGGGGACTTTTTTGACCTGAGTGATGAGTGTGAGGGTGGATTGAACCATCTTTGCCGTTTCTCTCTTTGTGCGAATCAACACAATGTTGGTGTCTTTATTCAGATATTTCACTGTAACGATAATGGAAAATAATTACCAAGTACCAGTTAATCATATAATGGCAAATGAGGAAAAGGAGCGGACCAGTGTAAATAACAATGGCAAATAAAGAAAAAATGCTTAAACTTTATATCGGAAATCCTGAAGGAAATTAATGGAGTATTGCTAGCCAAAAAGCAAAATTTTATTGGAGCTTGTTATCATTTTAGGTTGGACTGCTCTTTTGCTTGAAAAATGAAGAATCATACAATTTGCCATACTATGCACTAATATGACTCAGTTTGCATCCGATTTAATTCATTGTAACAACATATACCAAATATCTTTCTTTTTTTTAATATGGGTTTTACATCACATCAACATTATTTCAGTTATGTAGCGATGCCCGACTTTTAATGATGGAGGACGACCCCATACTCAACTGCCAATAAGGGCTGGTCAAGGCGGGTAGAACCATCGGCATTCTGAAAGTCAGTCGGGAAACTGCCTCTCATGAAAATCAATATCCCTCTCAGGATTTGAACCCACGTGGAGAGGGGTCATGTGATTTCAAGTTCTGTACTCTAACCACTAGGCCATGGAGGCCCCTGACCAATATCTAAATCTTTATACAAAAATGTAACTTAAAACAAATATGAAACTATATTTTGCAACATTTTGTTATTGTCTTACAAAGATGTCTTTTATCTATCTTTAGAAGGAACAGAAACATAGAAAATGAAGGAAACAAAGACAAATGTCATATTAACAGATTTAAAAAAGATTTTATGTGATGCATTGTTGGATTAAAGCTTTATTATGGGAATACACACTAATCACAGATGTAATATATTCTTATCAGGAAATTTACAGTCAGAACATACTTTCACTATGACAATATACCAGTTATAATACATGTAGTTAAAGAAAAGACATTGTGATCCTCATCAACCCTGCTTATTCCAAAAGACACTGCCAAGTCATGATATACATGATTCTTAACCCTTTCCCAAACAGAAAATTTTCGACGGTCCCAAATTGAAAAAGTTTGCAAATGACATTTTTAAATATGATGAAATTGAAAAATGGACATTTAATTACGGATTTCAAATCCAAGGCCAATATTTTAGTTGATCAGTTCAAATAAGTGTTTAGTACAACTAAAGGGAAAGTTCAAGACTCGTTACTGAAATTCAAGAAAGGTGAAATTCCATCAATATCAGACTTATCAGTCACCGAAAAAGGCGTTTTTAAACTACTATCGGACTGTAACCCAGCCAAGGCCATGGGACCGGACCAAATTCTAAATATTATTCTCAAAAGCTGCGGTAAAGAGTTAGCCCCGGGGATAAGGGACATTTTCCAGAAATCCATAGACAGCGGTACTTTACCGACAGATTGGCGAGATGCAAACATCAGTCCAATATATAAGAAAAGTGATAGGCACTTAGCCGAAAATTATCGTCCGGTGAGCCTCACGTCAGTCCTATGTAAAACACTAGAACACATAATATGCAAACACCTGCTAGACCACTTTGATAAACACTCTATTCTAACAGAGATGAACCACGGATTTAGATCTGGATATTCCACAGAAACCCAACTACTTATTACCATGGATGATCTTCTAGAATCATATGATAACAAGTCACAAGTGGATGTTGCTATACTTGACTTTTCTCGTGCTTTCGACACAGTGCCGCACGATAGACTCCTACAAAAGCTTGAAAATTATGGTATCAATGGACAACTTCTAAGCTGGCTCTCTTCGTTCCTAAAAAACAGAGAAATGAAAGTGGTAGTTGAAGGCGAAAAATCAGCTAGTGTTAAAGTGGACTCTGGTGTCCCCCAGGGAACGGTCCTTTGCCCTCTGATGTTTTTATGCCATATAAACGATTTACCAGATTGTGTTAAATCTAAAGTGCGACTTTTCGCAGATGACTGTTTACTATATAGACAGATCAAAACACGGGATGATCACATCAAGTTACAGCATGACCTGAAACAACTGGAACACTGGGCCAAATTGTGGGGAATGAACTTTAACGCGAAAAAGTGCTACATACTAAGCATACGTCAACGCTCATCGTTCTTTTATGAACTGGATAATACTATTCTTCAACAAGTGGATACCAACCCGTACTTGGGACTAACTATATCACAGGATTTAACCTGGGAGACTCATATCAATATTATTTGTAAAAAGGCAAACTCAACCTTGGGATTTTTGAAACATAACCTGAAAAACTGTGCATTAGAGTCAAGAAAACTAGCATATATTTCATTAGTTCGATCCTTCCTAGAATACGGAGCCATTATATGGGATCCTTACTATACAAAGGACATCAATGCCATAGAAAAGATAACGCCATGCCGCGACATTTATTATGAAAGACTATCGCTCAAGAGACGAGGGATGCGTTACAAGGATGCTGGAAAGCCTTGATCTTGACAACCTCCAGCACCGCAGAAAGCAAGCCAGGTTAGTCTTCCTGTGCAAGATCAGCCGGGGTATGGTGCCGGCAATCAATAAATTGAGCTATCTAAAACCCATAAGAAATAAGAGACAGATAAAACCTAAACAGTTCAAAGACAGTGTTACATCAAATATCGTCACTAAATTTGCTAACAACCACCAAGAATGTTTTATAGTCAACAGTGCTAATACAGAACAATATAAAAACTCTTTTTTCATTAAGGCAGTGCAGGAATGGAATAATTTGCCAGAACAAGTGGCATGTGCTAAGACAGTGGAGGGCTTCAAATCCGCCCTCACACATCACTACTAAGTGATCATAGACACCCCCGTCGTTATATGCCAGAAGTGGTTTCTACGACGTATTTATACAGATACAGAAAACTAATCTTCTGATAGGGCAGAAAACATTTTGGGAAAAGGAGAAATTTCTCGTCACAAGCAATCTCTCCTTTTCCCTCAATGTTTTCTAAAGTCGTCTGTAACAAAGTGGTCAAATGTTGTTATTGTTTGGGAAAGGGTTAACCAAGGAACTTGAGAAAAGTTTGATGTATTAGAACTGCTATTCAATGTCCCCAGAGAATGAGAGTAGTTACACAATTGTCTTATAGGTTGATATATACATTTCATAGCTCTTTACAATACCATACCTGTATACTTGTAGTGGAGTCTGAGAGTAGATGTGAAACATAAAACATAGAATATATACACTTGTATTGAGTTATTATATTCCGCCCAAAGAATACATGACAAAGAGCCCCTACCTGATAATGGTGACAAAGATTGGGTTGCTACTATAGAACCATAATCCCCATATAACTGGCGAATTTTCTCTTGTATCAACTCATACAGCTTCATTCCATTCAGAGACAGTGTTTTCCCATCTGGAAACATCATTTCACACAAAAGGTATCTGAAAAAGAATAAAAGCAAATGGTATGTTTTTACCATATAAATTGTTATCAACTTAAATCTTATTTGACAAAGATGTAAAAAACTGGGCAAATCAATCATGTTTTCTTTTTTCTAAAAAATCCCACAACATAACGAATCTTTTGGCATTGAATGTAATACCCCATTTATTTCAAAAAGTTTCTATACCTGTAACCATGTAGGTCATTTTGAAGGATGTTGTAATTATAGTCATTAGGTTTTTCTTTTCTTGAAAACTCCGTCGTCTGTGAAGAGTGGAATTTTACAGAGAGTTTTGTTTTATTGATATAGGTCAGAAATAAAAGTAACTTGAGCACTGTTCCTTGTGTGTCACCAGAGTCCTCTGAAATTATAATCTTTGATAATTTACCACTGGCAACAACCTGCATGTGTCTTTTAATCAGGGACATTCCTTGCCATGTGAAGATGGATCCTTTAACCCTAAGAATGCTTGGTTATTTTCTAAAAATAGAATTTTGAGTCATCTACTTCCCAAAGCCATATATATCTGCTTAATTTAGTTGAGGAAAGATACTCAGAGAAGCAAACTAGTCAGATCACAGGCCAGTCACCAATATACTTGGCAGCTAGCCTGGATTCAACCTCTTTGCATTTATCTTCTTCTTCTTCCATTAATGTACAGGACTCATTTTTGAGTATTATCGTACATGTATTTATAGTATGAAGTCAGTTCTAGCACTGTAAGGGTTAACTCAAAGGCATGCCGACTGGAATTTGAAAAACCAAATTAAGCAGTTTTTAAGTTTTTAATTGTTTAATGGCAATCTAATGTTGAAATTTGAAATGATCAAAATTGTGGTAGAATTACTAAATGATGATTTTTAAGTTTAAAGCACAAAATGACCATTCAAAGTGAATTGATGAGACAAGATATGTAAATAAACTTACATGCCACATGGCATCAATTGCTGTTAAACAGGTAAAAAAATTGATAAATATGTTTTTTAAAATTCCAGTGCGTATGCTCAAAGGAAGTTTATTGGGAGCAGAAAATTATCAACTAGTGTTAAAACCCTTCTTACAAAGTACATATGCAGAATACCAACATGTTACATGTATTGATATAAAATTCCGTCCAATGGCAGGAAATTATTGCATGAAGCAAAAATTTCTGAATATTTCCCAATTTTGTCAAATAAGTTTGGCTACGGGGGGGGGGGGTCCGAATCTAAACACGAAAACTAATGACATATTAAATTGGTTGATACAGACAAATATGTCCGTTATTTTCAAATAAGTCAGTGCAATATTGAGGTAATGTGGTTCAATATAAACAACCATATAAATGTTCAAACTGCACACCTTTGTTTGATTCGAACCATCTTTGTTTGGTACTATTGCCGTGTTAGTGTTGTTGTTGTTGTCGTAAATTAAATGAGATCGCTTACATACATTTGAAAACTAGATTAACTATCGATTGATACGATAAAAACATTTATAACATTTTATAGATATATACATATATTGATGCATATCATTACTTTTACTTGGCAATGTTTCAGTATACTTTGCTACATATATAAAGCATAAACCTTTAGTAATATTTATTATCTTCAATGATGGAAGCATTTTATGTTTTGCTTTGACCTTACTCTAGATAACATTTATTAGGCTTCAGCAGTTCCCAGACATGTCAACAGTGTTATTGGTAATTAACCAACGGTTTCATTTATAAGCAGTTTAGCACTTCCAGTGGACGCAGCTTTGAATCATACACTAACCATTTCCTCCGGACTTAATCTCTTCAAAGGTGCACGCACACCCGATAAGTGAAAACAATTTCTGAAAAATTATTGTATTGAAATATATACTGGGTATACCAAATACCGTTGACCTAAGAAGCAAATTTCGAGTATTTTAATTCCAACCCTGTATATTTAAATATTTTAAGCTTAATATGAATATTCGTTCATATTTGTGCTAATCACTGTCATAAAGAAGTAAAATAAACTTGTTACCGTACAAATTGAATTTTAAGTTTGCAATATCGAAGCTTAAAAAAGGAACAGAAACTCCCAATTACCGATGATTGTATAATTTCACCTTGTTTAACCATGTGGAAAAAAAGGTCAAAGGTCAATTTGTAAACAAGAGCGGTCTGCCATGTCATTTGGAACATTTTTTTGCAAATTTGTTTGTTGAGTTTCTACACATGAATCAAAATTATGATCAGTTAGAGAAATCTCCCTTGAAAATTAGCATTTCCCTGCCTTTATCATAAATATTTTGTAATACTGTTATTTATCCGTTAAAAAGACATTGTGCAATGGTCCGTGAAAACAACAAATTAATCACAGCGGAAGTTATTTGATCAGAGGGTGCATGCGCCAGAAATCTGGGAATTTCTGGAATCGTCGGTAATACATATACGTCGGTAATAGGTATACGCACCATACCATACTTAATGTCTATTCCACAAATAAAAGTCATATCAGCAGACAGAATTCCATATCCGCGGATATGGGCCAAATCCGCGGATATGGGCCAAATCCGCGGATGTGGGCCAAATCCGCTGTTTAGCTATACACAGTTACAGACGTAAGACTTTTTACCAGAAGAGGATGTATGTATCATGTTTGTAATTACAGGTAATGTAACGATTCACCACAATAACGACTCGCCACAATAACGACTCGCCACAAATGATAACGATTCGCCACAAGCCAATTAACGTTCGCCACAAACCAATAACGATTCGCCACAGTTTTGAAATGTTCTAATTAACGGCCAATTAACGAGTCGTGAACTTGAAAACGGCGATGATTGTGCAACAATATTTAATGATAATAGCTCAACCGATTTTAACTGTTGTTGTAGTTTATAATAACAGGTACGGATTAAGCTAAAATAGTCTATTATAAGAGAATAGTTAACTACAAGGAAAACACGAATGAACAATGTATTTATTTTATTTTATCAAACATACAATCATGCACGAAACATGAATCTTAAATACATATGAGCCATGATCTGAGAAAAGGGCCCTTAATGACAAAATTTTCGATTTTTACATTTTTGTATTTCTTATTAAATCTATCTTTCCTCAGTGTAATGGCGAAATAATTTTGAAAAAATTCAAATATTAAGAAAGTTATGGTTGTTTAGAAGAATGGCGTTTTAAATGAAACACATAAATTAAGAGAAAATGACGTCGCCCAAATGACGTCGTAAGATTGACTATTTACTTAGAAAGTGGTATTGCTCCCAAGCCTTGAATTACTGGGTGTGCATTCCATTTCAACTAAAACAGTCACAGAAAAAGGCACCACACCTTTGTCTAAGCAGTGGCTGTTTGGAATTAAATGGTTAATGTTCCTGTTGCCATGATAATTATTTCTTGATACATATGACACATATGAATACATTTTGTAATTTTCATAAATGACACGGTTTAAATAAAATGCTTATGTTCAAATGATTAGAATCTAATGATACAAACAGTTTTTTGAGAAAAATGTTCGTTTTTGTAATCATAATTCAAATATAAGGCAACAATTTATTCTTTTCAAGCTTCAAGCATTTAAAATAACTGTATAATTACAAATAAATGTAGTTATGGGTTTACAAATCTAATAACATCAAAACTAATTAAATTATTGTCAAAGCACCCCTTTTAGCTGTCAGGTGCAGGACATGTTTCGTCTTGGTACATAGACCGCATAAATGGTCTGACAGTCCTAAAAAGGTATCTTTGTCTCTCAAGGGTTAGCCCTGCTGGTGTAAGAAGTGGCAGCTGATCATGAACCACTGTGATAACTCCTGGTCTTGTCATTTTAAACGTTGTTTCCTCACCATTCTTCTCCTTCCGCACGGTCACAATTCCCGGGTTGTTTGACGAAAACTTGAAATACTGATATTGCCTGGAAAAAAACAACCTGCTTGCATCAAAGTAGTTTATAACACGGTCATTTACTTTATACTTGCAGAAAAAATCAGTGTTTTATGGAATTATCCACCTGAATGCCTCAATGTCGCTAGTACGATAATAATGATTTTATTCTAAGCTAAATTTATGAAAGCATGCTGCTAGTTGCAAATGAGAATGTAAGACTTATTATAAAATTATACTTCTTAATTCATCTTTAAACTATGACAGTTGTGAAGTTATTGTCTTGTTCACATTGTGGTATAGGCATCTTCATTTTGAACGAGCTTAAGTTTTGTTCATTCTAATGTGTCTGGTATCAGAGAGTATGAAGCTGTAACAATGATAAATCTGAAAATAACAACCATACTAGTACGCAGAAGGTCAGTTTACCTTATTCCTTTTATTGGCCGAAATAGCACAGCAAGAAAAGCTTTCCAGTCACGCCAGTGCCATGAAGGATAACGTATAGCTTCATTCGTCTCTGCTGACTTATTGACAACCTCTTCTAGTTGATTCAGCGAATCAGGGTCGAATCACAATCTGATCGACGGAACAGCTGTTTGATGAGACCAAATCCAGCATCCACCCTGCAGCGTGCATGTCCTGGCACCTGCATCATCAACGTTATCTCGTCATGTTGACCGGACATCACTCTCCACATAGAATATCCCAGAACAAACTGGTTTTTGATTTGTCCTAAAAACAAAGAGTTTATGTTGACTACATGTAGTGTAATGTCATTACCGATTCAAGATGGAGGATTGTGTGTGAGCGATTAGACAAAATTGACTTTGGTAATTTTAACTTACTGAGACATAAAGTTGTTGAACTTGACAGTAAAAAATGTTTTTGAAAACTTTGAGGTAAAAGAGCAAATTTGTCCTAATGAGCAATTTCACATTTTGTCACAACGTTTTGTATACAGTTAGTATTTTAATTAACATGTTATAATCTTTGACATTTGTCTTTTCAAATTCGACAATTGAATTACGTCAATATTGTAGTCTAGTAATAATGTTATTCCCATCTATCGTAAGTTAATTTTATAAGGGTTGGAAGAGAACAGTTTATCACCCGATTGTACGGGTGTGCAGGCTGACCAAAACTGGCGTAGATAGCAAAAGCACTGTGTAAGTTATTTTCATGGAGCAATTTACATTCTTCAGTTAACATATTACAAAAAGGACAATGTCGGTGTGTTAATGGCACCGTGTTTTTTTTTGTTTGTTTTTTTGATAAACTGTAACTGAAGGTAATGCACCTACCTGGACAGTTGTCTGCATGGAATGTACATTTTGGTTCAGTATTGTAGTTGTCCAACGCCCAGTGTATCATGCTGATTACTGCATTTGGACCATGTGTGGAGGACTCATCTGTGCCTATTGTTTCATTCTCATCTATGAGGAAATTTAGTTGTTTCGGTATATGGTCAATTCGAATCTCAAATATTGACACTTTTCTCGCTGTTGTGAAATATAATTGTCTCTTCCATGAGGTGCTGCAGGTTGGGGCAACCCATGAATTTCGGCGTAGTTTGCGATAAAAGTAACCACATATTTGATATCCTCAAATGATAGTGTGTGTGCTTGTCTTTTCCCTGTGTTTCCATGCTTGCGTGGGACTGCTCCGTGCTGATCAATGTGTTTCAACAGGTTCTTCAAACTTTTCCCACCAATAGAAAAAACCAACATAAATAACTTTTTGCATACTTGCTGACCCATGTAATTAAATTGTCTTCGGTTTCGGACCCGCTTTTTCCCCCTTTTCGTTTCTCCGCTACAATCTCCAAGAGCTCCCATAACATACATCTCTTCCTCCACTTTATCCATTTCTCTTACATTTAACACATGAGAGTACATGTCATGTTTGCTGAATTTGGCTGCACAGTCTAGTTTGCATCCACATCCATCAGCTTTCAACCTGCGAACACTATCTAGGTCAGCGTCAGGGGATTGGATGTCATTATCAACCGGTATGTCGTCTCGATCATCACTTTTTTCACTACCGGATTCATTGTTACAGTCCTCTATGTACCGTCGTATTACGTTTTAGATATTTAATTCTTGATCTTGGAGATCGTCTTCGTCAGACAGATCTATGGCACAGGCCTCATCTTGTGACCCGAATGGTGTCTGAAGAGGTGTATGACCGAAATGGTCTGAAAACACATTTTCCCAATCCTAAAATGAAAAAAGAGTTTAGTTGACTTTTGACCATGAAATTGGGACTCCTATAATGTGTCTACATGTTTCTGAATGTCTACATTTAATCAGGAAAGAAGCACTACTTATGCATTAGCAATGAGATTCATTGAATACCTATTTTTTGTCATATTTTTCTTTTTAAATATCTTTTTTTGTTCGGATATTTTAGATAAATTTTCCATAAGGAAATCAAAGGCTTAGCTTTTAAAAAAAGAAGAAAAAAATCTACGCTGTAGTTCGAAACTCGGTGTACCGTGGTCAGAGACACTTACCATTGCGCCAATACTGCATCCTTTCGCATTGACTGTTTATATAATTATCATTGATTGTGGTTTATGACAACGTAAAAACCAAGATGTTTACATAATCAATAGTTAGTTACATGTAAGCTTTATTGTTCACTTACAACAATTAAAACATAGGATTGTTAAAATACTGTTGAATACTGGAAGAGACTTGTCTTTCTGCCACCAATATATTAAAACCAGGATACCCGAAACAGTGGGATTTAAATAATATGCCGAGTGGACTCGAAATAAAATTGCATGAACGATCAGCACCATTAACCATTGATTTTATTTCGACTTTGAATTAAAATGTCATCCTAAAGGGAATATTCCTGCATCTAAGTATTCTGCTATTCCTTCATAAACACTGTGTTTTCGATGGTACTAACTCAGGAATAAACTAGACTATCGAGTTGAGGTATGAACTCTGCAAAAATGGCGGGATAGATTAGTTGTTACATACAAACTCGGCGGATATTTTTTTTAATTTCATCAACAGCAGGGCAAAACTGATACAGAAAGTGGAAAAAAAAGAACACTTACCTCTTCCATGAATACTAAACCAAGATAAATCCTGATTTGAAATAAACAAATCCTTCTTGTCAGTCAATACGCCGATTCAAAAATCTCTCTCTTTTAAAATGTAAACACGATCGATGTTTATAGCTAAAATGATGATGTAACTTTACACGCAGATTTCTCGATGACGTCGTTGATGTCATTAAGGGCCCTTTTCTCAGATTGTGGCTCATATTCAATAGAGTTTTTAGAGCACATATACATAAGTCTTGTCTAAATTGGCCCGTACATGTTGGAATACTTTTTTAATAGTTCGCTCGTGGTGATTCCACCCTGTCTGTTGGTTTCCCATGCAGCCCAGATTCGTCCTTGGAGAGTCCTCATCATTTTGGTCTGCGCCCGCTTCAGTATTCCCTCCAGAACAAGTTGTGACTGAAGCTTCAGGTCACTGGCCTTGGTGTGAAGAAGGGACAGCATGAAGTAAATGGCAGGTTCCCCTTCCTGGCCCGCTTGTTCAGCTTGTTGTGCCAGCCCTCACAGTCGTTGTTTGTCCGGATTGTTCTGGAGTACTGGCACCAATCGGCGATGGCCCAGATATTGCTGGTCTCGCTGGGTGGCTGTGGGAGCTTTGAGACCTCTGAAAAGACTGTCCCATCTGCTTAACGGTCGCTGAACATTTAGTGGTCTTGTTACGAACGCTACAACGCCAGTCAACAGATCCCTTCAGTCGTCGGTTAATCACGTCGCAATAACCATCTGATGAAACTAGTTTCTGGTTCCCCCGTTCTGTTCCAATCTCGATGACCTTGTATGTGACAGGGGCTTCTTCTGGAACTGTTGTTTCCATGATAGAGGGTTCAGCAAGTTCGTTCAAGAACGGGCGATGTCTCGTCAAAAGGTCAAATGTCAGAGACGTATTGTCTGTCATCTTCAATGGGTATTGATAATCTGGTGGACTCTAGCGATGGAGGTGTAAGGTGACTCTGGTCTGCGACCTCTACATGGGTGAAAGTGTTCAGGATTGTTCCTGAATTTCAGGTTTTTGAGATTTTTTGTCCCTATATAATGCTATAGCAAATATGCCTTTTCAGGATTATGAACTACAGATTTCAGGTTTTTTAAATTCTTCAACTTTCAACCATGCCTCTATGTCGTCTGTATCCATGGGTATATGACGACAGGCGGGCGGCCGATATACCTTTGAATTGACATATATTATTACAACATTGAAAACTCAACCTGATTGTGCTTATTTTTTCTTACTAAATTTAGTTTGGGTTTTTGTTTGGATTTATGTATGTTAATCGTATGCATTTCTTTATTCTCAAAACAAGGGAGATGTTGTATAATGGTTTGTAGAAATAGACTATAACGGCTTGACATATATATCGTACAGTCTTCTATATATATAACAGAGAGTGCATTAGTCTAAGCGGTGAAACATAATCTATATTGGAAATATTTCTAAATTCAAATGCACTAATAATATATTTAGCGACACTGAGGATGGTGCGTCGTGATATCGAGTTCATAATATTTTCAAACTTTTGTAAAATAAGAATTGTTAATTTCTTTTTAAAAGATATTTTCATCAAAACGCAATAATTGTATACTTTACACCACTTTACACAAAATGAGACATGATATAGATCTTAATAATCATTCATTGGACAGGGTTCAGTAAACATAAAAGCTTTCTTTCCTATCTTAAAGACCAGACTTCTAGGTCACTACATAAATAAATGTAAAAAAGATTTAAACGCAAAAGCATCACTAACACTGTTTAGGGACTTGAAGCAAACGTTCATCATTGTATATACAGAATATTTACATTTTAGGAATATATTAGAAAAATTTAGGATGTCTTCTAACCCATTGAATATCGTAAACGGTAGACATAGAAACATTTATCGATCCAATAGAAAATCCAATACACTTTGTGATTGAAATGATTTGGAGGACGAATACCACTTTATATTTATTTGTCCCTTAATTTAACAAACAAAAAAGTACTGCATAACCTTTCCTTGTATTGCATCAATACATTGAATTAAAGGAAAAATACATTAAACCTTCAAAATTTATCCGTTACTAAATAAAATGTGAATCCTTACAGATTTTCTTTATGTTCCCCCATACACGTGTTTTACCTGCTTTTCTAAGGACTATATACAAATAATATTCGTTATTTATATGAACAAGGAAAGACAATAAAATAAAGATTTCCGATTTGAATGATGATTGTTAATTGATATGGACAGCATATACTAAAATACAACACATATCTATAAACTGTGGTGAATCGTTATATGAACCTGTGGCGAGTCGTTATTGTGGCGAATCATTACATATTCGTAATTACATACATACATACATCCTCTTCTGGGAAATTGTTAATTATTTAGAAAATAGATGTCATATCCACAGACTGATATTATACGCGGACATGGAAAGAAACACAATATAACTCGAATATACTAAAAGTTATATGTGAAAGTAAGATGTATGGTGTTTGTCATTGTGATGATATATTTAAAATTATAAATACCCGACAGAGTAAAAAAACCTATTACGCGTAAGTTAATTATTTGAAAATTAAAAGTCATATCCGCAGACCGATTTCCATATCCGCGGATATGGGCCATAACCACTGTTTAGCTGTACCGTCTATAACTCCCAATAAAGTCTTCTTGGTACAACACTGGGAAGCGCATGCATGGGGCGGGTCATGTATTCCCTGTCATTCCAGTGTAGATTTAGTTTTTTCTTAAAGTCATTCATGGACCTTGCATTGATGACAGAGTCTGGTAGTGAGTTCCAGGAGTTCACTACTCTCAGTCCAAAAGAAAAGTTCCTGATATTGAGTCTGCCATACTGGTTATTGAGTTTTAAGTTATTGCCTCTTGTTCTTGACGACTGATGGAGTGGTAATAGCTTCTCCTGGTCAACATTGTCTTTTCCAGTGAGGATCTTAAATACTTGTATCATGTTGCCTCTGTCTCGTCGATAGTACAGTGAAGGCAGCTTCACGGATCTTAGTCTATCCTCATAATCATATTGCAAGTCTCTCAAATCTGTGCAGTCGTGTTGCTCTTCGTTTAACCCTTTCTAGTTTGTCCATGTCGCCCACATGATGTATCCTTGGCACATTCCCATACTCAAGGATTGGTCTTACCATAGTCACATATAGTTTCTTGATAATCAGCTTTTCTCTTGTAGTGAAAGAACGCTTAATAAACCCTAGTGTGCAATTTGCTTTGATCACTGCTTGTGTAACGTGTTGTCGGAAGGTCAGCTTGTTGTCCACATACACTCCACGATCTTTTTCTAGTCTCTTCAAGGTCTTGGTACTACCCATCATTATCTTTCATCTGGTAAATATGTTTCGGGTTATTGTGGCCCATGTGCACAACACTGCATTTGTCTGTATTAAATTTCAGTTGCCATTTGTCAGACCAGTTGGAAAGGTTGTTGATATCTGTCTGCAGTTTTTGTCTGTTTTGATCAGTCAAAACTTCGCCATACATCTTGGTATCGTCAAATTGATGACAAATCACAGGGACCTATGTCATAATATACCTGTATGTACAATATATATGTACATAAGGTGCCTATGTGACATATTAGTTGATTTTATGTAACTTTAACGTTCAATGAATGTTTATGCAAACTAGGGAATGTGCCGGGTTCGATCCTCGAAGATGGCCATGTATTTCACCGTAGAGTGTTCTTGGGTGATACACATATCCTAGCCTAGTACTGGTAGGCCACCAGGGAAAAATGTCCCTGCAAGGGGTTTGACATCATAGGAAGATAGATAGATCTTCTCTACAACAATGCATTAGGTTCCCTAATTTGCATTAACGTTCAACAAACGTTACAGTTGTTGAGAACATGCTGGTATATACATGTGTATAGATAGACAACACAACAGCTCAGTGTTTTCGTTGAACGGATGTGTTTGTGTCTTTGAGAAGTTCATTTGTTACATAGATGGTAGTCAAAATAAATCAATGTGAAGATTGCTTTCTATTTTCTGATGGGGCAATCTAACGTCTTAATTTCGAATGATCCTAATAATGTTGGACTTTTTTTATTCATATTTTCTGATTTAAAGCACAAATGGCCATCCACAGTCAATATATATGATAAGATATGTTAAACAACCTTTTTACCACCAAACAATGGCATCAATTGTTGTTGAACAATTTAAAAAAAGCTTATTAGGTTTTTCCCATTCCAGTGCGCATGCCTAGAAAAAAATTGTCGGGAGCAAAAGTTTGTCAACTAACATCAATTAAACTGTTCTTACAAAGAAAATATGGGGAACACAAACATGAAAGTGCATGGATTGATTCAAAAAGAATTAATTCACAACTGTGAGTAAAATAATTTGATAATTTTCAATAACAATGGAAATATGGGTCTTTAAACTGCAACAAAATTTTTGTCGCATTTGTCCTCAATTGAATGAATCATTTGAAAGTTTGACGTGATGGGAGATATTGCCCGATTTGAAAATTTCTCAATATTTTCCAATAGCGTCAAATAAGTTTGACCACATTGGTGGTAGCATCGGGATGAAGACTTCTCCTTCTATCAGAGTTACGTTTCCCACAGGCAAAGACTCGAGAAGTGTCTTCTCGAAGGTGGGAGTTATTTGAACGTTTATGATAATTAGGGAACCTAATGCATTGATGTAGAGAACATGCTGGTATATAGACAGCACAACTGCCTAGTGTGTGACAGAGTTTTTCACTGATCTGATGTGTTTGTGTCTTTGCCCGGTTAAAAAAAATCCGCTGATAGGATAGAAAACATTGTGGGAAAAGGAGAAATTGCTTGTTATGATGTGTTTGTGTCTTTGAGAGGTTCATTTGACCAGTTTGTTACAATATTACTTCTACAGTCTCGCTGTAGAAGCCGGCTTTTATTTGCGATATGGTAGAGTAGATTGCTTTCTCTCGTAGTTAAGCAACATACATTGCAGTGAGTACCTGGTTGGGTGACCCCTGATGGCTTTTCTCTGAGAGGGACCTGGAGCATGTAACAAAATTGGTGGCTGCGGTTGGATTTGGTTTGATATCACCATCATTCCTGTACCCTTAGTTATTTGTCACATTTTCTGGACCCTTTTTCTGCTATGTGGCAGTGTTAGTAGTGGCTGTGGTACCTTTGTGGCTATGCCTTCGTGATGGAAAGGTAATTGCCAATGTATGTCTTTGTGACTTTTGTGACTTCAGGAAGAAGTCAGATAAAGGGGGAGAAATGTGACGGTAATAGGGTTTATGTATACTACTTTATCAGTCTGGCTGTAGAAGCTGGCTTTTATTGGCAATGCAGGTAGAGTGGATGGCTTTTTATCAAAGCTAAGCAACATACATTGCGGTTAGTACCTGGATGGGATGCACATGATGGCTTTACTCCTAGAGGGACCTGGTACACATTACACAACATGTATATGGCGTGCATGCATATATTGGGATTCAATACAAAATGTTAGTACTTCATGATTGTGAAGGACTCACTACAGTTTCGCTTTGAGCACTTGATATTACAACAGATCAATAAATACTTTTCAACAATCACATGTGATTGTGTCATTAAAAGGTCTCATTGCTTGGTTTGTTATGTTGGTGGTATCTTTCTTAGTTGCATTGCTCCCACGTCTACCACGGGCCAAGACTCCAGGCCACCCTTATCAACTGTGGGAGTTAGGTAACATTTGTAGAAAGTATGAATAGATTGAGATAACCTATGCGATATCAAAGCAAACATGCATCTTCATTTAAATAGACACCGTTATTCAGTCAAAGAGTCAATCAGTGTTTTTCACTGATTTGATAGTATAGTGCTTTTGAAAGTTATTTTTGCTCTTTTTGTTACAAAAGCGTAAGACATTCTATAAAGTGTGTTCTTCATTTTTTCGTACAGGCTTTATGATTTTAGTTTGCATACGCATGAAGTTGGTTCCAGCACTATAAAGGTTAACTTTTATCCAACTGATTTCAGAGAGTATGTCAGCGATGTTCTGCTGCAGGAAGGGTTCCCATACAGACAGTGTGTCCAACTTGGAATGTGGTGACAACATGGAAAAGATCAATATTTTACAAAAAACAGTTTATATGGGACCGGGCAAAAGTGTTTGAGTTCTTGTATGATGACCACTCTTGGTTCTCGTTAAAAGGTGAGATTATTTTACTGGCATTTAAGGAGCTCTCTGAAAAAATTGCTCCTGATCGTATTAGAATGGATTTAATGGGAATCTTATTTTATTGATGTTAATCCTTTAAGGTGTAGAGATAAGACTTATCAGTGACACCATAGGAATAAACCATCCATTATCAGAGACCATTAACGCATACATAATCAGTCACTCTAGGTACCTATTTGCACAGGATTATCTCAGATAATTGTCACTGATTAGGGTACTGTTAATCAGACCAAAATTAATACAATTAACATTAATCAAATAGATTTTCACAAAGAATATAGGACGACGAGAATAAAATTTCATTTAAGTTGATGTTTTTTTCTTTTTTTTAGTGATACATACATGTTAAGATTAAGCTGTAGGAAATTAGACAAACAATGAAACTTCATATTGGCTTTTGTGTTCTCCCTGGGAGATCCCAAATTTGTTTTTCTTTTTTGTCATCAATTGCATGGAATTTTGTTGACGAAAAATGCCATTCATGACTTTGTCTTTGTATATTTCTAATCAAAACTGAATCATTTTACTTCAATTTCCATTAAAACCATTTCCAAAATAATATAAAAAGGTTTTTCAACGCAATATTGCTTCATAAAGTAGGCAAACCTGGTCCTTTAATACATGTAAAATGGTTAATATTAATTCATTATGGCAATGTAACATGCTTATATTTCCGTAAAATACATGTCTATGGGTGATGAATTAACCAAAGCTCGCTGTAGTCAAAGTCGGAGGAATGATCTAATTTGCTTGTCCGGGAATTGGTAAGATTTATCTGCATTTCATCATTTTCAGGCTCAAAAGACCGATCAAATGACTGCTCTGAATCTATGTTGATGTTTTACCTGCGATCGGAAACACCAAAATTGACATTATATTTTAAAGTAGTCGTCTTTATAACGTCCGTTATTCGATGGCTTTATTTTCATTTGCCTTTAAACTTTGAACAACAGCTCCGTGTCATAAACATCCTTTATGGGTCTGCGTGCCGTATGCTCTCATTTTAATTGGATAGTAATTTTAGAAATGTGTTAATTTTCTGAAGAATTGCACGAAATCCCTATCGAGTCTTTACAAATTGGCATTTTTTTAATCTTGTATGACCGGATATTGAAGGCCTCTCATTAATTGGGTTGGTAATTTGAATTCCCTTCATCTTAATTTGATAGCGTCTTTTTCAGAAGGTTGGCCTGGGACCATTATCAAAATATTATAAGTTTAAACTTTGACCCTATCATTTTATCATTGGAAAAGAAAGAAAACATTTATTTACGAGGAAAATGAAATTTGTAGAAAGTGACATGTGTGTTTATGTGTGTAATTAAGGGTTAAAGTTAAACAATTTTTCAGCTGTCAAAAGTCGTTCTATGCAGTCATTGATAGATCGTCAAAGAGGTTTTATACGGTAATAGGTATAACGGCGAAAAGGGTTTTATACGGTGATCAATAATGCAGCAAATGGCGCTATATACCGTAAAGGGTTAAAACATTGCTTTGTAGTTATTCATAAAAAGGAACCACTTGATACATCATTTCAACTGTATTTTAGTTGTTTTAGGCTTCCCAAGTATCCAAGAATTTAAGTTTGTTTCAGATTCTCATAATAACTTTCATGTTGTATCCGGTATTGTAGTATGGTTAAAAAATGAAGATAAAAAACATTTTGTGAGTTCATCTTATTCCAAAAATTAACAGAATAATTAAGGAGGGAGTTCTGAACTTTTCAAAAATTACCCAAAGCCAAATGATTATACTATTTGACCAGAAAATTGTACTTATAGTAAATGTGATGTTTCGAAGGCTAGATTTGCTTTCACTAGACTTTCAAACTTTCCTATATTTTCATTATAGGATTAGACAGGCATCTCAAAAAAAGAGATGAAAAAGCAGTTATTGAAGGTCAAAGGTAAGACACTTAATTTTTTAGTTTTTTCTTTGAATGGAAATTTTACCCGATTAAATCATTACTAAACAAAAATGATATATGACTAGTTTGTTGCAGACAACTCTGGAAAACATTGTGAGAAAAGGAGAAATTGCTCTTAACCCTTTCCTAAAAAATAACAACATTTGACCATTTTGTTGCAGACGACTTTAGAAAACTTTGTGGGAAAAGGAGAAATTGCTCGTAATGAGCAATTTATCCTTTTCCCCACAATGTTGTGTGCCCTATCTGAAGATTAATGTCCTCACATTTTGAAATGTCGTCTGCAAACTCTTTCAATTTGTGACAGTCAGAAATTTGTTGTTTGGAAAAAGGTTAAGGAGCATGTTATAGATGAAAGGGTTTCAATAACTTTATTTTGAAATTGCTTTTGCAAATTGGAATATATCCTGTTATATTATTCTTTCACAAGTCAACAACATTTTCGTGCTAATCAGTTTAAGAGTCCTTTACTGCTGCTTTAACAGGTAACCTGGTAAAAGTGTAATTGAAAGTTTCCATAGAGAGTGATAGTTGATAGCAATATAAGTTTATGTGATTTTAATATTGATTTATCATGAACCAATCATCACCAATTAGATCCTCTTTTTGTCTAGTATTGATATTGTTGATTTGAACTATTGGAAAAAAAATCTGCACATATGATAAGTTTTTTCTTATAGATAGAGAATAATAGGTTAGTGACGTTGATAGGATAGGTTTTTCGGGCAAGGCGTAGGAATTTATTTGGTGAGCCAAAGGCGAATCTAATAAATGCCGAAGCTGAGTCATAAAACAGTTTTTGTTAAACTAGAGGAACTGTATTTGTTTTACTGAACTCGTAATATTTGGTACCCCAATCTCTGCCTAAGCCCTCTGGCCTGTTGTGAAGAACTAAACATGTTACATTGACAAATGTTTGATAATGGCTTTCCAGATTAAAACCAGAAGTTTTTGATAAGATAGGGCCTGATAGATGGGTAGCTAATTTTGTTCTGGCATACAATGGCAAAATCAAACTGCGAGGGGATGTGGTCTGGATTAATGAACGAAAGTCTTTACAAGGCATGCGGACCATGGAGGTGGAGGGAATAGATGCATCAACAATGCTCTTGTATCCATTAGGCTTAGAAAACTTGAGTAAGTATGAATCCATTACCAAACAATGACAACATTTAACCACTTTGTTGCAGACTACTCTGGAAAACATTGTGGGAAAAGGAGAAATTGCTCGCTAAGAGCAATTTTTCCTCTTCCCACAAGGTTTTCTGCTCTGTCTGAAGAATATTTTTCAATTTCATTACATTTTCTAATGTCATCTGCAAACTCATTTAATTTTGGACAGCTGAAAATTTGTTGTTTGGGAAAGGGTTAAATATTGACCTTTTGATGATTAGATGTAGAAACATTTGTTCTTGTAATTTGATTCAGCAGAGAATTTGGATTCTGCTCCTCATTTTAACCCTTTACCAAACACCAAATTTTCAACTGACCTAATTTGAAAGTGTTTGCAGACAACATTTCAAAATGTGATGAAATTGGAAAATAATCATCTGATAGGGTAGAAAACATTGTGGGAAAAGGAGAAATTGCTTGTCACAAGCAATTTCTTCCTTTCCCACAATGTTTTCCAGAGTTGTCTGCATCAAAGTGGTGAAATGTGGTTATTGTTTGGGAATGGGTTAAAAGTTATGTATAACCTTTTACATCTGTATAAAATTCCCTGTAGGATTCTGTCCACATTGTAATACATAAACCACACTTTTATATTTGTGAAATTCCCTATATGATAATGTTTGCATTGAAATACATGCATCATCTTTTACATCTGTATAAAATTCACTGTAGGGTTCTTTTCACTTTGAAGTATATGTGCTGATATCACCTTTAACATCTGTATCAAATTCACTGTAGGGTTCTGTTCACGTTGAAATATATGTGTCACACTTTTCATCTGTTTGAAATTTACTGTAGGGTTCTGTTTACATTGAAATACATGTACCGATATCACCTTTAACATCTGTATAAAATTCACTCTAGGGTCCTGTTTACATTGAAGTATATGTGTCACACTTTTTCATCTATTTGAAATTTGCTGTAGAATTCTGTTCACATTGAAATACAAGTGACACCTTTTATATTTGTAACTTGTGAAATGTGTTAGCCTTTTTATGTTTTCCTTTTCAGATTTGTTTAAATATTGTGTTATTTAGTATACCTTGATCACATACGACATATAACATTTGGAAAATGTAAGCCAGTACATTGTATTTAGTATAAAGTTGGTGATATTTTTGTTTTATGCCATTTAGAATACCTGAATCACCTGCGGTATATCAAGTATGGTTCCTACATTAGCGACTGGTATCTGTTCCACCTACATAACTTTGAGGAAAGCCTGGAAATCGTGGATGTTTCAGGCTGTACCCAGATAACAGACGCTGGGATTGCTAGCCTGTCTTGTTTAAAGTAAGTATTCCTATCTTAAGGTTTAAATTTAAACATATTTATTTTACATCGATTGTGAAACAAGTTCTTACAACTTAGATTAATAAGTTATCAGCGATTCTGCTTCCTTGATACATAACCAGAACTTTCACTAAATGTGGATTAATGAAAGGTGGCAAGGCGGAACCTGCTTCTCACAGGATTCAAACCCACAACCCTCATGTCCAGAGGCTGACCACTGTCCTCAACATTGCCATCTTGAACAGGGAGAGTGTTAGCCCTTTCCCAAACATTAAATTTTTCGACTGTCCCAAATTGAAAGAGTTTGCAGATGACATTTCAAAATCTGATGAAATTGAAAAATATTCTTCAGATAGAGCAGTAAACCTTGTGGGAAAAGCAAAAATTGCTCGTTAAGAGCAGTATCTCCTTTTCCCACAATGTTTTCTTAAGTCGTCTGCAACAAAGTGGTCAAATGTCGTTATTGTTTGGGAAAGGGTAAATAACTCTGTTCAGTACAATTTGATGTAGTACTCATGTGGTGGGAGTGTCCTTTGGCAAGGCACATCAGAGCATTATCCTAGTCCTGGCGAATTCCACAGCAGCAGTAAGATAACAGAAATATTGTTGACATGGATTTACATACTATGAATAAAAGAAAATAAATGTTCCTGTGTAATGTTTCCGAAATATTTGAAACACTTGAACAACTGCTCAAAGAGTTTGTAAAGGGGACTAAATGAAGTTTGGCAACACCCCTACATATTTTGTGTGCAGTAATTTGTGCAAAATGATGTTTAACTATTCATTACACAGGTATCACCCGAAGATCTTTACATAAGTTCAAAGAGCTATTGCATCATTCCAACTTTTGGAAGTAATGAATTCTCAAGTAATTCTTTTTATATATAAATTATTTAAAAAAAAACTTGTAATTCATTTGGTCTTAAGATTATATTGAAATAAAAAGGATAGTTTTCATACCTTATTATTATTTTGACATGTTTATCCTACTTAATCACTTATTTCTTAAAGGTGCTTATACATGTGTAATTCAGGTTATTACATATATTTATGATAAATGGATATTTTTGAAAAGTAACCTTTCGTAAGGAGAACAATACGGATAAATGATTTAGACTTATTTTATCAACAGGGCTAACAAAGTGATGCTTTTGATCATTTATAAAAGAAGCTATTGGAATAAGGCAAATAGTTCAAGTTTGGTCTTCAAAACCCTTCCTGAAACACAAATCAGTTACTTCCATGCTATCAACACTTTATTTCATTAGAAATCAGCTTGACCCCTCTGTTGAAAAAAACTTTAGTAATTTGACTTAACCCTTAGAGTGCTGGGAAATTTTCTAGAAATATATTTTTTTGTTATCTACTTTCCAAAACCTTAAAGTTCTGCTTTATTCTGATGAGGAACAATACACAGAGTAGCAAACAGGTTAGATAACAGGCCAGCCACCAATTTACTTTGGCAATTTAAGACAGGTTGGCTGCTTAACTCAAATTGATGTACACTATAAATCCAACAATGGGGCTCCCTGTAGTGGTTGTTTAAGGCAGGTTGGCTGCTTCAAAGGATTGTTGTTTAAAGGCACATAAAAGGAGATGAGTACAGATAAATTACTAAAAAAATGTATGGAGTTCTTTTATTATGTTCAAAGGGGTCATAAGAATTGATATACAAAAGCATTGAGACCCTATTAAATAGACTCCTTAAACATAAGTTATTTTGTGCTTGAAATATAGTTGTCTCCAACTCAATCATGTTTATCAACAGCCTATTTGTTAAGATATTCTAAATAACGAATTCTGATTGGTCAGTTCAAATAGTTGTGTATCAACTGTCAAGGTCAGGGGTAAAAAAATCACACAATCTGAATTATTAAACTTGCTAATATGGGTTATTTCTGGTTGACTTTCACATTTAAGTTGTGATAATGGGGTTTTCTTGGAATAAATATTTGAATCTGACCAAAAATTTACCAAATTTGATATAGCATTGATCTCCTTTTATGTGCCTTTAACACAAGTTGAACTGTACTGGCAACAGTTGAAGAAAAAGGTCATCCCCTGACTCAATATTGTCTTATTTTGATGGATATTGATATCAAAATATTAGAAAGGTCAATATCTATAAAGGAGAAATTGATAATATTTATGTAAGTAATTTTTACTCATATTTAAACAATTTGTTCTAAATACACCTGTATCATGACCAAAAAAGAAATTTTCATGCTTTAGATTGCCTTTTCTTCAATTGCTTTCTTCTAGAACCAGTTATATATCCCAAATCAAAGAACAAATTCAAGACTGATTTTTTTTGTTGCAGGCAGATGAAAGGATTAGACATAACAGGCTGTACTAATGTAAAGAACCCAGAAGCCTTAGCGTTACATCTGGAAACTCTTCGCCCTGAATTAGTGGTACTAGGACTTGAAAGCTTTCCAAAACAGGAAAAAACTCTTATACAGGAGGAATTAAAGACTAGCCGTTTTCTCAACTTGGGAGAGGATGTGGTGTTAAAAACTGATAGACAGTTAAGTGAAGGAGACGGATATGACAGTTTGTACATGCAAGATGAAGAGAATATTGAGACAAAACCAGATGTGACACCTAGTACTGTGGTTTAAACCTTTACCAAATGCCAAATGTTCGTCTGTCCAAATTTGAAAGAGTTTGCAGAAGACATTTCAAAATGTGATGAAGTTGGAAAATGATCTTCTGATAGGGCAGAAAATATTGTGGGTACAAGAAATTGCTCATTACGAGCAATTTTTCCGTTTCCCACAATGTTTTCTAAAGTCGTCTGCAACAAAGTGGTCAAATGTCGTTATTGTTTGGGAAAGGGTTTATGATCATGAATTTTTATGGAGACCAGCAGTTATCACGTTCAGAGCTACAGATATGTTGGGCTTTCATGTACCACTATGGCTGGAAAAGATTGGAAGAGCAATCAGCAGTCTGTTAGTAACAAGGCAAACTGGGTCCTGCATGGCCCAGTAGTTAAGGTGTAGAACTTGTTACACAGGGGTCCTGAGTTCAACCCTCAAGAGCAACACTGGGATATTTTGGGAGTGTCCTTTACTTGGCGGCTGGCCTGAGTCTAACCTGTTTGCATAAGCATAAAGTCGGTTCCAGCACTATAAGTGTTTTATATGAATATAGAAGTCCTCTAAAGAACTTGATAAGAAAGATTTTTCACTTTCTGACATAATGTCTGCCGTTGGATGCCAGAAGTGGTCCGCTGGTCTGGTGTTTTCCATGGATACATTTGGTGTTGATCATGTTTAGATGGAATATTATTTTTTGTTCAAATTGAATTTTAACCATATAGAAATGACATTACAAATAGATTATTTGTCTATGAGATTTGTGTTTTGGTTGTTTTTACACAATAGAGAGGCATTTTTAAAGTTCATTTCATTATGATTTAGAGATTGTTTTGTTGTACAATTTCATGCCACTTTTAGCAATGGAAATAAAAAAAAATGCCCTTAAAGCAAACAGGTTGTCAGGCAATGCTTCTATGAAAATCTTTAAGAAACTCTCAAATAAACTCTCTGTTAGCACCATTCTCAACAGAGTGATATTCATGTAATATGATGAGCTTTTTCTGTAGAGAGAAATTAAAGATAGATACAAATATTTTGAGAGAAATGTTTAATTAGACAAATTTACAAATCTATGTTTGGCTTCCCAATTTAAAGTAAACATTTGAAAAATATTTTGTTCTATGCTTGATGAATTGATTTAATATAATATATACCTCTGACAACCCGTCTAATGCTAGTATGCTGAACACTGGCATGTTAGTATATATATATATATGGAAGCTAACGCCAGGAGCAGCTTTCTTTGAGATAGGAACCAATCGTGGTAATGTCTTGAGGTGATGAAATGCAGACATCAAAAACTATTGGGGAGGAGTTCATAAGATGCTTAAATAGATTCACTGAGTTTTATAATATCTTTGAAGCTCTGTATCCGCTTCCTCCAAAATTGAATATGTACTGTATACACTTCAAAGTGAAAGCATCAGCAGACTTGAAATGAAAAGCATGGGGAAAAACAATTGCTCTATGATATTGGTAAGAAACTATTATTACAAAAAGAATAAAATTGCATGTTAGAGGCATTTATCTTTTTCTCACATTGGATTCATGAAGGTGCTTGTTCACAGATTGGAGGAAAGTTGGATATTAAAATCTTTCTTTAGATGTTAAAAGCAGTTGACTGATGTACAAGACTTACTGGAGAATAACCATTGGAAATGAAATAAGTTTGTAGTTATCAAGAGCCTGTATTAAGTATCAATCAAGTATCAAGTATCGAAAGCCTGTATTAAGTATCAATCAAGTATCAAGAGCCTGTATTAAGTATCAATCAAGTATCGGCCTGTATTAAGTATCAATCAAGTATCAAGAGCCTGTATTAAGTATCAATCAAGTATCAAGAGCCTGTATCAAGTATCAAGAGCCTGTATCAATCAAGTATCAAGTGCCTGTATCAAGTATCAAGAGTCTGTATCAAGTATCGAGAGCCTGTATCAAGTATCAAGAGCCTGTATCAAGAGTCTGAATCAAGTATCAAGAGCCTGTATCAAGTATCGAGAGCCTGTATCAAGTATCATGAGCCTGTATCAAGAGCCTGTATCAAGTATCAAGAGCCTGTATCAAGAGCCTGTATCAAGTAGCGAGAGCCTGTATCAAGTAGCGAGAGCCTGTATCAAGTATCAAGAGCCTGTATCAAGTATCAAGAGCGTGTATCAAGTAGCAAGAGCCTGTATCAAGTAGCAAGAGCCTGTATCAAGTAGCAAGAGCCTGTTTCAAGTATCGAGAGCCTGTATCAAGTATCAAGAGCCTGTATCAAGAATTGAGAGCCTGTATCAAGTATCAAGAGCCTGTATCAAGTAGCAAGAGCCTGTATCAAGTAGCAAGAGCCTGTATCAAGTAGCAAGAGCCTGTATCAAGTAGCAAGAGCCTGTATCAAGTATCAAGAGTCTGTATATCAAGAGCCTGTATCAAGTAGCAAGAGCCTGTATCAAGTAGCAAGAGCCTGTATCAAGTACGAGAGCCTGTATCGAGAGCCTGTATCAGAGCCTGTATCAAGTAGCAAGAGCCTGTATCAAGTAGCAAGAGCCTGTATCAAGTCGAGAGCCTGTATCAAGTATTAAGAGCCTGTATCAAGAGCCTGTATCAAGTATCAAGAGCCTGTATCCAGTATCGAGAGCCTGTATCAAGTATCGAGAGCCTGTATCAAGTATCGAGAGCCTGTATCAAGTATCGAGAGCCTGTATCAAGTATTAAGAGCCTGTATCAAGTAGCAAGAGCCTGTATCAAGTAGCAAGAGCCTGTATACAATGAATATGTTTTCAGATCCCAAAGCGCAGCAGCAGTTTAGAAACCCATTGCATAATCATGTGCAGATTTAGAGATATTGACAAATCTGAGCCAATTTTGTGTTTAGAAGCTTTTTTTCTTTAACTCTTGTAGAGCTGGAACGGACCTCATGTTTATGCAAACAGGTAAGACCCAGGCCAGCCGCCAAGTAAATCTGCGGTTGGCCTGTGATCTAACCTGTTTGCTACTCTGAGTATCATTCCTCATCAAAATCAAACAGAAATTTAACGTTTTGGAAAGCAAAAGACTCAAAAATCCATTTTTAGAAAATTACCCAGCATTCTAAGGGTTAATATACTGAAAAAACAAAAACTGAATTGTTTCAATGACATTTTATTTTGCATTGTACATTGTCTCATGTGTGAACAACCACATTAAAGACTTCTGGTGCAGATGCGTTAGTTTGGTATTGTAAAGTAAAGGGTTTGTATTGTTAACCAACTGGTCACTCATCCCTTGAAGAAGGGCATGTATGATAGTCAAACCTTTAGTTATTGATCACTGTTTAATACACAAAAACTTCAGCATACTTTACACATGATATGATTCGTTTTTTGTGTAAGTAAGCTTACTTATTTTACATCGATTGTAAAACTATTTCTTACAACTAAGATTTATCACTCATCACTCTCGGTTCTGCTTCCTTGATACATAACCAGTACTCCGCCGCATGTGGTTTAATAAAAAGTTTGCAAAGCAGATCCCGTTACTCACGTGATTCAAATCCACTACCATCTTATCCAGAAGCCGAGGCTCTACCCCTGGACCACTGTCATCCTGTCAGAAACTATGGCACATGCAGCAATCTAAGACAGTGATGTTGGTTATTTCAACCGTAGATGCATGCCTTCTTTAACACATGCTGCCAATAGAAGAATTTTGCTTATGACAACTTTGCCTAATTGGGTAACCAAACTTGCTTAAAATGAAAATCCTGAACCACCTTTCATTTGATTAATAACATGTTTGATAAATGTTAAGAGGCGTTGAATGGATTCTACAGCAGGGTACTTTGGACTCTCTTCTTCTGCCTTCCTCTGATCATTGAGCGCTAGACCGTGTCTTTATTTACAAAAAAATATGATGCAAAAGTTGATTTCCTTACACACATACACACTATTAGACGCTTCGTCATTAGCCAGACATATGCCCTGCGCATCATGCCCCTGCAATGCACCCCGTCACGTCAATCTCAGGGTAAACCTATTTACATTCTCTTGACAAGTCAACGGAAGATAATGTTTTCATAAGCAGAGAGGATATGGTCCACTTTGATTGATTAGATGATCAAATATTCTTAACGTACTAAATTTGTTTTGTTATAGAGCAATGTATCACCCCACACAAACATATCTCCGAAATATTCCCAGGTATATAACACATTGTATTATGCTTGTTAAACAATATCTACGTAAAAGGAACATTTGATTGTGTATTTTATAGACATACTATGAAAGAAACTTGAATATTAACGAATTGAAACAATCACTGTAGTCCCATTTATATGAGTCATTCTTGAAAGTATAACATCGTTTGAAGACGATTGTATAACATCTTGTTATAATATACCGAATGTTAAGTGTAACAGTCTTCAATGCCATTCACATTACATTTAGATGTGAAGTTGATAAAGACTTTTGTAACTATTCCTTGATAAATGATTTGATGACCCCAACAAGCTCACTTTATGGACGACTTTTAATTGAAATTCCAGCTCTTTCCATATCTCTCACAGGGTAACCACCAACCAGTCAACTCTTCAAATGACCAATTCGTCAATTTTAGTTTTTATAGTAATCCTTGAGTTGGTCATTTGACGAGTTGACTGTACATCCTCACAGATCAGTCTATATATCAGGAGTCATAGTGCCCACACTTGCCCTCTCTGTGTATAAAGCCTCTTGTACCTTTTCATTACCCTTGCCTGTAACCGCTTTAACCTCATCGTCTAATTTCTCTTCGTCAAATTCCACTCCCTCGTCAACTGCACTATCAGCGTCATTGCCGACCCTCTTTGAATCTTCAGATCTGTCGCCTTCAATTCCCTCTCCAACGTTATCAACTTCTTTAATATCGCTTTCCTTGTCACTTTTCTGATTGTCTGTTTCTTTCTCATTCCCATTTTCATCGACATCTTTACTTTTAGCTGCGTCGTCGACGACGTAAGTTTTACCCTTTTCTGTCTGATCAATATTGTCTATGTCCTGTGGTGTCTCTCCCTCTCCTAGAGCGGTGTTTATGTTCCTGTCTGCAACTTCCGGTTCTGGGTTCATCTCCCTGTCCACCCAGACTCTCTGTACCCGACCATATTTAACCTTTACATCCTTCAAGTCTTGAAGCTCCTTCAGTATCAGTTCGAATCCGAGATCCACGCTCGTATTCTGAAAGAGGTGTTTAAGAAATGAATGATTATCTCTCTGGTAAACCGGAATTTTCCTTACGCGTGTATATTTCCCGCAAAATGCCGAACGTTTAAACGCTCCCGATGTCAGGATTTTGGGAAATGTCTTAAGCCTTCCTCAGCTAGTGTACGTTCGGAATACTGCGGAACAATATCATACGTTCTACGTTACTTTATCAGTGGCATTGTGCAACTCACCGAAATTGCGCTTCAATAAATGACTTTTAACATGTTTAAAAACGACTGAGCAATCTAAGTTGTAATTTTACTGTACCAGACCTACATGTGCGGTTAAGTTTCTATATGTGCTTAGCTATGAAGCGTGCAATGTGTTTCCATACAAATATGTAAGCATTTAAAATCAGATGCAATGCTGATGATATCAACGGTTTATCTACAAAATCGACCTTCTATTACAGTTAATTTACGTGTCAATACCGGTCGGGAACTCGAGGATGGTAATGTTTGTATTTAAATATCTAACTGTACTTGCCCCAAAATCGATCATTTCTATACTGGAAACTTCGCTGGAAAGAACTGCTCGTAGCACATCTATCGCACCATATGGCGTCATTAAGTTGTCCCCAATCTGCATTAAATACAAACATAATGGTTTATAATAACCCCTTACTTCATAATACATTATTTGGAAACACCACCAGCTGAGGTCTATAGATAACAACGTCTTTAGAAAACAACGTACCAAAAGGATATGATAACTACAAATCGACGGTTCAGTGCAATACCATCGTAAGTGCTTCATGTTTATAAAGCGCTTACGATAGTCTTGCAGTGAACCCTCGAAACGACCATTTTTTCCTTCTTCTTATAAGACTTTTTACACAACATCGACATTTATATCCCATCTTTATTCCAAAGATTTTTGTCGTCAGTCGTTGCGTTTAATTTAGACCAGTCAAACCTTTCAATAAGGGGGAAATGGTCAAAGAGTTGGATACTTGCTTACGAACCCATCTATATTGCATTTTGACTTGACTCTTCATTTCCAGAAATGATTCGTTTGTCTTTGTCAGATTTTGACCGGTTGTAAATCAGAATATGTTTATCGGACATTACTTTTAGCGTACTGATCTTAACTTCAGAGACCCCTCTCGTTACAATTGGAATAGAGGATGTACGCAAAGTTTTTCATAAAATTGTTAGAATTAAACTTATTCCACGCTGAACCATTGCTTGATCGTGTTGGTCCGGTAGAGGTTGAACAAGAACCAAATATCTAGAAGACTATTTCAATTTAACATGGTTAGGAAAACGCACCAATTTGTTATATGGGGTTTAATGTATGTTAGGCCAATACTCTTTGTCGTATTTACTTGATTTTAAACCCTATTTGCAAAGCATGATTTTGAAACTTGGGAGTCCACTGTTTAATTTATCATTAAGCTATCGAGAATCGACTCATTAACTTCAATCAAATATTTCAATCCTTATTATCTAGACCAAAATACTCACACGCAATATTCTGAGCGTTTCGTTGAGCGATAGCTGATTGGATAAGATTTTGACGTCGATATCGGTGATTCTATTCTTAGATATGTCGAGTTCCGTTAACGTTCGATTGGTGGCTAACGCCTGGGCGAGAAATACGGCACCTTCTGTACCAAACCCGTTAAAACTGACGTTCAACTTCTTTATGGATACATTCTCCTGAAATACATAAAATGTCCAGATTTTTAGTAAACGTATTCCTTCATACGTAATCTTTTACATGTGCCTGCAGTGGACTATTTGAGAAACAGCTATGTCGATAGCAGAATCTTTTATTTCTTCTTTTGTCACAATCGTTTCTAACTTACATCACAGAGAAGGTAAACTATTTTCACTCATTAGCATTGTGTTCGGGCAATGCTTTCAATTAGGACACTTTTTCTGAATCCCAAATTGGAAAATGCTTCCATACGATAATGGGGAACAGTCTTGAATGCACACTTGTTTCTGCTCATGGGCTCTTCGAGTGATGTGACGTTTTGTTGTGAAGTATGTCGTTTTGACTCAAGCTGGATTGGCATTTTTAACCTTAATATATTCTACAATGTAAACCTGGGGAGCGTTTCACTATATATCTTATGATATTAGCTTACGTAATTTCAAAACAACCTTTCCTCTAATTTTAAACTAGAGAAAAACAATATGTAGAAGTAATACGGAATTGGAATTGTGCACAGTAGTTTTTTTAAAGATAATATTCATGTTCATCGACTAACGTAATTGTTTTTCTTAAGTCATATGGTCACGGAAACCATTTTGACCAACTTTATCGTCGCAGCTTACATAAGACATCAAACTAGAATCCCTACTCTGTGTATCAAAGGTTACAAATATGTCTCACGTTTATTTCATCAGATTCATACCAAAGACGAAATACAGTGTAAGAAATTATACCCTGTTTATAAATAATGTAAATGATGGCACAAACAAACACCAGGGTTCTTGGGTTAGAGAGACGGTTTTCGATTCTCTAGATTATAAAATGTGTCCAACTTGCGTTACCTCATACATCCACGTTCGGAGTGAGTCGGGGTTATGTAGTTATGTATAAAAACAAATAATGAATAAAATTTGAGAGTGATTTGTATAAGTTGTATGCACTTGTATACTAAAGTATTTGATTAAAGTTTGGTATTTAACCATTCCACATGGAGGTTGATAAATTGACATTATGGTCTTTTGCGCCATTTATTTACAACAGTTTTCAACATATGTGCTTTGAAAACATTGCGACAAGATAATGTGTTGATTAAATTTCTGAGCGAGGGGTATACAGTGATCTCTCGTTAATCCGAACACGTCAGTTCCCAACAAAATTTCCGGATTACCGAATCATCCGGACTAATGAAGCAGGACCTAGTCATATACACATTAAGAAATTAACAATATCTAGGAATGTATATGCTTACATTCCCTTATTAAACGACAGATGTCAAAACGTGATGAAGTTCAAAAATAATCTTCCGATATGGTAGAAAACATTGTTGGAAAAGGAGAAATTGCTCTTGATGAGCAATTTCTCCTTTATCCACAATGTTTTCAAAAGTCGTCTGCAACAAACTGGTCAAATATCGTTATTGTTTGGTAATTGGTTAATCAAATTACTGCACAACAATTCCGTTTCCTTATAACTTCGTTCGGATTGCGAGACGTCCGGATAATATGGGTTCGGATAAACAAGGCTTCACTGTACTAGTATTGTCGGCATCGAGCAAAACCCCGCTTTTATGAAATAAATAATACCTTATAAGTTTTGCTATGTGACTTTTCCAACTTTATGAATTTATAAGTCCTGTCTTGTGATACTGTTTCAATGAAATCATTCAATTTTAGACTCCTAATCGCTCAAATCTAAATCAATCAAAGTATGATGAGCGCATGGCTGAGTAGAAATGCTTGGATTAATACACCAGGGATATACCTTTAAGCCTTGGGCAAACTCCTGAGCTCCTCTCTTTCTTATATTGTTCCAACTCAGGTCGAATCTTTCCAGTGTTTCGTTGACAGCTGTAATTAAACAAAACAGTACAACTGTGAAGATCTTGCCACATCAATTCAGTGCTGCCTTCAATATCTTTTAATCAAAAATGCCATATGGGACCATTCCTAGTGTAACGAACCGAGCAAGTTCACCCAAAAGACACAACAACATTCGATCAGTAAAAACACTGTCGTCCACTGATCAATTATGCTGTTTATTATATACCCGCATGTTCTCTATAAAACTGCAATAGGTTACCAAATTTGCATTAACTTTCCTTGAACGTTACATAACTGCCACCTACGAGACGACTCGTCTAGAGAGCCTTGACCCTGTGGAAATACGTAGGAAAGGCAACTCCGAAAGAAAAAGACTTCATCCCACCGCTGCCACCCATGTAACAAACCGAGCAAATGAACCTCTCAAAGACACAATCACAACCGATCAGTGAAGTAAACTGTCGTCCACTGATCAGTTTTGCTGTTTATTTGTGTACCTGTATGTTCACTATAACAATGCATTAAATTCCGAAACTTGCATAAAAGTCTTATGAACGTTACACTAGCAAAGTCAAACAGGTCATAACAAAGATTGTTTTATTATATTCAAAGATCAA
The DNA here is from genome assembly GCA_947846245.1 of Cerastoderma edule. Classification (NCBI taxonomy): domain Eukaryota; kingdom Metazoa; phylum Mollusca; class Bivalvia; order Cardiida; family Cardiidae; genus Cerastoderma; species Cerastoderma edule. Next base: position 38,045,585 of record OX401404.1, read on the forward strand.
ACGCTCTCATCCTCTAATAGTCTAATACGAATCTTCAAATGCTGACAGTATGGTTAAGGATAGTGTTGGTATAAGATATGTAACAAAAGCCAGCGTCAATTTCTCTTTTGTCCTTCGTTTTTTGCCGGTGGTCAGATTTTAATCAAAACACACATTCAAAGTTTATACATAACACTCAATGAATAACGAACAAAAGGTCGGCACATTGGCACAAACCATATTTACAAAAATACACAATCGATCAAAACAAACCCTACTGTGGAAGTCAGTTGTCCAGGGGTAGAGCTTCGGATTCTTGACACGAGAGTCGTGGGATCCGTGATTAGCGAGATCTACCTTGCGACCTTTCATTAATCCACATTTGGCGCGAGTTCTTGCAGAAACATAGATCATGTTATCTACGCCTCTGGTACTGGTTATATTTCGAGGAAGCAGAATCGAGAGAGATTAATCTAAGTTGTAAGAGTTTGTTTCAAAATCGATGTAAAAAAGATAAGTTTAGACTAAACAAACCCTACTTAATGCCTGTCCAAACACGATCCCCGCCGCCTCCTCAAACTCGTTACCAGCCAACACCAACTCCTTCAGCGTACGACAATCCTAGATAGACAGAGAACGGCTTTAGCATTGATACAGAACTGTAAGCTACACATTAAGAAATTAACAGTATCCAATACCATACAGTTAAACTTGTGTTAAGAGGCCAGCATATGGGACAGAGTAATTTGGCTGTTTAAAACAGGTTGGCTGCTTAACACAAATTGATGTACACTATACATCTAGTAATGGGATTTTATGTAGTGGTTGGTTAAGGCAGGTTGGCTGCTTAAAAGGGTGGTTGTTTAACACAAGACTGTACACGTTTAGATACCATATATGTATGGATGGTTTTTGATACTGTTCATATTTGAAGGATGTAACTGTTGTAACAGGTGGAAAATACTGTACATATAAATACATTAGGATCTCTATACCCCAAAGTTCAAAGGACCCCATAAAATGCTCGACAGAGAAATAGTTCGACGTATAGATATTTGAAATATAGAGACATAAACATATTGAATAAATAATTCGGGATTCCGTAATTTCTTTAACGTATAGAGGAAATCGACAATCAGAAGTTCGAGCTATAGATATTCTACTTTATGAACCAACATATATCTGTATTGTGATATTTGGTTGAAACAAAACACGGCAAAAGAAGAGATTTCTTTTCACAAACAATTTACCCTTTTGCCACAATGTTGTGTTAAATGTTATGCAGCATGTATGTCAAGTTAGACTATATGAGGTCATGTGATAACCCTTATAGTGCTGGAACCAACTACATGCTTAGGCAAACAGGTAAGACCACAGGCCAGCCGCCGAGTAAATTGGCGACTGGTCTGTGATATTACCTGTTTGCTACTCTGAGTATGTAGCCTCATCAAAAGTAAGCAGATAATTAAAGTTTTTGAAAGCAAACCACACAAAAGTTCATTCTTAAAAAATTACCCAGCATTCTAAGGGTTAAACATATTTCGGTCTGGCCTGTATATATGGTTTAATAGGACAGGTTCATGTCGCTGTGTACAATAACCATGATATTTTCCAGGCTTTACTGGATAACAACTAACTGACCTTCTTCTGTTTTATGTATATATATAAACGATGGGGAACTACGAAAGTGATGAATCTAAGCCACAAGAACCTTAATTAAATCTATGCATCTTTCCTCAAGACCTTATTTTGGTTAATTTGCATTGTTTCAATGGCAATGGAACTTACAGTAGTCTGTTAACCCTTTGCCAAATACAAAATTTGACTGTCCCAAATTGAAAGAGCTTGCAAACGGGATTCCAAAATGTGATGAAATTGGAAAGGTACGCTTCTGTTAGGGCAGAACACATTGTGGGAAAATGAGAAATTGCTCGTTAAGAGCAATTTCTCCTTTTCCCACAATGTATTTTTTTGAGTCGTCTATAACAAAATTGTCACATGTCGTTATTGTTTATTAATTTGTTAAAAGGGAACAGTTAACAGACGTGAACAAATTAGATGTGGTATAGAATGGTCTTTTTTTAAACTCAAGTCAAGATACCTTTAGAACCTGGCCAAATATCTGTGCATCTGCGTCCGAGAAACCGTTCCCTGAAACAGAATGAACGAAAAGACTGAAAACCACGCTGTAACTGTGATTGGTTATCTTTTTACATAACATAAAGAGTATTTTGTTGTAATTTCAACATATGCCTTTATTCAAACACAAAAGGATCAAGACCCCAACATCTAATTGTTATCAATTAGCCCTGTTGAGCTGAATAAATGCTCCGGCTAATCTCATTGGCCTTCAGCATGTACACCGAATAAGCAAATTCCTTATTAAAATCCGAGCCTGTCATAGTCGGGAACACGACCAATGCAGAGAGCGGCATATGGTGTGTTTGTAGATCTAAAATTGCATTCACTGGTCTTTAGAGGGTTACAAGTGTCTATCAATTGCTTTCTTATGATTGAAAATGAATGAATATTTAGAACATTCAATATTCACATTTTATGAGAAAGGCGCTAACTTACGAGCTTGAGAATTCACCTTGTATACACTGATTTGTGTAAGGTGTTTAAAACTCTCTAAATGTTGTTTTATTTTCAACAAACGACGTTTATGAGGTAAAGCAATTAAAACCCATGAAATACGATGCGTTTCTATTATTCTAGCTCCCATTGTAAAGGTACATTGTATCTGTTATCGCTATATAAGGCATTGTCTTAACATACAAACTCACTTGCTTCAGGTATTTAGAATCTTTATAATATTGCGAGTCTTTATCCCTATATGTTGAGACACTAAAATCCCATACTAGATCTGGGAATTTCACAGGAGGTATTCTACCGGCTGACGTACGTAATTCCGGTGGTTCTACCTGGCTTGACATGTCTTCTTCCATCTTTAATGAGATGACCGTCCCCAATATAGATGGAACGCTGTTGGTACGTTGTTAAATCCTAACAAATAAATCACACTCTTGGTTGAGGCACTGTATATCTCTATGGTGTGATTTGTATATCCCTTAGAATACTGGGTCATTTTCTAAAAATAGATGTTGATGTCGTCTGCTTTCTAAAACCTTTAATATCTGCTCAATTTTGATAAGGAAAGATTACCAGAGAAGCAAACAGGTTAGATCACGGGCCAGCCACCAATTTACTTGGCGGCTGGCCTGTGATCTAACCTGTTTGCATAAGCATGAAGTCGGTTTCAGCACTTTCAGGGTTTTTTAATACCAGAGTACCTATAGGTTTATAATAATAATCTGAATCGATTTGTCCTCTCTGATTGTACACGTCCACTTACTTGAGGCATTTAGAATCTCTATAGTATGGTTTGTTTTCATCATCAATCCGATCAAGCCAGCGCCCTGACTGCCGAGTTTATTATCAGCAATATTCTGAAAGATGATACATAATAATAATACAAAACGAAATTCAAATCTAATTGTAAGTCATGCATACGTGTGCTCTCTTTCGTCGATTCAGGTGAATCTGAAGTAGTTTTGTGCATTTATAATTAGAATTGATGTTTTCCTAAGGGATATATAAAACCCATGTGCAAAGGTTACTTTTATCACAGTAAATTCAACATCGAATACATGGATTATGTACAGTTTTGTTAAGGAAAATATTAGTTGCAATGACAATACAGTTACAATGGCTAAAGCGTATTTATGTAATGGTTAAACTGTTTCCCTGGGAAATACTAGACCAACGCAATATCGGTTGACACAATATCACGATAGAATAAACAAAAGACATCTGTTTACGATATGAGAAATTTTTATTTTTATCATAGATCTGATCAACTAGATTTCCAAAAGCGTTTTGTCAGCTGTAAACTGAGAAAGTGAAATTAATCATGAAAAAAATGGTGTTTGTCTCCTTCATCCCATTTGTCATCCGCCGACAAAAATACCCCAAAATATAACAAGTATTTCAATGCATACGTCCCCAAACCCTTTTTGTTGAGTACAGGTAGCCTGGGGGCCCGGCCCGTGCGTATAACCCGTACTAGGCCTAGTGTGAGGTATAAGAACGGGCCGGACCCCCAGGCTAGGTAGGTATAAATCGACTGGGAATAAGCTGGTGTCCCTAATGCTGGTAATGCGCACGGGCCGGACCACCAGGCCATAGTACAGGGTTTTTTTTCTGTCATGAGGGGGTCTAGCAAGGATTAGGTAATACTTTATCTCCACACACTATAACATGCATGTAACGTTGATGTAGTTGATGTTGTTATGTACCCACCAGATGTGTTATATAGATGTTTTCCGTCATGGCCTCCTGAATACCCGCCAGACCTATGGGCCCGATAGAATTCCCCTCTATATCCAGGTAGGAGATGGTCGTGTCGAGCTGTAATATACATATAGTAACTCATTACCTCACTTCGAATGACGTGGGCGGTGGATATTTTAGGTTTCTATAGTCCTAGGCTAGTACTGATGATTTCAACGAAAGCTGTAATATATCTGAACTTGTTGACAAAGCGTGTAATCCCCCGATAAAGTACGGTCCGACATTACACATTTCGGTACATTGGCTGCAGTCAACAATAGTACTGCCGACATCACCGATAAGAAACCCATTTGAAGAGATTAAAGAACTGTTCGCAGAGAACATAGCATCCTTTATCATGATGGATTGTGCAGCCTGCACCGAAATATGCTGAATATATGTAATGCTAAGATCAGTATTTATTATAAAGAAGAAGAAATTGTGTTCGATATATTTCTTTTTCGTATTTTCAATGTTAATTGGCATAATCAGCTTGCAAATATCCCATTAAAAACCATTTGGACAAAAATACATTTTCATGATGAGCTATTTCTGCAAATCTCTTTTTATTCCCCCCTTCATTACAAACTTATCTAATATCTTTATTCAAATGTTTGTCATGAAATGTAGTTCAAGTCTCATTAATCAAATAATAAACGTGTGCCAAATATGAGTTGAAAAGACGTTTATTGCATGGCTTGAATACTTTGAGTTTATCATCATTACAACATATACACATACATGTACATGAAATAAGGACACTGCACGTCAATACAGATATCTTTCCAAAAAGAGAAAACCACTTCTTGATTGATAGACAAAAAATGATAAAAAGAAGAAAAAAAATATTTCGGTCATGTTTCTCTCTTTATCTTGAGTTTCATTATCAGAATTATCTAATTAGTACATCTCACCGTCAATTGTGAATACATAAAATGAATGACAGGATGAAATCAACAATACTGCCTTACCAATAGTCCCGCGGCCAGTGCCCTGGCTCCGTTAGGTCCGATGTTGTAATGGCGGATCTTGAGCGCGTTTTTGGTGGGCTGTCGGATGTATGCACTGACTGGTATCACATTCAGTTTCCGACATTCCTTCAGATAGAGGTTGATCTTCACCTCGTGGGGCTGGAGGTATTTACGCGGTGGGTCTGTAATAGATAGGGTAAACATCACCTATATGTTGGTTCTGTCTTTCACAGGTAGGGATCAAAATACCTACATTATACACAGGTCGGATGGGTTCGCTTTGTGAGGCTGAAAGTATTTACGTGATCGGTCCTTAATATATAGATAGGGTGCAAAATACCTACAGGTAGGTTAGGTCTGTAATAGATAGGTATAAAATCACTAATAGGTAGTTTGGGTCTTTTACTGATAGAACACAAAATACCTTCATTGTATACAGGTAGGTTGGGTCCTCGTTGTGAGACCGAAGTTTTTTTTTTATTTTTTAATGCGGTCTGTCCGTACAAGTTAGGGCGCGAAACACCTACAGATAGGTTGGGTTCACCTTGTGAGAATATAGGTTGACTTCACCTCGTGAAGCTGAAGTTATTTTGCTATTTACGCATCTGTACAAGATTATGCACAGAGCGCCTACAACTAATTAAGATCAACTCGTTAACTCGTGAAGCTGGGAATACATCGGATTCACCTCGTGAGTCTGAAGGTATCTAGACGAAGGATCTGTCATATATAGGCCACAAGAATCTAGTTCCCATATCTCTTCTCCACAAAGGAATCTATTATTGGTCCAAATTAAAGGAAACAGCAGACAACTAAATATCATAAACACATACATTTGCATATTACAATTAGTAGGGGAACATTGTGACAGAAGTTGCAGGAGTATATGTATACATTTCTATGTAAGAGTCTTTTCAATTAGCTTGAAACTTATATGCAGTCTTATTCATGTACTATAGCACCTTCTCTTATCTTTATCCGGACTAGTTTTAAATTTACTGATTTATTTCAATGGAGGGAGAAATGATGTCTTAACTTGAAGTTCTAGCGATCTAGATGATGAAGGTTTTAGCAGTTTTTGACATGCAAAATTACATAAACAAGTCTTACTCGATGATTCCTAAGGGTACTGACACCTTCAAGTCTATGGAAATAATAGATTAAAAGAATAAAAGAATACAAAGAAAAACAGGCCTCATATCTACCCATGAGACTTTTTCCTTCATGGCTTACCTTCTAACAGCGTTTCTTCTCGCAGAAACTTTGGCCTTACAAATTCCACATGTGTCATTTTTCCTTTTTTAGAAATATGTTATGCTTCTATTATGTTCTGTTTTATCTTAACACGTGCACGAAGTGGTTAATACTTTCAAGTCCAGTAGCAGTACAACTAGTTTTTTATCACTTAAAACATTCTTAATTACCATCGTCCGTCATACGTACAGTTCAACACCATATGTGTCACACCCAAAGATCAAATGCTAGGTTCGTTACATGTTTTGGGCTGATCCGGTTCTCTTTATGCTTCTGTACACAAACTCTATATGTATCTACTAATCCTTTTCATAGAGGAAAACTTAATGTCACTGGTTTCTTTTTCTGATGTGAGCAATGGATCCTTTTTGTACAATCCCGCTTTATCACACACAGTCTACTACCATTTGTCCATCATCTAATATCATCAAAATACTAAGTGTCTAATGAAACTTCTTTTCACTGGGTACAAACCGATGTTAACTAAATGCAGTGAATCTTGTCTAACCAAATACCATTTGTATTAAAGATACATACTCGATGTAAGTGAGAGAAAATAACAGCATAAAGAAAATGTCAGAATTGACAATAAGCGTTTCATGGTTTAAAATGTTAAAACGCCCTTTTTTCACGAGTCACTTTTATCTTAATTTACGACAACACAAGATGTCTGATTGATGTATATTCATATCAAATCTCAATTTCAATGTACGGAATTGAAGATCAATTTGATACAGCAGTTTAAAGCAATCGATTTACTTTTCGATTCACTATTTGGTAAAATTCTGCATATAATGCCTTTGGTCAATACAAAATAAAAAAAATCTTGAATATCTCGTATGATAAAGAGCTAACGAATGCAGAACTTTTAAAGTAATGTTGAGAAGTAATTAAACAACATTATTTGTTGCCCGCAACGAACATTTCGGTTATCATTTGCCATCAATATCTAGTCATAGCCACTCAATTGGCGAGTTTTCTAAATAAGCTTACGCTAAGAAAATATCAACAGAAGGTTTAATTCCATCCATCGTTTTGAACCCTCTTTGATTTATTTATAACTTTAAAAGATAAAGATATAAATTCAACGTATATGTTTTTGCTTTACATCGATTGAGAAGGAAGCTCAAGGCTTGTTCAAAGCCACTCTCGATGACTACTTCCTGGATACTAAACCAGTAATTGTGCCGGTTTGTGGGTTAGTCCCGGAAATGTAGGGCTCATTGGACGCGATATCAGGGTGAATTCTCCAACGACACGCGGCGCGACACTGCATATTTAACTCTTTCAAACGCCAAATTTTCGAGTGTCCCAAATTGAAAGAGTCTGCAGACGACACATCAACATGTGCTTAAATGTGTTTTCCAGAGTCGTCTACAACAAAATGGTTAAATATCGTTATTGTTTTGTAATGGTTTAAATAAAATGTGTATTATAGTAGTGTCACTGCACAATACCGAGCTATCCCTTCGTCGCTACTCAGCCTTCGTTCACATATTATACATTCCATGCGAAAGTATTGCAATCCACCACCAATCGTTTTATGAATTATACTTGCTCGAAAAACAAGAACCGCATTATCTTTCCGTTTGTAAGAAACCCCTAAATACATGTCAAACAAACTACGTCTCTAAACACCGACATGCACGTTTTAAATATTATCTTTTCAATACTTTGTATAAACACGTCTTTAAAAAAAGGAATTTCCTCATTAAATGAAACACTGTCGTCGAATTGTGGAAGAGGTTAAACGTAATCCTTATTAATCACAGGCCGCATGTACAATATGACAGACGAGTCGCTCGGTTCCTAACCCATATGGTGCTAGAACCGACTTCATGCTTATGCAAACAGGTAAGATCCAGGCCAGCCGCCAAGAAAATTGGCGGCTGGCCTGTGATCTAACCTGTTTGATACTTTGAGTTTTTTTCCTCGCCAAAATTATCAGATATTTAAGGTTTTGGAAAGCAGACGACACAAAAATATATTTTTCTGCAAATTGCCCAGCATTGTAAGGTTTAATGAGGACCCGCTTCATTGTTTGGACCGTGGAATGTTTGTTCATGAACTCATTATTCATTTAATCTAATGACAACCGCACACCACACTAAAAAGGTTTAATCAAAATCCAATAATTGAAAATGAGAAATGCGTGCTGTACATTAGTCACTCCTTTAACTGACGAATTAATTATTAAATACACGGTGTCACATCAGTAAAAAGAGAAATATCACTCAAGTACCATTCCATCGCACTAGAGTTATTCAGAGTGTGTCCTATATATTCATTAGTCTTTGTCAATATGTGATTTATCCCCAAACAGCGTGAAATAATACCCGACGACCCTTCATGTTACAGAAGCACAAATATCGCGATATCCATAGTGGAAAATCTTATATGATATAATAAAATTTAAACGAATTTTTGAAAGTATTCAAGCTAATTCCGAAAGATATGATTAATTTCAGTCGTTTACTAAACACATCGATTATATGACAGTTCTCAAAGCGCAACAAGGCACACGTTAGATGACTTGAATCTGTCGATTTGTGAGTAAAGAGTTTAAACAAAGATAGATTAGAACATTTGTAAATCGCTCAAAATCTTAGCGTGTATCCAAAAATCGAAGACGTGGCACGTTGAAGATGGGGCTAGTGGGTCGTTAAAGGGCGGTCGGGTTTCTTCGGTCATTAACGTCATGTACGGGTCGTGATCAGCATGCCCTGATCGTCAGACGGATCCGCCTCTGTCGAACAAAAACTTAACCCTTAGAATGCTGGATAAGTTTCTAAAAATGGATATTTGTGTAAATTGTGTCGACAGATTTCCAAAACCTTAAATATGTTCTGAATTTTGATGAAGAACGATACTCAAAGTAGCAAACAGGTTAGATCACAGGCCAGCCGCGCATTTACTAGGCGTCTGTCTGGATCTAACCTATTTGCCTAAGCATAAAGTCGGTTCCAGCACTATAAGGGTTTAAGAAACCATCGCGGAAAAAGGAGCAAATGCATCTAACGAGATATTTCTGCGTTTGTCATAGTGGTTTCTTCTCAATATCACGAAAGTTTTTGTTGCAATAATTATCAAAGAATGCTTTGAGTATGCCGGAACAGAACAAAACTTCATTAGTGGGTTAAAGTCTGATAGCCTGATCCATTCTATACCGGTTGTACAAGCAGGCCATGAACGTAGCTTAGAATTAACACAAAGGTACTAGAAAACCTTGTCCTATCTCATGGCCACCAGTAAATAAATTTACTTCGGATAGATATTGTTTAGGAAAAATATGTTCTCTTATAAATATATTCTCTTATCATCAACACGTTCAAATTAGGAGAGCCACTTTTGGAAGAAGTCTTGCAGAAAGACTATTCAAATCCCCTTTACACAATCCCCTTTACACAATCCCCTTTACACAATCCCCAATCCCCTTTACACAATCCCCTTTACACAATCCCCTTTACACAATCCCCTTTACACAATCCCCTTTACACAATCCCCTTTACACAATCCCCTTTACACAATCCCCTTTACACACTTCTGTTAATGAGTGGTATATATTAATTTACACAAAACACTAAGTTTCGTTCAGCGCATCGAGAATTCCCACATCTATATTAAATACATTTCGGACATTATTCATGCGTCTTTGCCCTGACAACTTGTGGAAGATACTAAATCAAGACAAATGCGTGTGTCAAACAGTACTATTGTAAGAGAAAGCTATATCAGTAAAATGTTGGTACCTGTCAACAACCATCGTTTATTTTTTGAGTATCTTTAATGTAGCATCCTCAGTTTTTGGGTTATATTGTGGTACAAAGCACGTCACCTATGGGGTGGGTGAAAAAAACTTTGATATTGTTCGAAAAGCGATGCAACGGTTTTGGAATTCATATGAAGTTATATTTTTGAAAAGGTATTAAAGTAGTTTAAACGGCGGTTCTTCATGCCGAAATGTATAGTTGATGTGTAATAAAAAAAGAAACTATATTTCATTTTTTTCTTTGCGTTTTCCTAAAATCAAATTGTAACAGTGAGACTACAAATTACAAAGCCAGATCGTGAAGGATTGTTTACGTCTTAATCATGACAAGATCGTTCGTCGTTGTTGTGTTTTCCTGGTTGTAAAAAGACACTTTGTTTAAAGACTAAAGATGAGATATAGCGATTAACGATAACCAATCAGTAACATCTGTGGAAACGTCATTCTGTGTGAAATTCACATTTTGTTCATGTAACATCGAAAATTGAAAAGGTGAATTCAGCTGTTCTGTGAGAAAAAAGGAATTTAGGTTAAACAAGTTTAAATGGCTCCACACAATTTCGGACAAGTAAATTGCTCGCGATGTTAAAATCATCGAATTACTTTGTTAACTGTGTGTATGGTTTCGATTGTATCGAGGATTTACGCCGTTTTCAACAATACCCAGGTCATGTCGGTGACATCAGCTCCCCTGTCGACACTCCTGGTATTTCCTCACAAATGATGAAATATATCTGTTTTAAGCCACTGACTGCTTTCGCAATGGAACATTCTTTTAAGTGCTGAGATAACAATCATTACAGTAATACCACAATGATATTCATCAAAAAGAAAGTTAGTCGAGTCTGATCGAGAACTTGTGATTCCTGTATTCTATGTCAGACACGTTAAAGACTGAGCTAACGAGTCTTGAAAGTGCAATTACGCCCAAAGTCATGTGGACCCATCACATATGAACTAACATTCACATATCTAGGTGTCGGTAAGGATCGTTATGTCCAACCAACTCTGACGCTATCGGTGCAACAATACGAATATGCTTCAAGGTAGTTTTACATATTTTCATACCAAAAGCCGATCCATGTGTTCGACAATTACATTTGAACAGAAATGCCCCATTTCTTTATTGGATAGACCCCATGGACCTCCTCATTGCACGGCAGATAAGGTTCTTGTAATCGAAGATTCGTGTTGCCCTCGCAGACCTCATAGTCAGGTTACGCTGTCTATTTACAGTATTTAGCCAATGGCTCATACCAAGCAACGGCTGTATATCCCCTCAGTATATATATAATACTCATGGTAATGGGTACATTATTTCGATTGGATTCGTTTTGTAATTGAATCACTGATATGAAAACCGTCGTCATGACATATACCTTGAAAACGCTAATCTCAATTCAACAAGTAAATGTCTTTGACAAAGAGATTTTCTCCATTCTAAATTCGATAATCTACCATGTAACTGGAATAGTTTGCATTAAACAATGTGGGGTTGTTTCCAATTTAAAAGCAATTTCAAAAACAATATTTGCAAACATTAATAGATACTTTGGGCCATTCCTCGTTTTCGGAGAAACAATAACCCAGGGGAAATTTGGATACAAGGTCAGGGGGCTGAAGGTACTTTTGTATAATGTGTTTGTATTTTGAGCGCACACACAATTAATGTTACAGATGACACGTGTGAATATTCAGACAACACAACCACTAATTGAATGAGAGGCTTTTTATACTATTTTGACGTGATTGTGTCCTTTACTCAATCTGATACAGCAGTATACGTCTACACAGAAATATCTCGGGGAATCAAGGCCGTACCAATATAACATTAACCCTTTCCCAAACCACAAGTTTTTGACTGTCGTAAATTGAAAGAGTTTGCAGACGACATTTTAAAATGTGATGAAATTGGAAGATAATTCTCTGATAGGGCAGAAAACATTAAGGGAAAATGAGAAATTACTCGTTACGAGCAATTTCTCCTTTTCCCACAATGTTTTCTAAAGTCGTCTGCAACAAAGTGGTCAAATGTTGTCATTGTTTGGAAAAGGGTTAAACTAACCTTATATTCGTACGGCCTTGATTCCCCGAGACATTTCTGTGTATCTATATACCAATATATCGGTTCGTGATACATCACACATTCCCAAGGGTTCGGGTTACCGTGCGTGTAAAAGGGGGTTTGTAGTATAATAAGGCTGAAAACAACGTGCCGAAAGCAGACATTTTTCGAAACATGCAATGTCCTTTTGACGTAGTGCACGTGATAAAGGTGTCATCGCCTACCACTTTCTCTTGGCCTCTTCGACAGTTGTATGAAAGGCAATTTTTCATCCAGTTCTATGATCTTACCAACCTGCTGAAGATTGTGTTTTGGATCATTGTTGGGACTAGTATATTCATTCATGAGCACGCTTCATTTCCCCGTGTGATTGTCTCTCAATAAGTCTAAATAGGAGGCAATAAATTGTGGAATAGCTGTGTCTTACGTATATCTCTAGCATATAATTGTCAGAACTCGTCTGTACAGTTTACACAAGTAAGGGTGCTACAGGATCTAAAACCTATTTTGTCTTGAATTCAACAGATGCGCTTTGAAGAATCTTTGCACAGCGAAACGTGTGTGTACTTGGATCTGAGTGCATGATAAAAATAAATGACTAACGTAACATGTATATTTTTATTGTGGAGTTCAAATCAGTTAATAAACAAATCAATGAAAATGATTTATAATAGAATGTACATACCAACATCATCGTCCATCACCATAGACACCATTGGGGTCGACGTTAAAGTCCTATCATGTGACAACTCTGTCACAAACAAATTATTATCGTTTTGTCTGTCTCTGGAAGATAAGCTCTTATCCACACGTGCCATGTTATATAATGTCACGGGTCTTTATACTCATTCACTGTATGTACATTTGTATATGGACAATCTATTGATCTTATTCATGTAAATAATTCCATTTTTATACACAGAAATTGTCGAATTCAACTAGAAGATACTATTTCCATTATCAAAATGAAGGAAAACGAGTCTTATATAACAACGTCGAAGTGTTAAGAAAATCAATGGTCACACTGGGGCCCCTCGTTTGATCAATTGGGTATGTGTGAAAACGTTATTCGATAATTCTGAATATATTGGTTTGTCATTTAAGACGAAGTGTGTTTTTAAGATAATATTTCATACTATCCAATAATTATATAATGCATAAAACGTTTACTTCTTATCTCCTAATTTCACGCAACGTTATTCGAGGGTCCTGTGTGGTCCAGTGGTAAAAGTAGTGGAGAAGTAATCTGTCTCGGGCTCGTTCTGCACTTGCGCCGCTGTTTCTATAAGAGTGTCCTTTGGCAATACACTTAAGAGCCCCAACCCTGTACTGGTGGAACACATGAAAGCCATTTTAAAACTACATGAATGATGACACGACAATATGACACACAAAGCAAATTTATATACACATCAGTTACTAGTTAATAGTTAAAATTTATTCCTCTGCAAATTACAAGTATTGAAACTATTGGATAATTGTTCCAAATATGAACAAATTTTGCACAGCGAGTACCCAAGTCCGCAAAAAATTTGTTGAATGGAACTAGCAATAAAGTAATCTTGGTGTAAAAATCCGCTGATAATTTCGATGACGTTGGCTTCGGAAAGACTGTATTAGCATGAGGAACACGTTTTCGATTGGCTTTAAACCAATTCCATTGAAATACTTCGGTGACGTCAGTATCGGATTTGAGTTCCCCTCTCAAGCAATAATTCGCAGTAGACACACCAAAGTCTCAGAGTCGACACACCATAGTCTCACAGTCGACACACCATAGTCTCACAGTCGATACATCATAGTCTCACAGTCCACGAACTATAGTCTTACAGATAATACATCATAGTCTCACAGTCGACACACCATAGTCTTACAGTAGACCAAACCCATAGTCTTACAGTCGACACATCATAGTCCCACATACATCATACGATAGTCTCACAGCCGACGAACCTTAGTCTCACAGTTGACACACCATAGTCTCACAGACGCCACACCATAGTCTCACAGTCGACACACCACAGTCTCACAATCAATACACCATAGTCTCACAGTTGACACACCATAGTCTCACAGACGACACACCATTGTTTCCACAGTCGACATACGATAGTCTCACATATAACACACCATAGTCTCACAGTCCATATACCATAGTCTCACAGTCGGCACACCATAGTCTCACAGACAACATACGATAGTCTCACAGAAGACACACCATATTCTCACAGTCCACACACCATAGTCTCCCAGTGGACATACCATAGTCTCACAGTCCACACACCATAGTCTCACAGACGACACACCATATTCTCACAGTCCACACACCAGAATATCACAGACGACATACCAAAGTCTCACAGTCGACATACCATTGTCTCACAGTCCACACACCATAGTCTCGCAGACAACACACCATATTCTCACAGTCCATACACCATAGTCTCCCAGTGGACATACCATAGTCTCACAGTCCACACACCATAGTCTCACAGACAACATACGATAGTCTCACAGACGACATACCATATTCTCACAGTCCACACACCAGAGTCTCACAGACGACATACCAAAGTCTCACAGTCGACATACCATTGTCTCACAGTAGACACGCCATAGTCTCACAGTCGATACACCATAGTCTCACAATCAATACATCATAGTCGACACACCATAGTCTCACAGACGGCACATTATAGTCTCAAAGACGACATACCATAGTCTCACAGTCCAGACACCATAGTCTCACAGTCCACATACTTTAGTCTCACAGTCGACATACCATCGTCTCACAGTCCACACACCATAGTCTCACAGTCCACACACCATAGTCTCACAGTCAACACACCATAGTCTAACAGTCCACACACCGTAGTCTCACAGACGACACACCAAAGTCTCACAGTCCACACACCATAGTCTCACAGTCCACACACCATAGTCTCACAGAGGACACATCATAGTCTAACAGTCCACACACCATAGTCTCACAGTCCACACACCATAGCTGACATACCATTGTCTCACAGACGACACACCATATTCTCACAGTCGACATACCATAGTCTCACAGTCGAAACACCATAGTCTCACAGTCCACACACAATAGTCTCACAAACGACACACCTTAGTCTCACAGTACACACACCATATTCTCAAAGTCCACACACCATAGTCACACAGCTGACATACCATTGTCCCACAGACGACACACGATATTCTCACAGTCGACATTCCATATTCTCACAGTCAACACACCACAGTCTCATAGTTCACACATCATAGTCTCACAGTCCATACACCATAGTCTCACAGTCCACACACCATAGTCTCACAGTCAACACACCACAGTCTCACAGTTCACACATCATAGTCTCACAGTCCATACACCATAGTCTCACAGTCCACACACCTTAGTCTCACAGTCCACACACACACACCATAGTCTTGCAGTCCACACACCATCGTCTCACAGTCGACACACCATAGTCTCAAAGTCGACACACCATAGCCTCACATACGACACACCATAGTCTCACAGTCGACACACCATAGTCTAACAGTCCGCACACCATAGTCCTACAGTCGACACACCATAGTCTCAAAGTCGAAACACAATTATCTTACAGACGACACACCATAGTCTCACAAACGACACACCATAGTCTAACAGTCGACACACCATAGTCTCACAGTCGACACACAATAGTCTAACAGACGACACACCATAGTCTCACAAACGACACACCATAGTCTCACAGTCGACTAACATTAGTCTAACAGTCCACACACCATAGTCTCACAGTCAACACACCATAGTCTCACAGTCAACACATCATAGTCTCCCAGACGACACACCAAAGTCTCACAGTCAACACACTATAGTCTTACAGACGACATACCATAGTCTCACAGTCGACTCACCAAAGTCTGACAGTCGACACACCATAATCTTACAGTCAATACACCATGGTCTCACAGTCGACACACCATAGTCTCACATTCGACACACCAAAGTCCCACAGATTATGCAGCAAATATCGCACCCTTTTTGTCAGTCCACTCCTCCAGTAGAGCAACGGTAATTTCCGAAATGGACTCATTCATAGCAAGCAAAAAGAGCTCATAGTTTGCCATTTTCTCGCATGGATTTTCGGTTGGTCAAAGCAAGCGTTTTCAGGCGAGAAAGATTGTGCCAACTGGAAATTTATCACCGAGGAGATGAGCATCGTAACTTACTACTTCTTTTGTTACAATTCTGTTAATACCTCCATCATAAACCGCTAAGACCATTCTCACTCTGCCTCCATTTAATACCTTCATACCAATAATTATATTTATCAGTAATTGTTATTGGCTGAAACCAGCTTCATAGCATACCAATATGGGATAACATATCGGGAGTGGCAAAATTAAGGGGTGTTTCTTCTTCATTCAATAAAAAATAACCATCTCTATTTTTGTTGACAATGTAATAGTATGCTGTATTATTTTGTCCGTTTGTAAAATGGTCACTAACACCAAACCTTAACGATATGCATCGTTCGGTTGGGTTCGATTGAAAATTAAACGATGCAAATACCACGGCTAGATGATCAAATTATATCTTTTACGATTTTTTCGGTTTAACACTTTGGTGTGAATTCCACAATCGCCTGGGATGAATAGATAAAGCCCCAGCAATTTGAACCCCATTCACGAAATATGACCGGGCAATATGTCATCCGATAAGACGTAGCACGAGCGATAATTGATTGATTATCGATTTTATTTCGGTCTAATCTACAAATAATCGATGATTTAACCTACAACGATTTGTAACTGAAACGGAGCGAAATGTCTTTCTTTAAACGCTTTGAGGTAAATTTTCTTTCAGCTGTTTTAATCGCTTTGATGTTTACAAACGCAATGTAATGTTTTCTTTGATTATACATGAAACTTACATCAGTTGATTCACGCTTTTGCGTCTCTGAGTGAAGTATAGTCGTGCTAGTCTTCCTGCATTCCATTTCATACATATTTCAGCTGGCGATTTGGAAAAAAAGGATCTAAAAAGAAACAAAGCAAAATATTTTTCTTGATTTATCACGTGGCTTCTAAACATAAGAAATCGTTCGTTTTGGTATTCGATACTGCATTTCAAATGTTATGGCTATAAAGAAAAGCGTTGAAAATCAAATGAGTGAGTAGGAAACTAAACAATGCAAGGATGTGTTACTTTAAATAGAAATGTAATGATCAATCTGCTTTTCGGGCTAGTCCGTTCGAACTGCAAATAACCGATCAGAAAAAGTATGGTTGACCAAATTGACACATTGCTCCAAACCGAAGCCATATTTCTAGCAAGACTACACGTGTTAATTCTTCCATAGCCTTTTTTTTTTAAAGACCACGTAATGCAGATATAATATGCTAGATTACCAGGCATTGAATCATCGTGAACAGATTTCAAAGCTAATTCAACATCAATTTCATTGCTTGCGTCCAAATTTGATCAATTTAAATAATTCTCTTAGAGGGACTGTCTCATAGAATGTGTTGCGCAAGAAACGAGTATCAAAAAGATGATTCAAACAATGCTCATCACTAAATAAATGACCATATTCAATGATATGCCTTCCAACGATCCCGAAAACCTGTGGTTTCACTGAGTAACTGTATAACAAGTATAAGGGGAGTCAGAGCTTTGGTTGAAAAACTTGGTCTATGAATAATAATGGGGTTTGCTCTCTAACGCACATTGCCAGTGGTAGGTATCTATAGCGTCGTCCATTTCATAATCTTGGTCCAAGACACACGCAGAACGGGAATAAAAGATAATTGCTGGCAAAATAAAAAGTTTGAATGGTGTTTAAATCTGCTATAAAGATGTGCTATATCCCAATTACACAGATATGAAGTGAAATGGAGAGTGTATGAATATTTTCTTTTCTTTCTGTTACTGAATAAATCAGTTCATGTCATTTTATTCGTAGAAGACATTCCATTTAAAATAATAAATAAAATCTATATCTGTGAGATAATGCTTTAAAAGAGACTATATCTCACAGGTTGTGCTTTGTAGGTATTACACATTAAGCGGTGATTTAATCAATCCTCCTAACTAAACAAAATATCATTTTAATTCCTTTATTGGATATACTGCTGTATAGCTACGTTTTTATTTCAAAAAGGAGGAACAATATTCTTCGTCTTTCAGTACATTTTTGGCAAACCATTACCCATTTAAATTATTTTGCATGACGGAAATAATGTATATGTATACATGGACAGTCAAACACTTGTGAGACCCATGTGATGATGTATCAAAAAACAAAAGCCGCTTACTGATGTACAAGTCTTAACATCAAAGTTTACAAACTCAAGCGTTTGAACGGTTTCCTCTATCTGCAACATAGATGTCTTCAATCTCCACCACACTAGTATAGAAGGGGTGATAAGTGTATCTATAATCTTGTTTTATGTGACTTTATATAACTGTGGTGTCCTTTACTTTCGTAGAAAAATCTAATGTAAACCCTTAGAATGTTGGGTATTTTTTTAAAAATAGATTTTTGTGTCATTGGCTTTCCAAAACCTTAAATATCTGCTTAATTCTAATAAGGAAATATACTTAGGGTAGCAGGTTAGTTCACAGGCCAGTCGCCAATTAATCGTTTAAAGATTGTGCAGACAACATCACCTTTTTCAGATGAGGTTGAAAGATAAAGTTGGCTTAAAAATGAGTAATTGTGGCGTTGGTTTTATTCGTGTAGACGAGTGTCTAATCATTTATATCAGGAATCAAACAAAATGATCAATAATGTTATTACACTGACAATGCGGCTTAGATTGGCCGTTTTTGTTTCTCGAATGATCACACATAACATGGATGCGTAGCATTGGGAAATAGCATCGAACAAATAATTCAGTTTTAATCCTAGTTTAGATTTTCTAAAATGCTTAAGAAAGAACTTCTATGATGGTGTCCCTACCCAGTTCATACCATAGTCATATGGTTGCGTACCATCAAGTTTGTGACCAAAAGCACCCAAACCCTTTAAATGCGAATTTCCTGGTTGAAAAAAAAACAATCCACACATGAGGTGCCTTCAGATTTTGGACAAACTTTGTTACTATTGATTGATTTGCTTAATCTTATTGTTTATCACCAAATAGGGATTCATGAACAACGACATGTGGATTGGTTATCTGACGGGGGAACTTACTCGTGGAGCATGTGGTAACGAAGAGAAAATAAATATTGAGGCACTGTCAAGAGCAGTTTGTTAATAGAGATTTAATGAGGGTTTATTACAAATGAATATTTGCATTAATCTAACAAATGGTATTTATTTGAATACGCCAGTCGTGTAAAGATTTGTTTGTCTTTTCGGATGTTTTCCGTGTCAATATTAGCCGTCCTCAATCCAGGGGATCAGATATCAAACGCGTTTATCAGGATAACTTCTTTTCGACGTCCTATGTTGAGGGTACCCATTAAAATCATCTCGTTGGAAATGTGTTGTACCACAATATCTATGAAAAATGTGATAAATACCGCCTTCAATAACATCAATTAATTCCCTTATCTTGAAATCAGAGTAACCATTTCCTCCATGCTTTAGAAACTGTTTAAGACAATGAGTATGTCGCTGTGTTCACTGGACGCATGTTTTTGTAAGGCATGCGATTGGTCCATCAAACTTGAACAGATACTTAACTGTTATATATTAATACTGTGCGCTTTCCTTGTACTAAGGACAAAGTAATATTGTGCATACCTTAGAATTGGCGAATTGTTTGACGCGTGAATTTGTTTTAGTGCGTGCTGTAGTATTTGAACGTATGTCTTTTTATATTTGGATATGGCTATATATTAATATCAATTTGATGGACCCTGTGTTTCTACATCTAAGCGTCTTTATGTTTGATCATTTCACCATTTTGAATGTATAGCCTAACTCTACATTTGCATCCAGTGATGTCACTGAATAAAAACTCGCGTTGCAGTCCAAGCAGAAGTAAAACAAACAGAGAGGTCCTGTTTGGTTTTAGCTTTCATTTTAGTCATGAATTTATGACGAAGCTATAAAAATAAAGAAAAGTTTACAATATCCATGCACACTCGTCAAACACATTCCAGTTACCAAGCAACAACGCCGAGAAAAAATGGTAATGGATATGTGTTAAAGGGCAATCGTAAAAAAATACTCATATTGGTTAAGATGGCTTTAGCTGTTTCTTTCATGATGCAAAACACAGTGGAAGGTCTCGATACCTTAGTGTGTGTGCTGGCTATTTTCTGTTACTTCTGGATAGATTCTGCTTTGCAATATCTGTGTATGTTGAAGAACCAACAGACCTGGTGGTACCGTTTTACTAAACGACGTAGGGTAAATAGCTGCGTATTTAAAAAGTAAAAACTGGTATACATGGATATAATCATAAATATAAGTAAAATATTGCAATGTGACACGTAGAGACGATTCCAAGGACGTGTCACATTGCAATATTGTCTAGCCCAATACAAGGTAAGAGGAAATGTTGTTTTGAACTCACGCAGACTTCAACCACATGTTTTTGTAAAACGGTACCCAGTTCCATATGGTCATTAAAGTATCTGCGACAAAACCAGTGAAAAAGAAAACGACCCACAATGCAAATCTCTCTTACAACGAGCACACTCTTCTTTATTTCTCCTTAATTGACCATTTGCAATACAATTCTATGGGGTAATGAACGATTTGGAGAGGGGCGTATTCAAACATTTATCGCTGCGCTAAACAAATATATATATGTTTAAAATGATAGTTTAATTTACCTTGAATTAACGGGGATATTTAACGCATGACATAAAGGCGTCATTTTAAACAGTTAAACATTACTTTATTACATATGCAACGGATAACCTCTTTATGGCGATGATGACTTTCCACAGACGACCTTGGAAGCGGTTGTTGAAAAATGATAATTTTAATTGCAATTCGAGGGTTCAGTGCAAGACTATAGTAAGTGCTTCATAAACATGAATCACTTACTATAGTATTGCGCTGAACCCTCGAAATGAGCATTCCTTTTTTTCAATTAGAAACACTTTTCCAATAATTTTCCATGAAAATCTTCGGAGTTATAGCGTATGTAAGTGATTAAATAAACTATGTGTCTACTTGTGTAACACACAATCTACAGAAACAATAAACTTAAATGGATTAGCTCACAGATTGGGGTTTTAACATTCTGAAGATATAATGGTTTCTACAAACAAAATGACATCAAATTAATTAATAAGTTGCAGAAAACAAGATTGTCATTACACTTATTATCTCCTTTCATAACCATGTAGTGGAGATAAAGCATACCTCTAGTTGCATAGTTAGACCGTTTACAATGTCTATATCTATCAGGATCGAAATACGTCTCATTTGATGTGAATGTAGAACAGTGGAACATAGCTTTAGATGCAGGGTGCGTATGAATTCAAAATAATCCTATCCAGAAGGGGATGTGATGTTGGATAAAATATGCATAAGTGAACCGCAACTCTGAATGCGGGGTTAAAAAATCTGTAAAAACTTATTTCAATGAGTGCTGCTGGTATCAAATCACAAAGGCTCAGTGCACATGGCCATATTTGGAAGATCACACCCACTCGCCAGACTAATCCTTGATGCTGTGGGAAATATGTTGATTCAGACAAAAAGGCAGTTCTCAGCAGAATGAGCTAATAAGCCATTACGAAGAAGAAAAGAGTCATGCGTGGGTGTCATCAAACTGCTACTGTGTCCCAAAATTGTCCATCTACATAACTCGAACTGCTACTGTGTCCCAAAATTGTCCATCTACATAACTCGAACTGCTACTGTGTCCCACAATTATCCATCTACATAACTCAAACTGCTATTGTGTCCAACAATTGTCCATCTACATAACTCAAACTGCTACTGTGTCCCACAATTGTCCGTCTACATAACTCAAACTGCCACTGTGTCCCACAATTGTCCATCTACATAACTTAAACTGCTACTGTGTCCCACAATTGTCCGTCTACCTAACTCAAACTGCCACTGTGTCCAACAATTGTCCATATTCAAAATTCAAACTGCTACTGTGTCCTACAATATTCCATCTACATACCTCAAACTGCTACTTTGTCCCACAATTGTCCATCGTCACAACTCAAACTGCTACTGTGTCCCACAATTGTCCATATTCATAATTCAAACTGCTACTGTGTCCCACAATTGTCCATCTTCATAATTCAAACTGCTACTGTGTCCAACAATTGTCCATCTTCATAATTCAAACTGCTACTGTGTACTACAATTGTCCATATTCATAATTCAAACTGCTATTGTGTCCCACAATTGTCCATCTACATAACTTAAACTGCTACTGTGTCCTACAATTGTCTATCTTCATAACTCAAACTGCTACTGTGTCCCACAATTGCCCATATTCATAATTCAAATTGCTACTGTGTCCTACAATATTCCATCTATATAACTCAAACTGCTACTGTGTCCCGCAATTGTCCATCTTCATAACTCAAACTGCTACTGTGTCCCACAATTTTCCATCTACATAATTCAAACTGCTACTGTGTCCCACAATTGTCCATATTCATAATTCAAACTGCTACTGTGTCCTACAATTGTCCATCTACATAACTCAAACTGCTACTGTGTCCCACAATTGTCCATCTTCATAACTTAAACTGCTACTGTGTCCTACAATATTTCATCTACATAACTCAAACTGCTACTGTGTCCCACAATTGTCCGTCTATATAACTCGAACTGCTTCTGTGTCCTACAATTGTCTATCTTCATAACTCAAACTGCTACTGTGTCCTACAATTTTCAATCTACACAACTCAAACTGCTATTGTGTCCCATAATTGTCCATCTATATAACTCGAACTGCTACTGTATCCCACAATTTTCCATCTACATAACTCAAACTGCTACTGTGTCCTACAAGTGTCCATCTACATAACTCAAACTGCTACTGTGTCCCACAATTTTCCATCTACATAACTCAAATTGCTACTGTGTCCCACAATTGTCCATCTTCATAACTCAAACTGCTACTGTGTCCCACAATTGTCCATCTTCATAACTCAAACTGCTATTGTGTCCTACAATATTCCATCTACATAACTCAAACTGCTACTGTGTCCTACAATTGTCCATCGTCATAACTCAAACTGCTACTCTGTCCCACATTGTCCATCTACATAACTCAAACTGCTACTGTGTCCCACAATTTTCCATCTACATAACTCAAACTGCTACTGTGTCCCACAATTGTCCATATTCATAACTCAAACTGCCATTTTGTCCCACAATTGTCCATCTACATAACTCAAACTGCTACTGTGTCCCACAATTGTCCATCTAAATAACTCAAACTGCTACTGTGTTCCACAATTTTCCATCTACATAACTCAAACTGCTACTGTGTCCCACAATTGTCCATCTACATTACTCAAACTGCTACTGTGTCCCATAATTATCCTTCTACATAACTCAAACTGCTACTGTGTCCCACAATTGTCCATCTTCATAACTCAAACTGCTACTCTGTCCCAAATTGTCCATCTTCATAACTCAAACTGCTACTGTGTCCCACAATTGTTCATCTACATAACTTAAACTGCTACTGTGTCCAACAATTTTCTATCTACATAACTCAAACTGCTATTGTGACCCACAATTGTCCGTCTATATAACTCGAACTGCTACTGTGTCCTACAATATTCCATCTACATAACTCAAACTGCTATTGTGTTCCACAATTGTCCGTCAATTTAACTCGAACTGCTACTGTGTCCCACAATTGTCCATCTATATAACTCGAACTGCTACTGTGTCCCACAAGTATCCATCTACATAACTCAAACTGCTACTGTGTTCCACAATTTTCCATCTACATAACTCAAACTGCTACTGTGTCCCACAATTGTCCATATTCATAACTCAAACTGCCATTGTGTCCCACAATTGTCCATCTACATAACTCAAACTGCTACTGTGTCCCACAAGTGTCCATCTACATAACTCAAACTGCTACTGTGTTCCACAATTTTCCATCTACATAACTCAAACTGCTACTGTGTCCCACAATTGTCCATCTACATTACTCAAACTGCTACTGTGTCCCACAATTATCCTTCTACATAACTCAAACTGCTACTGTGTCCCACAATTGACCATCTTCATAACTCAAACTGCTACTGTGTCCCACAATTGTCCATCTTCATAACTCAAACTGCTATTGTGTCCTACAATATTCCATCTACACAACTCAAACTACTATTGTGTCCCACAATTGTCCGTCTATATAACTCGAACTGCTACTGTGTCCCACAATTTTCCATCTACATAACTCAAACTGCTACTGTGTCCCACATTGTCCATCAACATAACTCAAACTGCTACTGTGTCCCAAAATTGTCCATCTACATAACTTGAACTGCTACTGTGTCCCACAATTGTCCATCTACATAACTCAAACTGCTACTGTGTCCCACAATTGTCCATCTACATATCTTAAACTGCTACTGTGTCCAACAATTGTCCATCTACATAACTTAAACTGCTACTGTGTCCCACAATTGTCCATCTACATAACTTAAACTGCTATTGTGTCCCACAATTGTCCATCTTCATAACTTAAACTGCTACTGTGTCCAACAATTGTCCGTCTGCATAACCTAAACTGCTACTGTGTCCCACAATTGTATAAACTGTTATTGTGCCCCACAATTGTCCATCTAAATAACTCAAACTGCTATTGTGACCCACAATTGTCCGTCTGTATAACTCGAACTGCTACTGTGTCCTACAATATTCCATCTACATAACTCAAACTGCTATTGTGTCCCACAATTGTCCGTCTATATAACTCGAACTGCTACTGTGTCCCACAATTGTCCATCTACATAACTCAAACTGCTACTGTGTCCCACAATTTTCCATCGACATAACTCAAACTGCTACTGTGTCCCACAATTGTCCATATTCATAATTCAAACTGCTACTGTGTCCCACAATTGTCCATCTTCATAACTCAAACTGCTACTGTGTCCCACAATTGTCCATCTTCATAACTCAAACTTCTACTGTGTCCTACAATATTCCATCTACACAAATCAAACTGCTATTGTGTCCCACAATTGTCCGTCTATATAACTCGAACTGCTTCTGTGTCCCACAATTTCCCATCTACATAACTCAAACTGCTACTGTGTCCTACAATTGTCCATCTACATAACTCAAACTGCTACTACTGTGTCCCACATTGTCCATCTTCATAACTCAAACTGCTACTGTGTCCCACAATTTCCCATCTACATAACTCAAACTGCTACTGTGTCCCACAATTGTCCATCTACATAACTCAAACTGCTACTGTGTCCATCTACATAACTCAAACTGCTACTGTGTCCATCTACATAACTCAAACTGCTACTGTGTCCCACAATTGTCCATCTACATAACTTAAACTGCTACTGTGTCCAACAATTGTCCATCTACATAACTTAAAGTGCTACTGTGTCCCACAATTGTCCATCTACAAAACTTAAACTGCTATTGTGTCCCACAATTGTCCATCTTCATAACTTAAACTGCTACTGTGTCCAACAATTGTCCGTCTGCATAACCTAAACTGCTACTGTGTCCCACAATTGTATAAACTGTTATTGTGCCCCACAATTGTCCATCTAAATAACTCAAACTGCTATTGTGACCCACAATTGTCCGTCTGTATAACTCGAACTGCTACTGTGTCCTACAATATTCCATCTACATAACTCAAACTGCTATTGTGTCCCACAATTGTCCGTCTATATAACTCGAACTGCTACTGTGTCCTACAATTGTCCATATTCATAACTCAAACTGCTACTGTGCCCTACAATATTCCATCTACATAACTCAAACTGCTACTGTGTCCCACAATTGTCCATCTTCATAACTCAAACTGCTACTGTGTCCTACAATTGTCCATCTTCATAACTCAAACTGCTACTGTGTCCTACAATATTCCATCTACACAACTCAAATTGCTATTGTGTCCCACAATTGTCTGTTGCATAACTCGAACTGCTACTGTGTCCCACAATTTTTCATCTACATAACTCAAACTGCTACTGTGTCCCACAATTGTCCATCTTCATAACTCAAACTGCTACTGTGTCCCACAATTTCCCATCTACACAACTCAAACTGCTACTGTGTCCAACAATTGTCCATCTACATAACTTAAACTGCTATTGTGTCCCACAATTGTCCATCTACAAAACTTAAACTGCTCCTGCGTCCCACAATTGTCCATCTACATAACTCAAACTGCTATTGTATCCAACAATTTTCCATCTACACAACTCAAACTGCTACTGTGTGCAACAATTGTCCATCTACATAACTCAAACTGCTCCTGTGTCCAACATTGTCCATCTACATAACTTAAACTGCTATTGTGTCCTACAATTGTCCGTCTACATAACTCAAACTGCTACTGTGTCCCACAATTTTCCATCTACATAACTCAAACTGCTACTGTGTCCCACAATTGTCCATCTTCATAACTCAAACTGCTACTGTATCCCACAATTGTCCATCTACATAACTCAAACTGCTACTGTGTCCCACAATTGTCCATCTTCATAACTCAAACTGCTACTGTGTCCCACAATTGTCCATCTTCATAACTCAAACTGCTACTATGTCCTACAATATTCCATCTACATAACTCAAACTGCTACTGTGTCCTACAATTGTCCATCTTCATAACTCAAACTGCTACTGTGTCCTACAATATTCCATCTACACAACTCAAATTGCTATTGTGTCCCATAATTGTCCGTCTATATAACTCGAACTGCTACTGTGTCCCACAATTGTCCATCTACATAACTCAAACTGCTATTGTGTCCCACAATTGTTCATCTTCATAACTCAAACTGTTACTGTGTCCCACAATTGTCCGTTGCATAACTCGAACTGCTACTGTGTCCCACAATTTTTCATCTTCATAACTCAAACTGCTACTGTGTCCCACAATTTTCCATCTACACAACTCAAACTGCTACTGTGTCCTACAATTGTCCATCTACATAACTCAAACTGCTACTGTTTCCAACAATTGTCCATCTACATAACTTAAACTGCTATTGTGTCCCACAATTGTCCATCTACATAACTTAAACTGCTCCTGTGTCCCACAATTGTCCATCTACATAACTCAAACTGCTACTCTATCCAACAATTTTCCATCTACATAACTCAAACTGCTACTGTGTCCTACAATTGTCCATCTACATAACTCAAACTGCTACTACTGTGTCCCACATTGTCCATCTTCATAACTCAAACTGCTACTGTGTGTCCTACATAACTCAAAATTGTCCATCTACATAACTCAAACTGCTACTGTGTCCATCTACATAACTCAAACTGCTACTGTGTCCCACAATTGTCCATCTACATAACTCAAACTGCTACTGTGTCCAACAATTGTCCATCTACATAACTTAAACTGCTACTGTGTCCCACAATTGTCCATCTACATAACTTAAACTGCTATTGTGTCCCACAATTGTCCATATACATAACTTAAACTGCTATTGTGTCCAACAATTGTCCGTCTACATAACTTAAACTGCTACTGTGTCCCACAATTATCCATCTACATAACTTAAACTGCTATTGTGTCCCACAATTGTCCGTCTACATAACTCAAACTGCTATTGTGTCCCACAATTGTCCATCTACATAACTCAAGCTGCTACTGTGTCCTACAATATTCCATCTACATAACTCAAACTGCTATTGTGTCCCACAATTGTCCGTCTATATAACTCGAACTGCTACTGTGTCCTACAATTGTCCATATTCATAACTCAAACTGCTACTGTGCCCTACAATATTCCATCTACATAACTCAAACTGCTACTGTGTCCCACAATTGTCCATCTTCATAACTCAAACTGCTACTGTGTCCCACAATTTCCGATCTACATAACTCAAACTGCTACTGTGTCCCACAATTGTCCATCTACATAACTCAAACTGCTACTGTGTCCCACAATTGTCCATCTACATAACTCAAACTGGTACTGTGTCTATCTACATAACTCAAACTGCTACTGTGTCCCACAATTGTCCATCTACATAACTTAAACTGTTACTGTGTCCAACAATTGTCCATCTACATAACTTAAACTGCTACTGTGTCCCACAATTGTCCATCTACATAACTTAAACTGCTATTGTGTCCCACAATTGTCCATATACATAACTTAAACTGCTATTGTGTCCAACAATTGTCCGTCTACATAACTTAAACTGCTACTGTGTCCCACAATTGTCCATCTACATAACTTAAACTGCTATTGTGTCCCACAATTGTCCGTCTACATAACTCAAACTGCTATTGTGTCCCACAATTGTCCATCTTCATAACTCAAGCTGCTACTGTGTCCTACAATATTCCATCTACATAACTCAAACTGCTACTGTGTCCCACAATTGTCCGTTTATATAACTCGAACTGCTACTGTGTCCTACAATTGTCCATATTCATAACTCAAACTGCTACTGTGCCCTACAATATTCCATCTTCATAACTCAAACTGCTACTGTGTCCTACAATATTCCATCTACACAACTCAAATTGCTATTGTGTCCCACAATTGTCTGTTGCATAACTCGAACTGCTATTGTGTCCCACAATTGTCCATCTACATAACTTAAACTGCTCCTGCGTCCCACAATTGTCCATCTACATAACTCAAACTGCTATTGTATCCAACAATTGTCCATCTACATAACTTAAACTGCTCCTGCGTCCCACAATTGTCCATCTACATAACTCAAACTGCTATTGTATCCAACAATTTTCCATCTACACAACTCAAACTGCTACTGTGTGCAACAATTGTCCATCTACATAACTCAAACTGCTCCTGTGTCCAACATTGTCCATCTACATAACTTAAACTGCTATTGTGTCCTACAATTGTCCGTCTACATAACTCAAACTGCTACTGTGTCCCACAATTTTCCATCTACATAACTCAAACTGCTACTGTGTCCCACAATTGTACATCTTCATAACTCAAACTGCTACTGTATCCCACAATTGTCCATCTACATAACTCAAACTGCTACTGTGTCCCACAATTGTCCATCTTCATAACTCAAACTGCTACTGTGTCCCACAATTGTCCATCTTCATAACTCAAACTGCTACTATGTCCTACAATATTCCATCTACATAACTCAAACTGCTACTGTGTCCTACAATTGTCCATCTTCATAACTCAAACTGCTACTGTGTCCTACAATATTCCATCTACACAACTCAAATTGCTATTGTGTCCCATAATTGTCCGTCTATATAACTCGAACTGCTACTGTGTCCCACAATTGTCCATCTACATAACTCAAACTGCTATTGTGTCCCACAATTGTTCATCTTCATAACTCAAACTGTTACTGTGTCCCACAATTGTCCGTTGCATAACTCGAACTGCTACTGTGTCCCACAATTTTTCATCTTCATAACTCAAACTGCTACTGTGTCCCACAATTTTCCATCTACACAACTCAAACTGCTACTGTGTCCTACAATTGTCCATCTACATAACTCAAACTGCTACTGTTTCCAACAATTGTCCATCTACATAACTTAAACTGCTATTATGTCCCACAATTGTCCATCTACATAACTTAAACTGCTCCTGTGTCCCACAATTGTCCATCTACATAACTCAAACTGCTACTCTATCCAACAATTTTCCATCTACATAACTCAAACTGCTACTGTGTCCTACAATTGTCCATCTACATAACTCAAACTGCTACTACTGTGTCCCACATTGTCCATCTTCATAACTCAAACTGCTACTGTGTCCCACAATTTCCCATCTACATAACTCAAACTGCTACTGTATCCCTTAATTGTCCATCTACATAACTCAAACTGCTACTGTGTCCCACAATTGTCCATCTACATAACTCAAACTGCTACTGTGTCCATCTACATAACTCAAACTGCTACTGTGTCCCACAATTGTCCATCTACATAACTTAAACTGCTACTGTGTCCAACAATTGTCCATCTACATAACTTAAACTGCTACTGTGTCCCACAATTGTCCATCTACATAACTTAAACTGCTATTGTGTCCCACAATTGTCCATATACATAACTTAAACTGCTATTGTGTCCAACAATTGTCCGTCTACATAACTTAAACTGCTACTGTGTCCCACAATTGTCCATCTACATAACTTAAACTGCTATTGTGTCCCACAATTGTCCGTCTACATAACTCAAACTGCTATTGTGTCCCACAATTGTCCATCTTCATAACTCAAGCTGCTACTGTGTCCTACAATATTCCATCTACATAACTCAAACTGCTACTGTGTCCCACAATTGTCCGTCTATATAACTCGAACTGCTACTGTGTCCTACAATTGTCCATATTCATAACTCAAACTGCTACTGTGCCCTACAATATTCCATCTACATAACTCAAACTGCTACTGTGTCCCACAATTGTCCATCTTCATAACTCAAACTGCTACTGTGTCCCACAATTTCCGATCTACATAACTCAAACTGCTACTGTGTCCCACAATTGTCCATCTACATAACTCAAACTGCTACTGTGTCCCACAATTGTCCATCTACATAACTCAAACTGCTACTGTGTCCATCTACATAACTCAAACTGCTACTGTGTCCATCTACATAACTCAAACTGCTACTGTGTCCCACAATTGTCCATCTACATAACTCAAACTGCTACTGTGTCCATCTACATAACTCAAACTGCTACTGTGTCCCACAATTGTCCATCTACATAACTTAAACTGCTACTGTGTCCAACAATTGTCCATCTACATAACTTAAACTGCTACTGTGTCCCACAATTGTCCATCTACATAACTTAAACTGCTATTGTGTCCCACAATTGTCCATCTTCATAACTTAAACTGCTACTGTGTCCAACAATTGTCCGTCTGCATAACCTAAACTGCTACTGTGTCCCACAATTGTATAAACTGTTATTGTGCCCCACAATTGTCCATCTAAATAACTCAAACTGCTATTGTGACCCACAATTGTCCGTCTGTATAACTCGAACTGCTACTGTGTCCTACAATATTCCATCTACATAACTCAAACTGCTACTGTGTCCCACAATTGTCCGTCTATATAACTCGAACTGCTACTGTGTCCTACAATTGTCCATATTCATAACTCAAACTGCTACTGTGCCCTACAATATTCCATCTACATAACTCAAACTGCTACTGTGTCCCACAATTGTCCATCTTCATAACTCAAACTGCTACTGTGTCCTACAATTGTCCATCTTCATAACTCAAACTGCTACTGTGTCCTACACTATTCCATCTACACAACTCAAATTGCTATTGTGTCCCACAATTGTCTGTTGCATAACTCGAACTGCTACTGTGTCCCACAATTTTTCATCTACATAACTCAAACTACTAATGTGTCCCACAATTGTCCATCTTCATAACTCAAACTGCTACTGTGTCCCACAATTTTCCATCTACACAACTCAAACTGCTACTGTGTCCAACAATTGTCCATATACATAACTTAAACTGCTATTGTGTCCCACAATTGTCCATCTACATAACTTAAACTGCTCCTGCGTCCCACAATTGTCCATCTACATAACTCAAACTGCTATTGTATCCAACAATTTTCCATCTACACAACTCAAACTGCTACTGTGTGCAACAATTGTCCATCTACATAACTCAAACTGCTCCTGTGTCCCACAACTGTCCATCTTCATAACTAAAACTGCTATTGTGTCCCACAATTTTCCATCTACATAACTCAAACTGCTATTGTGTCCCACAAATTTCCATCTACCCAACTTATGCTGCCTGTCGGGCCCCTCTTTCCTTTCTTCGTAACATTCCTGTAAACAATGGTCTTCTTTCATCCGTTCTGCTAAATAATTGAAATTGGTAAGAGAGTCTTGGACCAAGGTTATGAAATTAGTCGACCTTCTAGTCACGTGAAGCTAGCAATGTGCATCCGAGAGTAACCCATTACTGTTTATTGACAAAGCACGGAGGCCCTTTTATCATATATCAGTCAATGAAAATACAGGCATTCAGCATTTTTTAAATTTCAGGTATTGCAAATGGTCATTTATTTAGTGAAGGCAAGTGTTAAGATCACTTTTTTAGCATTTCTTACTCACACAGTACATTCTTTGAGACCTCTCTATGAAAATAATGTGAGTGTAATGGTACCGATTTTACGGATATCATGCATCCCTTTATTGGCAAGTCCGGAGACAATCATTATCTCCTCCACTGGCTTTAATCATTCTTTAATCATCGGCTTACAATCTAGAGTCCCTGAAAGATTACTCTTGAACAATTTTAGATTTGGTATGGCCAGAGACAAAGGCGGTGGAGTTATTCATGCCCCCTCTTTGACAACCTTAGCGTTGGTCTATATTTTGTGCTTTAGAAAATATGGCATCTTGTTTGCTTTTTGGAAAGCGGAATTTATTACTTTGGTTAAATCATTCGTGTCATAGTTGATATCATCTGAGTTTCATCAGAGACGTCTAGGTAACGACTCACTGTAGCTATAGTATTGAGCGATGTTAACATTTATAGTGTTGGATAATTTTCTAAAAATAGATTTTTGTGTCGTCTGCTTTCCAAAACCATAAATCTCCGCTTGATTTTGATGAGGTGCGATACTCAGAGTAGCAAACAGGTAAGATCACAGGCCAGCCACCAATTTATTTGGCGGCTGGTCTGTGATCCAACCTGTTTGCATAAGCATGAAGTCGGTTCAGGCACTATAACGGTTAAGTGATCTAAGAATGATAGAGACTTGTCGTAAACAGAAGCTGCAAAACCTAAAAGTCAAAGCTTTTTTCCTGCTGGGGCAATGTGGTGGAAGATATTACCCAATGCAAACAATATCCAAAGACCTGATAAACATGTTTATAAGGTCTTTGAAATATCTCAATACTTCTAGATCGCATCAAATTAGTTTGGATGGTCTATAAGCGATGAAAGTTCTCCTAGAGGTTATCAGCGACGTACAATGACTGGACTAAGTCAGGGTAGGCTACGGGTACATGCTCCCCCGCGGGAAAATGCACTCTGAAATCGCTTAGGTGCGTTCTGGCATGTTATTGAGAGTTTAACGTTCGTTGAACGTTTATGCAAATTAGGAAACCAAATGCATTGTTGTAGAGAACATGCTGGTATATATTTAGACAACACCACTGCTCAGTGTATGATAGTGTTTTTCACTGATCGGATGTGGTCTTTGAGAGGTTCATTTGCTCGTGTAACGTTCGTTGAACGTTTATGCAAATAAGGGACCTAATGCATTGCTTGAGAGAACATGCTTGTGTATAT
Source organism: Cerastoderma edule (assembly GCA_947846245.1). Classification (NCBI taxonomy): domain Eukaryota; kingdom Metazoa; phylum Mollusca; class Bivalvia; order Cardiida; family Cardiidae; genus Cerastoderma; species Cerastoderma edule. The sequence continues at coordinate 38,079,392 of OX401404.1, forward strand.
AGATATAGATATAGATGTAGATATAGATAACACAACCGCTCAGTGTACGACAATGTTTTTCACTGATCGGATGTGTTTGCGTCTATGAGAGGTTCATTTGCTCGGTTCGTTACACTCGATTCGTTACAAGAGCACACACATATTTTTTGTTTAAGCAGGAGACAAAGGTCCTTTCTGTTGCTATTTTGAGGGTTTTTTATTTGCTTTTTGTTTCCTGATATAAAAGTGTGGGCACGTGTTTTACGTGCCTAAATGAAGTTACGCCAATAGTGTTATATCTTCTTCCCAGCTTTTGACCAGATCCTACAATATCTCTTTCTTTGCTTTTTTGTCTTTATCTTATTTACTTTCTCTCCTTGGCCAAAGCATACAACAATGAGTCGTCTGCAAAAAGTTCGTAGGTCATATGATCAATGTACATGATAATTATGACTCTCACGTTACACCGGGCTGTATGTTGCAAGTGTTATGGGTTTTCGCGCTATATGTAAACAAAACGAAACTTGAAATGTTGCGATGTCTCTCCTAGTTTAACAGGATGAAGTTGATGGTTTATCGAAATGGAGCTTGAACGGATAATTCTTGCGCTGTTTTTGATCGCGTTTTCGTTTTCTCCAAGTGAATGCGATGGTAAGAAAAGTATTGTTTACGTACAGTCAACTCGACAGTTCCGGATCACTAATAGATAATATATCTTTTTTTCTTGTACTAACCAATTTACTGTAGAAATCAACACATGAATTTAACGAAAAATTCTTCCTCTGTCTATTCATACCAATGATTTACCGCTTTTATTTACCATTTTTCAGTTTTTGAAGAAAACAAGATGGGGGTCGTCGCGACAGTTTCCGATCAAATGTGACAGTTCCGAATCACGTTCATTTTCATATCATTTATTGTAAAAAGGGTTAACTTCATAAAGAGACAATTAGAACAGAAAATAATATCACCAATTAATACTTTATATTCATCAAACACATGGCTTGTGCGATTTCCTTTTTAAGAATAATATACTTTCTCCTTTAAAGAGGGTACGAGAATGACCGGAAGTAATGTTGAGACAACCCCTATAAAATCAAAGAGTTGATCCAAAACTGTCAAGTTCACCTGCCTTCATTCATCATGCAATTTTACAATCCCAGACCCGTCTTAGCGTGAAATTTTTTGCATAAATACAATCTATTATAGTTTTTCTTGCAAATGGTGTCAATGTTTAGTGCACATTATCTTTTTAAATTAGCGTCTTAATCGCCAAAAAAAAAATATCGTTGAAATTAGGTCAACTTTCGGTGACTTGTCTCGGTCTTAATTAACCGTTCCAAATTGATTGTGATCGCTTTACCAGACGTGGAAATGTCATATTGGTTTTGTCAAGAGCTAATTGTATATGTTTAATGACTGTAAAGTTTTTAAGGCCAGAGTTTCTTGGCATTCATAGAAATTTGACAACAAACATGAGATGATCCGGAACTGTCGATGATCCGAAACTGTCGAGTTGACTGTATTCCCTCTCAGAGGAACCTTATCAGAGGAACCATAGTAAAATAAATACCTTTCATTTTCTGATGGGTCTGTCTAAGTTATAACGTAAAATTTTCGAAGGATCAAAATAGTGGTGGGCGTAACCATATTCTAATTTTCGGATTTAAAGCACAAAATGGCCATTCAAAGTGGCATCAATTGATCAATAATACAGTCAACTCGACAGTTCCGGATCACTAATAGATAAAAGATCGTTTTTTCTTGTATTAACCAATTTACTGTTGAAATCAACATATGAATTTAACGAAAAATTCTTCCTCTGTCTATTCATACCAATGATTTACCGCTTTTTTTGCCATTTTTCAGTTTTTGAAGAATCAGTTTCGGATCAAATGTGACAGTTCCGAATCACGTAAATTGTCATATCATCTATTGTAAAAAGGGTTACTTTCACAAAGAGACAAATAGAACAGAAAATAAAATCATCAATTAATACTATATTTTAGGGATGGGAACGAATAGTGAAATCACTATTCGAATATTCGACTAGAACTATTCGAATATATTCGAATATTCAATTTTAGAATTCGTTTTGATATCCGAATGTCTGCATGTCCGAATACTAGTACACTAGTCCTCTGTTCAAACCTTTTGTGTATAGCCGATATCTTGTTGGCAGAACGAGTAAAGTAATTCCAGACACATGATGGAAACATTGTGATGTTTATCGAATAGATGTAGGAATTAGAACGAAGATAAGTTTGACAAATTATTCTGAAGAAAAATATACTTTCTAACACATTATTTGATTGGTCTTCGTGCATATGCAATCATGATTACGATTGGTTATTGAAAGAGTAATTGTTTAATTTCACGACAAACAAGTTACGTGATTGGTTGACACTGACAATTGTCAATTAGCGTGATTGACTTGTTTTGGATAATAAGGACAAGTGCAGATCATTAAGGTGTTAGATTTAGCGGCTTAAAATCGACTATTTTCACACTTAGGAATTAATCATTTTGCAAACTGTCAAAAGATGTGGTAATTTGTCACAGGTGTTTTACTGTGTGACATACGTTGTAAAAACATCGTAACTGCACCTGGGAGCTAGGCACGTTCTTCAATATTTGGGATCGGTTTAGAGGAAGAAAATGAAAATAAAACAACATTATTTTTGAATAAAATTTATGGTAAACATACAGTAATAATTATGGGTTCATTAAAATCGAATATTCGAATACTATTTTGCTATTCGAATATTCGACCCGCTATTCAAATATTCGTTCCAATCCCTTCTATATTTTCATCAAACACATGCCTAGTGCGATTTCCCTTTGAAGAATTATTTTACTTTTTCCTTTTAAGAGTGTACGAGAATGACCGGAAGTAATGTTGATACGACCCCTATAAATCAAAGAGGTGATCCGAAACTGTCGAGTTCACCTGCCTTCATTCATCATGCAATTATTCAATCCCAGACCCGTTTTAGTGTGAAGATTTTGCATAAATACATTCTATTATAATTTTTCTTACAAATGATGTCAATGTTTAGTGCACATTATCTTTTTAAATGAGCATCTAAATCGCCAAAAGAAAATATTGTTGAAATTAGGTCAACTTCCGGTGAGTTGTCTCGGTCTTAATTAACCATTCCAAATTGATTGTGATCGCTTTGCCAGAAGTGGAAATGTCATCTTGGTTTTGTCGAGAGCTAAATGAATATGCTAGATGACTGTTAAGTTTTTAAAGCCAGAGTTTCTTTGCATTCATAGAAATTTGACAACAAACATATAAGATAATCCGGAACTGTCGATGATCCGAAACTGTCGAGTTGACTGTACTTGAATATATATGGCATGAATGCAGAATTGATAAACCGCAACTGCGGAATAAGATACATACGTAGGTGACTATAGCTATCAGAGTTTCTTAAAGCAGTCATTTTAAAGAATGGTGTTTTAAGGCGCTTAAACAGCTTAGGTCATATTTAGCACGGGTCACCTTAGTCATTTTAAAAGATTTGCTACAGCACTCTAGTATTTTAAGTTAAATGCAAGACTATTTGAAGCCCTTCACAAAATCGAAGAACTTCTCGTACTTAACATTGAATCTTCATTTTTTGAGAGTTATTGATTGATGTGTCTTTTCCTTCAGGTATTAGCTGGACATGGATAAAGGGGTCTAATATTGCTGATATGGTGGAATCTGAGACCAGTCCTGGTGGGAGAAGTGGGGCTGCCTACTGGGTTCAACAAGATAAAAAGGTACATGTATAACACAGCTTTGCATTCTGAAAAACATTTTAGAATCATTTTAGCTGGAATATAACTCCATATGTAATGCCAAAAGAACACATTCATTGCTTGTTTAGAGCAATTTCTCATTTTCCAACAATGTTTTCTTGAGTCGTCTGCAATAAACTAGTCAAATATTGTTTTTGTTTGGTAATGGGTTAATCCATGGAGGAAGACCCAAAGCTTAAAAGGCCATAAAAAAATGGTCAAGTTGAGTACAATAATCAAAACTACATAAGCCAGTCTTGAAGCTCCTTTGTCAAAGTGTTTTAACTTCAAACAGTTCAATAACCAATAGCATTCATGTTTTTAAATGGCTATGCTGTTGGTTTCATATTCAGTCTATTATGGTGGAATGGAATGTGTTTTTACTTTAGACAGTTCAATCGGATAAACAATCATGATATTTTCAATTGGCAATACTGTTGGTTTCATATCTAATCAAAAAAATTATATTATGGCGTTAACTTAGGGCAATCGATTTAAAGAGGTGTGCATCAGTTTGTATCAATTTAGATTTATTTAAAAGACTGCAATGTTTTCATTTACAGGCAATGTGGTTATTTGGTGGAGAATATCATCAAGATCACGATAAACCTGGACTAGAGAATGATCTCTGGAAGTTAGACCTGACCTCATTACAATGGACCCTGATACACAATGGTTCAACTGAAAACAGATCTCTCATCCCCGAACCTAGACAACTGGCATCTGCTTGTGGCATCCCTAACACCTATTTTATTCTTTACGGAGGGCTGAATGAGAAGGAAGAGGCTTTATCTGATACATGGCTGTATTATATTCCAGACAGTAAATGGTACAATCTACCAGAAATCAGACAGAAGCTGATATTCCAGAATGAGGGGGACATTGAATATCCAGACGCAAAAGGAGATCAAGTCACATGGTGTCATAATAGCTCACTATTCATGTTTGGTGGATTTGACATTGAACATAACCTCTCTCATGAGATGTGGCTATTTGACCTTGTGCAGTTGTCATGGAAACAGGCAGAAAGCTCAAGAAAACTACCAAAAGATGGGACTTTCATAAAATATTTGCGGTATCCTATGGGTCGCTCTGGAGCCACCATGTGGTCAGTTAATGATGAGCTGTTTATGTTTGGTGGAAATGTCTTGGATAAGAACGTCAGGTCTAAACATTTGGTAATAGGGAATTCAGCAGATCTATGGAAGTACTCAACATCTGGTGATAATTGGACGCACATTATTGGACAGCAAGAGCCATGCAAACAAGTCGCTACCTATGGAACCCTTGGAAAGACGTCCCCTGGTATTTATCCAAGTTGCAGACGACAGGCAGCATCCTGGGTGGATCAAAACAACAATTTATGGATGTATGGTGGAGATGGAATAGACAACTCCCCAGAATCTTTGTCAGTGTTTACACATTCCAAACTACTCTCCGATCTTTGGTACTTTGATGTGGAGTACCTCCTGTGGACATGGAAAGGTGGAAGTGAGGCTGGAGATTTTAAAGGTAACTTTGGAAACCTTGGGGAAAGCAGTGATACTACTATACCAGGCTCTCGATGTGAAACCGTTGCTTGGAGTGTTGGATCCATGTTTTACTTGTTTGGTGGGGTTGGACATGATGCAAATGGAATGGACGGTTATTTAAGTGACATTTGGAAATTAGACATTGGTTCTGACCCAGTGCTTTTACGTAATGCCCCAGGGCCTGGGTTAGTGTTTGGTGTTATCTTTGTTGGGTTAGCATTAGTGGCTATTCTCTCATTTGTTTATGTTCTTTTAAGGGGAAGTTTTACAGGGCCAAATGATGAACAAGTAAAAGGAAAGTATACACAGATAGAGATGGATGAAACCGAACAATAATTGCTATTATTTGTACAATTCTGCATCGCGATTTACGATATCTTAGTCCTGTATAAAGATCATCGAGAATTCCTTTTTTGACCATTTAAAAATCTGCTGAAGACTACAAAATGTACTTTTTTTTTTTCACCATTCTTATTGCCAGGTTTTGACAGCCTATAAATATCAGATATCAAAAGTATTTTCTTTTACATTCCAAATGTAGTTAAATGATGATCTTTTGTTGTTATACGATTTTATTTTTTAATAAAGTGATAAATTTATGTTTATTTTTTTTTAACATGAATTTAATTGATATACAGCCATTGCCATTATTTTTAAAGGTTTTCGGGAAAAACAGTGTCAAAGACCATTCCACATAATATACCAGTGCCTCTGGTGAAGATTGAACCCGGAACCCATGTGTCACAACTTGTGTGGTCCAATAATAATGTTGAAAGACTTGTGACTCACAAGTCCTTCACCATTATTACTCGGCCACACAGGACCTTGTAGTCACTGTAAAACAATGTTTCACCAGTCCATACCATATTACTCTGCAATACAACAATTGCTTCACATGTGCAGTAATAATTTTACCTCTGCGTCCCGCGTCATATACACATAAAAATTACTGGGGACACATCATTTCAAAAGATATGTGTCCAGCCGGAAGCATTCTCATCAGCACAAGTAATGTTAACATTGTATTAAACATCATAAAGCATGCTGTCTCATGCTTTCTTTCTATCATATCTGTGTTGTTTTGAGTCATTTAAGCTAAGATTATCATTAATAACAAGTGTTATACTATTTGACATGATCTCACAGCTTGGATCATTGGTACTCAGACGCATAGTTTTACCCTTGGACAAAGCCATTTCTAAAATTTAAACTGCATGTGATATACTGCAGGTTTTAAAAGCACATCAAAGGAGAGGAGTACAAATAAATTACTGAAAAAATATATGGCGTTCATTGACCATGTATATAAAAGTCATATGAGAATTAGTTTAGGAAGTTTAAATAGTCTATTAAATAGACTCATTAAATATGAGTTATTTTGTGGTTGAAATATAGTTGTCTCCAATCCAATCATGTTTATCAACAACCTGTTTGTTTACATATTCAAAATAACAAAATTCTGATTGGTCGGTTCGAAAATGAGTGTATCAACTGTCAATGTCAGAGGTAAAGAATCAGGAATTCTGAATTATAAAACTTGCTAATCTGGGTTATTTCTGGTTTACTTTCACATTTAAGTTGTGCTAATGATGTTTTCTGGTGATAACTATTCTAATCTGTCCAAAAGTTTACCAAATAATATAGTTTGATATAGCATTAATCTCCTTAAATGGGCCTTTAAACTGTACTAGTTAAAGACTAGGATAAAAATGGTTGTAAAACTTGTAACATCTTCTTTCAATGTAATTTTGAGACAGGCATACCAGTTACAGTTTTGTTTGCTCGATTTTGTTTCCCGAAGCCATTACCAGTACTGAAGCCAAATTGGAATCAACCCACTACCAAAACGCCAAATTTACGACTGTCCCAATTTGAAAGAGTTTGCAGACGACATTTCAAAATGTGATGAAATTGAAAAACAATCTTATGAGCAATTTCTCCTTTTCCCACAATGTTTTCCAAAGTTGTCTCCAACAAACACATCAAATGTGGCAATTGTTTTGTAATGGGTTTATAAAGAGTCACTGAATGGATCCCCCTACTCACAGGATTTGAACCCACAACCTGCGTGTCAGGAGGACGCCATTTTATCTCTGGACCAATTTTTTTCCAATTTACCACAGTTACAGGTAAAGAATGTGTAGCAATTGTTTTGATCCATGGATCAAGGATACTTACACTGTCAGTATTTATATAACCAAATAATTGAACGAAGAATCTGTGCACCAGTATTTTATCAGAGTAATACACCATTTTGCTATATTCATAGTTCAGATCTATGTTTTGAAAACAAACCTTGTAACCATTTATGTATAAATTCAAACCTTACAAGTGGCTTGAGCTCTAGTCCTATCATATAAGAGTTTCCCAAATCAATTGGTTCTGTCTTAGGGTTTTTTCTTGTTATATAACAGGGGCCTATAAAAGGCACCTCCCCAATTGGAAAGTTCTTAAAAATCATGCAGTTTTCCCAAAATTTCAAAGTCATATCAGCTTTTCGATTTCCCAATTCAGCAATTTCATCAATACAATTTCTCAAAATAAGAAGGCCCTGGCCTCTTCCAAATTTAAGGAAAAAAGGTCCTGGACTCTTGCCACAATCATCCACTGCAAATTAAATCTTCGTAACAACAGACAGCAAAAACAGCCTGAGATGAATACTTTTTCTTAAAAGTATCAAATATCAACCATGACAGAGATAAATTACTCATTTGAGCAATTCATCCTTTGTCACAATTTCTTAAGGCTTTTGTCCGAGATGCTTTTAATAAGAATTATTGACTGATGGGTTTATACTTTATAGGCCCTCATACTTGATACACAGGGATTGACCAGTGGTCAGATTTATGGGTTATGTATGGAGTAAATATTGACATAAAAAAGCTGAAGGAATGCTGTTTTGAAATAATGATTTTCTAATTTTTAGGCGAGAAAGTCTCGATACCATTTCGTCTCATCTCAGTTATTTTTTCCTGGTTTCTATATATTTATTCTAGGATAGGAACTTGTATCATGTACTAGGATTTAATATAAATTTATGCAGTTTTTATGGCAAACAAATATTAAACATATTTATGTTGTTTTTATTAAACCTTAGATCTATTTCATGTTTGATAGAAAAAAATACAGGAATGTCTTTTGATTATTAAACGAGAGAACTGTTTACTGCAATTGTCATGTCTTACTTATTGTTTCTATAATCCATATTGGCGCTTTTTGTGCCATGGTAAGCTATCATTGTACCCTAAAGAAATACCTTTGAAACCCTGGTATTTCTTCACTTTGTTTTGGCCTTCAAAAACAATAACAGTCTATAAAATAAACAGTTTTTGACAGTTTACAATTAACTTATTTGTTGCATGACGGTAAATGTTTGAAAAAAAATGTTATCTTTGTTATAAAGCTGATGGGAGTACATGTATAAGTCAAGAAAACTAAAAGTAAACACCAGTATAAAAGGTATATCAGAATTGACAAGTTAAGTACTTTACAAAACCTTTACTTCCCATTTTCAAATGTTACAATAAATGAACATACAGATGGAATATGACTTTCTAACATACCAATACATACATATCCAGCACACTTAACCCATTACCAAACAATAACTACTTTTGACCAGTTTGTTGCAGACAACTTTGGAAAACGAGCTATGTCTCCTTTGCCCACACGGTTTTCTGCCCGATCTGAAGATTATTGTTCAATTTCATCACATTTTGTAATGTCGTCTGCAAACTCCTTCAATTTGGGTGGGTTGAAAATTTGGTGTTTTGTAAAGGGTAAAGTTGGAAAAAAATTACCAAGTATACAATATCTTTTGGTCTTTCACTTGTTCCAGATGCAGACAACTTTGGAAAACAAGCAATGTCTCCTTTTCCCACAAAGTTTTCTGCCCTATCTGAAGATAGTTTTTCAAATTCATCACATTTTGTAATGTCGTCTGCAAACTCTTTCAATTTGGGCCAGTTGAAAATTTGGTGTTTGGTATAGCTGGAAATAAATTACCAAGTATACAATATCTTCTGGTCTTTTACCCGTTCCAGATAGTTTCCCGCAAACAAGAATTAAACTTTTTATCAACAAGAAAATATTTGTGTTGGAAAGAGAACTTCTCCTTTTTTATTAAAAAGCTTGCACATGTTGTTTTCTTTAATTATGGTTAGATAATTGTTGATGCAGTAGGTACTACAGGAAGATTTACTTACCAATTAACCCTTTACCAAATGCCAAATTTTTTGACTGGCCCAACTTGAAAGAGTTTGCGACGGCATGTCAAAATGTGATAAAATTGGAAAACAATCTTCAGATAGGGCAGAAAACATTGTGGGAAAAAGAGACATTGCTTGTTTTCCAAAGTTAATCCCATAGAAGAGAGAAAACATTACAAAGTTTTCTTGATCTTTTTCAGACCCTATAGTCTTTACCACATAACCACCAAATGCCACCATTTTGTGTCTTGCAGCAGACAAACTTTAAAAAACCATTGTGGCAATAGGAGAAATTACTTATCACAAGTCATTTCTCCTTTTGCCACAACTGCTTTTTCAATCTATTCACATATCACAACAGCAGAACTGAAAGATTTTTCACATGTTTCACAAAGCTTTTCTAAAGTGGTCTGCATCATGTAAACAAAATGTCATCTGCAGGTAGTAAAGATTAACTCAACTTCTTATTTGGCATGATTCATGAAAGCTTCATGTTTGTGTCAAAATCTCTTTACAAGATCGCACATAACAAAGTTCCTCTAGAAGGTTGGTGGTGACAGTTGTAGAGCGTTGGCCTCTTGAACCCAGTGTCCAAGGTTATATTCCCTCTAGATGCAACATGTAAATTGCTATCACCAGCCCAAAAATCATCGCCAGTACTGGTTTAGTTATCAAGGAGGTAATCATTGAGAGTGATTTCAACAAGCTTCAAGCTTCCATCACAATTCATGTAAATAAAAACGTAAGAACTAAACTGTTGATGTTATTTCCATCAGGTATTTTTAATAATAAAAAAAAAAAAAAAGCTCAAACTGTAAATTATTGCCACTAGCACACCTTCACATATTTGCTATGAAGGTGAAACAAAAGAAATGTTGCCTTTTTGCGTGATAACTACATTAACCCTTTACCAAACAATAATGGCATTTGACCTGATTGTTGCAGATGACTCTGGAAAACATTGTGGGAAAAGGAGAAATTGCTCATGAAGAGCAATATTTCCTTTTCCCAAAATGTTTTCTGCCCAATCAGAAGAGTGTTTCAATTTCATCACTGTTTGAAATGTAGTTTGAAAACAGTGGGATAGTGGAAAATTTGGCGTTTGGTAAAGGGTTAACATCATTGCTGAGTAACTAGCTCCCAATTTTGTCTACCAGACCACCTCCATCTGTCCCGTTGTAGAAGAAAAAGTTGTTGTGTGGGGCATCTTTCTGGGATACAGCCTGAAACATGTAAAAGAGTTATATCAGCTATTCTCAAATGCAGACAGACTGATTCTGTTCCAGTATGGCATTTCTTTGACTGGTTCAAAATTGAAACAAATGCAGCAGATAACAGGTAAGATATATTATTATTAATTCTTTCAATCTTACAATAGATTTTTGTGTTGTCTGCTTTCCAAAACCTAAAATGTCTGCTTCATTTTGATGAGGAAAGATACTCAGAGTAGCAAACAGGTTAGATCAGAGGCCAGCCACCAATTGATTTGGGAGCTGCTCTGAATCGTACCTGTTTGCATAAGCAAAAAGTCGGTTCAAGCACTATAAGGATTATATATTTCTTATTAAGCAGGGCATGAAAACGAATCATACAAATCCTTTGAAGTTGAAACACAAATATATCCAATTTAGGACAAATTCACTCTTTTTCAACACACTGAAACAGCTATGCTATATTTTCAAAAGTTTTGTTTTAAAAAGAAAAACAAATTTAGTCATTTGTAATTGAGTTAAAAAGTTTAATTGAACAGTTAGTTCAACATTTTTTTTTTAAAATAGTAAAATATCCGTAAATTGATGAACGCGTTGAATGCCGTTTCGAAAGAAAGTAATGACCCTGATAAACCTCTGTAGTTTGTTTATGATGATACTCAGTTGTACTTGTGCAGTCAAGATGTATCATCCATTAAATTAAGCATGTTACAATGAGTATAGCAAAACATCACCTCAGATTAAATTGAGCAAACTGCACATTATGTTCACAAGTGAAAAGTAAATGAAATTAACAAAACACATGGAAATGTTTTCAGCGTGAACACATCTGTCTTTTGTCAGCACTATTCCACAGCACTAACATCTCCTGTAAGGATGTTAACCCTTTACCAAACAATAATGACCAGTTTGTTTCAGACAACTCTTGAAAATATGGGAAATGATGAGCAATTTCTCCTTTGCCCACAAAGTTTTCTGCCCTATCAGAAGATTGATTTTCAATTTCATCACATATTGAAATGTCGTCTGCAAACCTTTTGAATTTGGATCAGTCGTGCGGGAAAGGGTTAAACATGTGACAATGGTTATAGCAAGTACATCACCTCAGAACAAATTGAGCAAACTGCACATTATGTTCACAAGTAAAAATTAAATGAAATTAACAAAACACATGATAATGTTTTCAGCGTGAACACGTCTTTTGTCAGCACTGTTCCAAAGCACTGCTATCTACTATAAGGATGTTAACCCTTTACCAAACAATATTGACATTTGACCAGTTTGTTGCAGATGACTCTTGAAAATATTGTGGGAAAGGAGAAATTGCTTTTAACAAGCAATTTCTCCTTTTCCCACAATGTTTTCTGCCCTATAAGATTCAGAAGATTGTTCTTCAATTCAATCACATTTTGAAATGTCACCTGCAAACTGTTTCAATTTGGGGCAATTGATATTTTTGTGTGTGGGAAAGGGTCAAGCATGTGACGAGTATAGCAAAAACATTACCTCAGATTAAATATAACAAACTGCACATATGGTCACGAGTGAAAATTAAAAAGATTTAAAAAAATGCAGGAAAATGTTTTTAGCATGAACACATCTGTCTTTTGTCAGAACTGTTCCACAGCACTGCCATCTACTGTAAGGATGTTAACCCTTTACCAAACAATATTGACATTTTACCAGTTTGTTGCAGATGACTCTTGAAAAAATTGTGGGAAAAGGAGAAATTACTCTTAACGAGTACCATATCAGCAAACCTGGAATTAGCATCCAGATTTGCACGCTTAGGGGATGAAGGACCATAAGCCAACTCCCCTTCCCCGAAAACGTCATAATAGTCAAGTTCTTCCTCATAATAGGCATCATAGTCGCTACTTTTTGCCTGCGTCTCCTCGACCTGACGAACACGGCTAATTATCCCATCAACTTTGCCATCATACTCAGCCTGTCGTTTCTGAATATCTTGAAGACATTTAAGGATAAGAGAGTCATTATCCTCTGCGGAACTAGTCTTTTTAGGCTCTTTGCCCTTCGCAGGGTTTCTTTTAGAAGCCCCTTTAGCCGAAGAATCGTCGGCTTTCTGAGTTTGGTCCGCCATTACGAAGGTCGCGAAAACCGATGACAATCGTAATAACCACTAAGTCACTAAAATTCCTGAGGTACCAACACACTCAAGATCAGAATAAATACACCGATGGCCACAAGGACACCTCGGATGAATTTTATATATGATTAAATCCGATAAACATTGAGAATTTTCTTCTTGAAAAAAAACGTCCAACTTTGAGAAAGACCGCGAAGCAAGCTCCAGACTGCGCATGCGCGAGCTACATCTCATTTCAGGGACGAATAGAAATCGTTGTCGTCGTAAAATTTTTCCTTTTTCCACAATGTTTTCTACCCTATCTGATTCAGAAGATTGTTTTCAATTTCATAACATTTTGACATACCGTCTGCAAACTCTTTCAATTTGGAACAGTTGAAAATTTGGTGTTTGGTAAAGGGTTAATCAGTCTTGGCTATGGAAAAGAGGTAAAATCATACCTTTATAATCTCTTGTCCAAGAACACCTCCAACTATAGCACATACTGGACTTAACTCAGCAAAACATTTCCTGTCAAGTAGAAGAATATATCATATTATAAAATGATGCAAGGTTGATGGATTCTACCAATTATGGCTGGAAAGGCTTTCATTAAACATCATGAGCAAAATAGCCTGTAGTATTGATTCCATTTTGCTCAGTAACAAAATGCAGTGTATGGGAAATGTTAAGACTATCATTTTGAAAAAATCTTAATTACAAATGGCACTGGTCTAAAAATCCTTTATGGCTTTATCCATCATGATAGACTTTTCATAATCTATGCACATGTTCATTGTCTTTTTTATTGCCACTTTAGTAGTTTGTTTTATAGTACTTTTCTCCTGCTAACTAGTTTATCAGGGATTGAGACATTAATTTACTGTAATTAAATAGTATAATTACTTTGAAAACTCATCATCAATAAGGTCTGCTTTCACTCCAAGTTTTCCAAACACTTCCTCTTTGAGAGCCACGAGACTGGTTTGATCCTCTTTCACTGTTTTGACTTCCATTCGCCGTCCTTGACTCTCCAAAAATTGCAAAAGCACTGAAATAAAACAATTTTAAATAAAAATAGAAATGTTTGCATTATTAAATCTAGCCTTCTTTAACCCTTATAGTGCTAGAACTGACTTCATGCTTGTGCAAACAGGTTGAATCGATGCAAGCCGCCATGTAAACAGGTGACTGGCATGTCATCTAACCTGTTTGTTTCTCTGAGTATCTTTCCTCATCAAAAATAAGCAGATATTAAAGGTTTTTGAAAGCAGACGACACAAAAAATCTATTTTTAGAAAATTACTCAGCATTCTAAGTGTTAAAACAAAAGATGATGATGTTAATTCCTTGAAATTGTTCATGTAATTTTATCTTGACAATAAATCTTGCTTCCACATACACATCAATTCCCTCATTTGACACATTTTTCTTCTTAATCCCACTTGTTTGTTTAAATAGCATTTGATGCCATGTCAACAATTTTTGTTATGTTACAGCTTTTCTGGATTCAACAGTTCTAGACTAGGGCTCTTATGTGTCTAGCCTAAGGACATGCCCATGTAACCAGAGGTACCAGTGGGGCTTTAACCATGGATCAGACCACTCTTAATTGGTCAATCCATGATCCTTTTAATCCTACTGCATCCAACAGTATGCACAAATTTATAACAAAGCTTATTTTGTATATTGCATCTTGTATATTTCGCTTAAAGATCCTAGACATCATACACTAAATATATTCAGCTATGCTTCTAACAAATATTCATTAAAAAAAACCCGCCAAAATCGCAGTATGAATGAAGATATTGATGGAAAACCCCCATGGCCTTAACTTTTGTATGTTACTACAGCTCTATGGTAATTAGTTACGTCACGTGGGCTGTCAAGTGCCTGTCACGTGACGATGTACACCTAACTTAGAAGATGCTAGCGTCAGCGTCCATTTTTGTTTTCAGCGTGTAGTCTTAGTATCACGTGAGCATCACGTGACTGGTTGTTCATAGCTTGACGCTATATTTAGATTATGCCGGATTTCCCTGGGATTTTTATAAAATGAAAAATGTCAAAATTCATCTTTTATACTTTTGGTTTCTCTGCTGAAATGTTAAATTAATCTATATTCCTTTATTTTCGAAAGTTTCAAAAAATAATCCTATGACGCACAGAAACTTTAATTTCTTTGTAAATCACCTGATAAGAATCAAGTATGTTTTAGATACCCACTGATAGAAATATTGATTGATTTACATTTGATGCTGCAAATCTGCTTCACCCCTAAGGTAGAAAACGCGTCATTTTTAAACTAATTCTTTCCTTGAATTACTTTTGATGTTACATCAGTCGTATCCAGAATTATTCAGTGTAAAAATAGAATAAAGAAGATGTTTTGAATTCAAAATTAATAAAACAATATTTTGAAGGAAAGATGCATAGTTTATGCTCACCTTGAATGATGAAATACGTATTTGGTGTTCTCTTCAATTTTTTTGAATATTCTTCTGTGGTCCAATCGACTTCAAGTGCAGTTTTTAATCTGGAGAACTGTGCACACTGGAATATGTTTAATACAACAAATTGATTAAACTGACTTCATGATTACTAACTGTTTATTTAATTCTTGAACAACTAGGGGTTAATAATATGGTGATGAAATATGGATTAAGCATGCTTTTCCCCCTTCTAAGAAGCTACAAGGTACAGTCAAAAAGTTCCGGACTGCTTCTGTTATTTTAATGTGGTATGGGATAGCGCCTTAAAATATATATATCATTGATAAGAAATCATTTACCTTTACAATGATGTAACATGAGGCAGTGTAAATAACATACTGAAAAATATATTGCATTTTAAACAAGCACAACTTATACCGTACAGAGCACATTGACGTTAAAATGTAACGTTATACACAGATTTGACGTCAATGTTGATCACTTAAATCATTACTGTTTTTCAAAGTATTCCCCATTGCACTTTTCATGGCGTTTCACCCAGCTGTGATAAATTGTTTTATACCACTCTTTTTGGAAGCTGTGTACTGTCGATCTCACAGAGGATTTTAGTTCCTCTTCGGATTCGAATCTGCGGCCTCAAAGCTCAGCTGACGCTTTATTCACTTTCAAACCACTGGGTACGACATGTTGGAGGAGCATCCCTTGACTGTCCATGATGAAAATATACATGATTTTTCTCACAGACTTCACGCTATTGTCCTTTTTTGTTTCCTAATCAAAAATTAATTAGAGTTTCATCGGTTGTTACAATATGGTTTGAGAATCGGTCGCCATCTTTCTTCCATCTTCATAAAAAGGTTTCAGACGCTTCAATCCTAGTATGCATATTATCCGCGGATAATAGCCGAGGGGCCCATCGTGCACACACCTTTCTCATTCCTAGGTCTTGAGATAATATTCCATGGACAGTTCCATGACTTAGCTCCGCTGTATCCGAAATAGCCTCTATGGACTTTCATCTATCCTTCATTATAACACTATGGATTAGTGATTTCCCGCTGTCTGTCTTTGGTCTCCCGATAAGTGGATTATCGTTTATATCATCTCTAACCTTTTTAAAACGTGTATGCCAGTTGAACACGAGAGTCCTGGATACTTTCTTCGAGCATTGCTTCTTGTTCATAAATTTCAAAGTGTTCATTGGTGTCATATCCGCCCTTACACAGAATTTAATGACTGTCCGCTGCTCCGTATGCTCAAATGACGTTGGCCTTTTTCCTCCACTATTTTTATCCATTTCTCTTTAAAACTCTGATTAAATGCGTTCTTCAGAGCGATATTGCTGATTTTAGAAAGTTGTTTTGAGATAACGTGGAAATGAGTTCATGTGAAGTTTCGCCTTGATTTGGCGCCATTTAAGGAATAATTTTTGCGTTTCACAACTGAATGAAAATGTGCCATTCTAATTTTTCCAACGTGCTCCGTAACCTTATCTATCAATCGTTTTAAACATATTAATGAAAGAAAATAATAGTCGTACAATTAAAAAATTATACATGCCCAGAGAAATTGAATAGCTACTGCATTGTGGCAAATTTTAGCTCAATCGGGCGTCAAGTATTCTTGAAGCAGAAGCAGTCCGGGAACTTTTTGACTGCACCTCGTACATCTCTGCAGCAGATAATTCTTTTTTTATTAACCAAGTCAGTAAAAATGATTTCCCTAATACCATATAAAATTCATTGAAATCCATTCATATGTAAACATAAAGACAAGAGAGGACACTATTGATTTAGTTCCAAAAAAGAAATATTGATTTTGAATGGGCATCTTAGATTGGGGTTTTAACTTTTTAAAATAAATTGTCTTCTACCAATAAAATGACATCATAGATTTCTAGAGTCTTCTACCAATAAAATGACATCATAGATTTCTAGAGTAACATACGACTAAAATCTAGACATTTTTCCAATCCTGATCATATCCATACAGAAAAGTCATAGAACATTTATATTGCAAACCATTAACATGGGTCTTTTTCATAAACAATGATAAAACTTAGAATAAGAGGTAGTATGTTTAGTTACAATCATCACATGGGTATTCAGAAACATTTAACTGCTCTTGTCATGTCACCCTAGTATGGTTCGCAAGAAAAAAATGACTGCTTTTATCCATAAACCGGCTATCAGAAAGTGAGGATGACACAATTTTAAATTAAAACTTACATTTTTTACAACAACAGTTTCCATTTCTTCTGTTTTGGATTTCTTTGATGCAGACTCCCCATTGTCATTTCGTTCTTCCTCCTTTTTCGGTACTTTTTTTGTTATTTCTCTAAAACAATCAAAATAGTCATTATTCCCTTTATGTCAGTAAGGTGATTTTGATATGATCAACAGTTAATCTTTTATAAGAAGTCTTCCTTTAACCCATTACCAAACACTAATGACATTTGACCACTTTGTTGCAGACGACTCTGGAAAGCATTGTGAGAAAAGGAGAAATTGCCCGTTCTCCTTTTCCCACAATGTTTTCTGCCTTATCAGAAGATTATCTCATCACATTTTGAAATGTCATCTACAAATTCTTTAATTTTGGGACAGTCGATATTTTGTCAAACTTGTGTTAAGAGGCCAACCTATGGGATAGAGTAAATTGGCTGTTTAAGACAGGTTGGCTGCTTAACACAAATTGATGTTCACTATAACTCTAACAATCGGACTTTCTTTAGTGGTTGATAAAAGCAGGTTGGCTGCTTAAAAGGGTGGTTTGCTTAACACATGTTAGACCGTATCTCACAGAATGTGTTGGGTTTGTACCAAATGCTCAAAAGACAATTTGAACAATTCTCCCCATTAAATAAATGACGATTTTCCATATCTTCAGTTTTAAGATGCTGAAAACCTGTGTTTACATGGAATGATTTGAAACGAGCATAAGGGTAATCCGTGCACTGACTGAAAAGCTTTCTTTATAATAAGTAAAAGTTTGCTCTTGGAGACACCCCGCAGATGCCACTTGATAAAAGTGTAGACCCATTATATAATCTGGGACCAAGACATCCTTACCCATTTCAATCATTATGCAGGATGGATATAAAATATCACTGTTTACAACATATTCCATTTGCACGGTCTACAAGATCTGCAACATAAATTCCCTGGGAAGGCTATCAAAAATCTAGTTGTCTGTAACTTAATATATCTGTGATGTCATTTAATTGGTGAAAGAATTTTTTTGTAAAAAGATTAAAATCTCAATCTGTGAGAAAGTCCTTTTAAAATGAGAGAAAGAGTCAACCAGTTTCTCTATATGAAATTATATAAGTATGAAAAATAACATCTTATTTGTGATGATGAGTAGAAACCATTTCAATAAAAGGTGAAATTGCTTGAGATATTTCTTGTTTGGACATAATGGTTTCAAAAGACAAGCATTTCATTGTGCCATAAACATGAATTAACCCTTTACCAAAAGCCAAATTTTGGACTGTCCCAAATTGAAAGAGATTACAGACAACATTTCAAAATGTGATGAATTTGAAAAATAATCTTCTGATAGGGCAGAAAACATTGTGAGAAAAGGAGGAATTGCTTGTTAAAATTTTCCAGAATGGTCTGCAACACACTGGTTAAATATTGTTGTTGTTTGGTAAAGGGTTAATGGACTCGACTTACTCTGCATATTCATGGTATCCTAGGTCGGAGAACAAAAACCCGTAGTAGCCAAACACATCTCCACAGAAGAATTTCATGTCATTGTCAGCACATATCTGGTTAATTCTGTACAGCTCAGTTGGCTTACAACACAGTGCACAAATCACATCAAAGTTCTTGAAAAACTCATCAGATTTGTTAGCCACATCATCACTATCTGCCTTAACATCAACCATAGGGTTCAATAACTGGGCTCTATCTCTAGCGGAGTCTGCTCGCTGAAATATTACAGGATCTTTATTTATAGCTAGATAAACAATAGATGGTTTGTGTCACGAATCTGAAATGTTATCAGGCAAGGTGTAGGAATATTACTCAATAAGCTGAACGTAAGCCGATTTGTATGTATCCTTTTCATGCCCTGCTTAGAATGATATACCTAACCCTTATAGTGCTGGAACCCACTGCAAACAGACTGGCTGTTTATTGGCAGCTTGCTGGTGATCTAACATGTTTGCTACTATAAGTATCTTTCCCCATCTAAAATTAAGCAGATATCTAAGGTTTTGGATGACACAAAAATCTATTTTAGAAAATTACCAAGCATCCTAGGGGTATAAGTTCACCTGACGCATTTTGATTTAGACTGATTACAAATTTTCAACTCCAAAAGTTGCATAAAATGAGCTTAACCACTAGGATGCTGGGTAATTTTCAAAAATAGATTTCTGAGTAAAGATACTTAGAGTAGAAAAACAGGATAGAACACTGGCTAGTCGTTTATTTACTTGGTGGCTGGCCTGGATCAAACCTGTTTGCATAAGCATGAAGTCGGTTCCAGTATTATAAGGGTTAAAGTGAATTCAGTTACTTCAGTCACACTATATAATATTTCAACAAAAAGTGAAAGTGATCAAAATGAAATGTTTTCCTTCTGTTTCATGCAAGATTTCTTTTTCCTTGAAGAAGGGGTGTGTCTTCTTTCATACTTTGACATTTTCAACAAATAAACAAATACTTTCAATTTGGAACTGACTTAAAATTTCTTAACACTCCAAAAATAACTAAGCAACAAATGAAAATGCTTCTCAAACATTAAACTCTAAGACAGCAAGAAATAGTTAATATTCATCAAGATAAATGATAATAATAATGAACGATAATATTCATCGTTCATTTAAATATATATGTGCATCCTGACAATTTTCTAAAGGACGTTCTTTCTGCACACTTCATCTGCGCAGCAAAGGGAGATAATAATCTGTTACCGAAGAGGTACTTGCATAGTAGTCCGATAAACCTTTTTATTCAGATGAAGTTTACCCTATGCAATTATTTTCAAAGAATAATCATATTATCCAAAAAACTATAAATGGTTATTAATGATATTATATATTTCTGATGCATATAAGCCCCCAGCTTCTATTTTTCAAATTTAAAGTTATAATAGTCGTTTTACAAATGTTTTTCAAATACGGTTACCATAGAAACTGTCATATTACAGAAAAACTAACTCGTCAACATATTATACTTTTCTTTGCATTCTTTATTTCAAGATCAAATTTTACTTCACATACTGAAAAATAAGAAAATTCTATGAAAGGAATTTTTAAATATCTTCATTTTCATGTAATATAGATATCAAATTTCTTTGTTTTTTGCCGAATACAAAAATTTGAAAATCTGATTTGGATTTCAAAAAATGTTAAGATTTTAATAATTCAAAGTTACATTGAATTATAAAGTATTTAATGTATGAATTCATGATTTTTGTGTTAATAAACTTTCCAGAAATTATTGTATTACCTTTGAAGACGGTATGGTCATTTTGACATGTTTGCCCAAAACGGTTACCATGGAAATTGCCATTTTACAAAAAAAACTAACTTGTTGACCTGAATTTTCTTTTCATTTTTGTATTCACAATAGAATTTGAAATTACACATCAAAAATTTAGAAAATTCTATGACAGGATTATTTACTTATAAAACTGTAGAAAATGTTCATAAGTAGAAGAATATAGGATACTTACGTTTTTGCCCAAGCTTTCTCTAGCAACCAAGAAATTAGAACAGGTGTCTTCCTCTGAGACCTAAGTAATGAGACAAATACAAATTCATATGTTGAATACAATGAGGCAGCATTAAGCATTAAATGCTACCAAATGTTGAAAAATTATCATATAAGCATTGAAGCAGGTGCTGGTATTCAAAACCAATAAAAATGTTTCTTGAGCTATAAAGTTAAATATGAATAGGTTTGAGAGTTACAACAATACCATGCTACTATTGTAAGCAATACTTACGGATTTTTGCAGAAGGAGCTAACAAGCAAGCAGGGCCTCCACTATTGATCACAAAATACATCCATTTAAGACAGAAAAGAAATTGTTTTGCGAAAGTGTTTGCGACAAGAGAAATCGTAAACGGCAATCTTTTTGATCAGACAGTATTTACCAATTATGCATGGCATATGTGACTGTGAATAATTGCTAGTTCCAGCACTGGGGTTATTGCGACATGTCCTGCTTGTTTAAACATGGGAATCATGCAGGTACTACCTGTATCTTTATCAGCTTACACACAAATGACTGTCAATAATCAACTTAAAGTTTAATCCCGCCTTAAAAACATCAAATGAATCGGCACTTATGCAGATACCTTTGCTGAAATCGTTGTGTAAAAAAAAAAAACCAGTTTGATGTGAAAGCATTACTAGAGAAATTGGGAAAACACTGTGTGGAAAATTTAAGATTGATTTAATCATGTATCTATCTTTTTATATGTTGCTCATTCATTACAATGAAGCATAAACCTCAAAGTCAGTAACTATTTACTTGTATGCGAGATACATTCCCTATACAAAATGGTTAATTTCATCATTCAATTCCAATTGCATATCTGGTTTAAATATGGCACAACTCAATTGGTGACATTTAATTCCAAAGCACTGGTAAAACAGTTTCATTTCTTTGGATCTGCTCAACTCAATTTATATGGCTTATTTTGTTTCATACTACATGTACATGTATAACAAAAAAGTTCTCTGCTGCTGGTCAAACTTTGGACCAATCACAGAGTTGATGTTTATTAAGAAATGTACCGGAATGTACAGAATTTTAATGTAAAAAAAAAAAAAATGAAGAAAACCCCACAACTAACCATTGTGTGATCCATCAATGTGACAGATTTAACTCCTGACAAGATGATGTTTTTAGCCACTTCTGCCCCGAGTCCACGGATTCCAATCAAAAGAACCCTTGCAGCTCTTAACCTGTAAATTAAAAAAAATACCTTCAATTCACCATATTTGTTTTACATCGAGTGTGAAGGAAACTTTAAGCTTGTTTAAAGCCACTCTCGATGACTGCTTCCTGGATACTAAACCTGTATTTCAAAAAATTCCTTTTACTTAATGCAATAGAATTAACTGATAAGGGAATAAACTCTAAAGAAGTTATTAAACCAAACAAAAAAGTAAAAATGTACTTCTAAAACTTTTGATGGGATCATACAGTCTTATACTGTGTTGTTTTTATTTTGTTTTTTTTTCATATCAATTATCTAATGGTAGCCCTGCATTCATAAATGAAAAATGACTGGGCTTCAAACCATAGAATTTCTAAGCAAGGTGACTCTCCTATCTAAAGCTAAATTAATGCCAAGTGCAAATTCTATGTCTGCCTATCCATTGATTCACATCCAATACTTTCATATACTTCAATAATGGCCTTTTATCCTTTAATTGGGGAGATGCCTTATATTGTTATATTAATATTTGGCGGAAAATTGGAAAAATTGCTTCAGTTGGAAATCCACAACTTGTGATTTTTTGGGAAAACTGCATGTTTTTTTATGATTTGTCTAATAGTATGGGGCCTTATGGAAGATTATCTCACAATTTCATATAATTCAAATCAGGTATTTTGTAAACTTTTTTTGGAGGAAAGAATGTTAAAAAAAAATAGAAAAATTTATCCATGATTACAACTTGATTTATTTGCCAAAAATATATTGAGTTAAAAACATCAATATAATCATTGACACTAGAAACAGTTATGACTTCAAAATGAGAACACAATTATCAGATGGAATACTGTCATAAATCGATAATTTAGAGGTTCCCAAAGGCTGTAATTATATAAATTTGCCAAAAATTGATCCCTCAGATCAACAAAGCTGTTGTGTCATTATTTTCAAAAATAGTCACACTTATTTGAAGTAAGAAAGGTTTAATTAACACTAGTTGAACATTTTCTGCTTGCCTCTATTCCGATAAAAAAAAAAAAAGAGAATAAATTTGACACTACTTAGCTGTTTTTAATTGTTTAATGGCAAAAGATGCAATTATTTGGTATGTAACTTTATTTTACATTTCTTGTCTTATCAAATGACTTTTACAAAACCTGTTTTTTGTAATTTTCACCACTATTTTGGTCCTTCAAAATTTCAATATTAATGGCTCCATCAGAAAATTAAAGGCAAATTATTTTGACTTGGCGACAGTGGTGGTAACACCATGATCAGCCTCTTGTATAGTCAAAATGATTGGACATGAAGATTGCTTTTTACTTTCTGATGGGGCAATCCAAATGCCACAAAATGGCCATTCAAAGTCAATTGATAAGACAAGATATCTAAAATAAACTGACATACCACCAAATAATGGTGTAACGAACTGAGCAAATGAACCTCTCAAAGAGAGAAACACATTTGAATTTTTCTGATCAGCGAAAAACACTGTCATACACTGAGCTGTTATATTGTCTATATATATATACAAGGATGTTCTCTCAAACAATGAATTTGGTTCCTAATTTGCATAAACGTTCAACGAATGTTACATAACTCCGACCTCTGAGAAGACTCATCCCGAGTCTTGGCCCGTGGGAAACATGTGGGAAAGGCAACCCCGATAGAACAAGAAGTCTTCATCTCACCGCTGCCACCAATGTAACGAACCATGCAAATGAAGATCTCAAAGTGACACTCACATCTGATCAGAGAAAAACACTGTCATACACTTAACGGTTGTGTTGTCTATATATATACTAGCATGTTCTCACAAACAATGCATAAGGTCCATAATTTGCATAAACGTTAAACGAACGTTACAATGGCATCAATTGCTGTTAATCAATTAAAAAAACTCTAATTTAGGTTTCAAAACTGCAGTTGGCAGGGCTCACGCTGTCGGTCGCCAAATGCGCCAAATGCGAATATTATTTCATTCTGGCGAAAGATTTCCCGATTTGGCGAATTTGCTTGGCGCATGTTTTTTTCATTCAACTTTACCATTTTTCCACCTGTCCGGACATTACAGTTATATCTTTTGACACACTTAACAGTTAGTATCTCCGAAAACCCCAAATTAATCCGCTAATTGTTATCCCCGTGTCAAACAATACCTGAGGTGTGTATTAATCGGGTCTTTATTATGTGTAAACAACGCGACACACTTGATTAGTAGACTCGATGCGGTTGTTCCACGAAAACGGTTAACCGATTACTATTTACCGCATTCCGTCCAGTGTTTTATGATGCATGGTAGAATGCGAGAATTTAAAGAGGATTAATTTGTAAAGTATTTTGATATTGACAGTTCGCTTCCTTCGTTGATGCAACGGTACTATTCAAATTGTGATCCTCTATTATTAATCATTCAAATCATCATACCGGAGTCTTGACGAGAGTAAAAACAAATAGACCTAAGATCATGTTTATTTCCATTTAACTATCGGACATTTCTAAAATAAATAACAAAACTGAGAATTTAGAAATGTATAGTCTTCAATATGATTTGATATTATCTGAGATAAAAGTTTCATTTTGATTTTGTCACTCAAAGCGTAGCCTTTAGTTATACCATCTTTGGTTTAAATTTGTTCCGAAGGGGGAAGGGGAATGTCTTGGCTTTTTTTTTTTTTTTTTAACATACTATTTTTATTGGCATTACACTTTTAATAGAAATTGTCAGGGCCTCCGCTGCCGATCGCCAATGTCGCCAAATGCGAAAAATCTCGTCAATTTGCGACAAAAATAACAGTTTTGCGAAAGTGTTTGCGACAAACCGTATTTACCAATCATGCATGACATTAGCGACCCGGAGTAAAAGCCAGTTCCCATACTGGAGTTATCGAGGCATTCTGCGTGTATAAACACAGGAACCAGCCCGGTAATGACCCGTATCATTCGCAGTTTGCACGCAACCGAGTTCGTACACAAATGACTGTCAATTATCGGATTAAAGTTTAATCACTTCATAGGACTCGTGCGGCAACAGTTATGTTTGCGCCGCATGAATGAATTTGCCCTGACACCTATCCCTGAAATTGGTGTGTAAATACAACAGTTTGACGCGAACGCATGATCGGAGACAATGTGAAAATTAGATGAAAATTATCAAACACTGTCGGGTGTTGAAAATTAAAGACGGTGAATAACATGCCTATTTTAGGTATGTTGCTCGTTCATCACAATGAAGCATTTACTACAAAGTTGGCGAGATGAATTCTCTTTATAAACTGACTGATTTCGCAATATATTGCCAATTGAAAAAAAAAATAGAAAAAAAATAGACCTTTTATTTTAACATTGGTTTCTGTCAATTCCAAAGCTTGTTTCATTTTCTTTTATAAATCCGCTCAGCTCAATTCATATGAGGTATGTGTTGCAGGTTTTTTTGTAAAATTTAGAGGTATTTTCAGACAACCCTTATGGTATCTTTAAAATCCATTCTTGCTTGTCTGTTATCAGGTGTTATACAGTTTGACATCAACTCTTTATTGACAATGAATTATTTCTTTTGTAAATCTATTTAATTAGCACATGGGAAGAGCCAAAGACTTCCCCATTAAATAGTAGTTAATATTAAGATAAATAAAGTAATGAGCTGCTGTACATAGATTTTAAACATTATAATGAACAAAAAGCTTCTTACTACTCATTTCTAACAATTACCGTCAAGCCTTCAATTTTAAATTGGCTCAACTTTTGGCTCCACTTTCTCAAATTTGGCTCCAAAAAAATCCAATTTGCGAAAATGGTTGCGACAAGAAAAATAATTCCAGGGGAGGCACTGATTGTGATACATAACAAACAGAAATAATTAACCAAGAGGATTTAACACATATCTGCATACAACATAAACAGTGTTTAAAATAAAGAAATTTTAATTGGAGCCATTTGCTCAGAATTTGGCACCTACTTCTTTAATTTGGCTCCTATTTTTGTCATTTGGCGAATGTGCTGGCGCAGACTGTTTTCCAGCCAGGGTGAGCCCTGAGTTGGCATGCGCAAAAGAAGTTTATCAGGAGAAGAAAAATTGTCACCTAGTGTCAATTAAACAGTTCTTACAAAGTAAATATGAGGAATACCAAAAAGTTTGGATCGATCAAAAAGGGATATAATAACTGTGAGAAATATCATTTGATATTTTTCTATAAAATGGAAATATCAGCCTCCAAATGGTGTCACAAATTTATTGTCGCAGTGTCCTCTATTAAATGAATCGTTCAAAGTTTGATGTGACGGGAGATATTGCCTGATGCAAAATTTTCTCAATATTTCCCAAGAGCGTCAAGTTAGTACTGAAGGTCCCTGGTTCCTACCCAAAAGGCGAGGTGAAAAATTGACGAGACTTATCCACAAATTGGCACAAGTACTGGGTGTGTATTCAGGAGGAAACGAGAGTGAAGTTAATAAGCTTTATGATTCCATAACAATCGACGTTAAATAACTAAGCTAGGCTTATACTAATTCAAACTAAATGAAAAACTACCGTTTGTAACAAGTCCTCTATGCCGTATAATTTCCTTTTTCGTTTCAAACTGATGTACTTGCGTTATAGTATCTAGCGCTAACCATATATGTGTCCGAATCAGAAGCCTGTCCGAAAAGAGAGAAACTTAAACAATCTCATGGAAATAGGTTTGTTTTATTAAGAAAGCGAGAGGGGAACATATTCAAATATAAAACCTTCTTTGTGCATCAAGACCCCACAAACGTATTTGCCGGTCGTATAGGGCAGCTTCATCTTCGGTTATATTTTCCATTGTTACTTTAGTAAATTGGAATTTACCGGAATCCCTTTGAGCCGGTGTACGCGTGTATGTATTACTTGAGCGTGATAATTACGATTACAGGTCGGTTCGGTAAATGACTGGTTCGGTAAAAATGCAAACTAGAGTAAAAGGTCTGGATGGTTCGGTAAAAACCTATACTATAGAGAATAACAGTTTAATTGGGTGTTTAATTGGGTGTGAAAAACAGTTTAATCGCATATTGACTAACACATACCATTATTTACATACATACATAACAAAATAGTTCATTTTAATTCACAATGATATTAACATACATACATACAACAAATATCTTAGGCACTTCATTTAATACACACTAAAACATACATACATACATCATAACATGTTAATGACTATTTAAACTTCTTCTTCTTCAAGGATATGGTTTGCAGCAGTTTGGATGTTATCTATGTCTCGGATTTGATTAAAGTAAAATCTATGCAGTTTGTTTTATAATGCAAACAATCAAATTAATCAATTAAAGTAGGAATTTCACACCCTAAGTATTAAAATAGTAAAATTAGTTGTTTAAAGGAGGAATTTAATAATTTAAGTGCATTCAAATTGAATTTAAATACATTTTATACACTACGTACAGTATACATCTCATATATCATAAAATTTCCCAAAACCTTTTATTCTAGTACAGGTTTTTACCGAACCATCCAGACCTTTTACTCTAGTTTGCATTTTTACCGAACCAGTCATTTACCGAACCGACCGTCACCCATAATTACACCCGACTGTCCCAATTTTGATCCACGTAAAGCCGATAGTGACACATTGGCGTACGGATAAAGAACAAGAATGCTTCTAGAAAACGACTCGGTATATTTTTTTATCAAGCTCATATTTAACGAACAAGGGGTTATTTTCTCATTGTGTGTTTTAATTGTAAGTTTGGTGTTAATATGAGTTAAAAATTCCATCTGTGGTGATATCAAATAAACATATGTTTCGGATAAACTAGTATTTCGGATAATTTCATACTAACGCACGCTATTTTTGTTAACAGATTTAAGTGCTGTCTATTCTTATGCTTTAATCACATTCAACTTTTTCAGTAAACTAACTTCAATCATGTTTAACATTTGGTAATATGTCATCTTTACTTAGATTATCTTAATCAACTTAAGAAAGTGGATACAGTCATATATCGATATATAGGTTTTTATTCAAAGAAAAATACCTTCTTTGTCTTTTCTTCTTTAAATACCATCTTTGGTTTGTGTAAAATTGTAATATTGTTTGTGAAATTAATATATATTCAGTCAGAGGTTTGGCAATTAATGGTAACTTTTCTATAGAATTGTGGCATTTATTTTATGGCATATTGAATCATTTTAACAGCTGTTGGTGATCGGTAAAGCGGTACAGCTAAATAGCGGATATGGCCCATATCCGCAGATATGGGAATCAGTCTGCGGATATGACTTTTATATTCCAAGTAATTAACTTACGCGTGATATATTTATTTACTATGACTTGTATTTATAATTTGAGGTATATCTTTAACAATAATAAACAAAACACATCTTATTTTCACATATATCTTTTAGTATATTCGAGTTACTTTGTAATTTTTCCATATCCGCATATATATTGGTCTGCGGATATGACATCTATTTTCTAAGTAATAAATATAAGAGGGGTGTTTTTCTTTAATGCACATTGTTTTATAATTTTATATTTATTTTTAGCAATGACTAATAAATAACATACATCTTGTTGTCATTTGTAACTATTACTGCATTCAGTTATGTTGTTGTTGTTTTACCATATTCGCTGTAATAGATCAACTAAAACAGCATCAAAGTATCAAATTTCTTCTTACATACATCTAAGGATGGCATTTATACATATTTACTATTCTGAGTAAATATTGTTTGAAAATTTGCCATACTTAATGATTAATTTCCCCAAAAAATGTCATTATATCCGCAGACCGATTTCAATATATGTGGATATGGGCCATATCCATATCCGCTGAGAAAGATCAACTAAAACAGCATCAAACCTTCAAATTTCTTCTTACGTCTATCTAAGGATGGCATTAAAAACTTGAAGAACTTAAAAATATTTTTTGATTTACCATAGTTAGTGTTTTATTCAACAAATAAATTTCATATCCGTAGACCGATTTCCATATCCGCGAATATGGGTCATATCCTCTGTGAAAGATCAACCAAAACTGCATCAAAGTATCGAATTTCTTCAAAAGTATACCTTGGGCGTCAGTTAATTTTTATATATAATTCTGAATGATTGTTGTATTGAAAATTACCATACCAATTGTTTTAAATTACAAATGAATTTCATATCCCCAGACTGATTTCCATATCCGCAGTGTAAAATCAACTAAAACAGCAACAAAGTATCCAATTTCTTCATAAGTATAACAAAAGGTGTCATTTAGTTCCTATTTACTATTCTGAATAGTTATTGTATTGAAATTTACCATACTTAATGTTTTATTCTAGAAAAAAAAGTCATATCTGCAGACCGTTTTCCATATCCGCGGATATGGGTCAAATCCGCTGTTTAGCTATACCCGTTGGTGATTATTGGTTATTCTTTGCCTGAAAAAAATTGATGTATTTTTTTTTTATAAAAGGAAGGAACGAAACTAAAACAGTGTCTATACTTTTTTCATGTACATAACTGAATAAAGCATTTAACCTCAGATTTCCTCATGATTTTGGATCATTATTGACTTAATTGATATTTTTTCTTGTTTTGATAGAGATTTCCTTATCACTTAATCACATATGAAGATTGCGCTTATTGTAAATATCTATAAAATTAACACTGTATTTCATTTTTGGGAACAATAACATTTATGTATAAGGTAAAATTATGACAAATAAATCTGTTATTGTTAACAGAATGTTTTGACATGTCTAAATAGAATTTCAATAAGCTGTAATAAAACACTTCAATAGGTTTGATGGAACTAGTAACAAACCTGACTCTATTTTGCTTTACTGTTCACCAGCAAGTGGGCTAGATTCCCTGGCAAATTGATCACATTAACATTCCTCCTCCCACACCATATATAGATCTATAAGATCCTGTGAGTCTCTGCAGTCTCAAAAAAAAAAGTTTTGTTGCCTCAACCCATACCATCATCAGCACTTGGAAAGGTACCCAGTTCAAAATCTAGGCCACATCTGCATTTTTATGATTAAGGGATTTCTGCATCATATCTCAGGCCTTTCAGGTTTTCTTTCAAACCCATTTATTAGTTGTTAAATCTAATGCCTCATGACATATATATCAATAAGTCTGGACACAATTTCATTTTTTGTTGACTGAAAGTCGTTTATTTGGTTATACAATTGTAAAATTACAATTTCCCTTTCTTAATTTTGTCTTTGGAGCCATTTCTTTTCACAAGGATCTGATGTTTAAAGCAATAAACATGTTATGCCTTTTAAAGGTTATTCTCCCTGCCTAAAGATTTCATATTGTTTCCTTCAGTTTTTGACAGAACTTACAAAGATGTTTCAAAAGTCAAGAAGCTCTGGAACTGTTACTCTGACCATGAAAAGATGTAAGTACTTTCTTTGTTTGAATTTCATTTCTTTTTCCTTTGAGCTTTGCAGTATGCATGTATGATATGCACCCACAGAAGTCATTTTTGACAATTTGGTAGTTCTGTACTTAGATCGACACTTATGATTTAGTTGTTTTAACCCTTATAGTGCTGGTGCCAACTTCATGCTTATGCAAACAGGTTGGATCCAGGCCAGCCACCAAGCATATTGGTGGCTGGCCTGTGATCTAACCTGTTTGCTATTCTGCGCATCTTTCTTTATCAAACTTAAGCAGATATTTGAGTTTTGGAAAGAAGACGACATAAAAGTCTATTTTTGAAAAATTACACAGCACTAAGGGTTAAAGATGTTTAGATGATAAACCTCTCTCCCCCTCCCATACAGGGAAATGTTCTTATGCCTATGTTCACATTTAGTGTATTTTAACCAGAGAATATACAGTCAAACCTGTGTTAAGAGGCCAGCCTATGAGACAGAGTAAATTGGCTGTTTAAGACAGGTTGGCTGCTTAACACAAATTGGTTTACACTATAAATCTAACAATGGGACTTTCTGTAGTGGCTGTTTAAAGCAGGTTGGCTGCTTAAAAGGGTGGCTGCTTAACGTAAGTTAGACTGTACTTTTAAGAAGTGTTTCAAGCAATTATTTAATGACTGTTATGACAAATGATGCCAGTTACCTATTTCATTGTTCATTAATTAGTTTTTCAAGTGTTCTTTTGTTCTTTGTTACTTAGATTTATTAAATATGCTGACAGATACCCAGAACAGGAAGTCTCAAGAGTCTTCTCAAGAAATGTTTAACTTAACACAAATATTTTTTGCAGATGATGGCAGAAATAAACCAAAGCCAAGGAAGGGGTCTTTACCACAGCCACCAGAGTACAAATGCTTAGTGAGAGCGTCTGTGGGTAACAAGAAATTGAGCACAGTAGTCAATCAGAAGGATGTGAATAAATTTCAAATGGTAAGATCATGAGGATTTTTTGTTTAAACCTTTACCAAATGCCAAATTTTCGACAGTATCAAATTGAAAGAGTTTGCAAATGACATTTCAAAATGCAATGAAATTGGAGAATTATCTTCAAATAGGGCAGAAAACATTTTGGGAAAAGGAGACATTGCTCCTGACAAGCAATTTCTCCTTATCCCACAATGTTTTCGAGAGTCGTCTGCAAGAAACTGGTTTAATGTTGTTATTGTTTGGTAATGGGTTAACGGGACTATCTCACATATAGAGATTTTTATCCTTTTAGATTGAAATGTTTTCTGCTGATAAAATGACATCACAGATTTATCAAATTACATGAAACTAGGATATTGATACACTTCTCCTTCCCTTATATAAATGTGTGGTTAAGATATGAAGCAGATTAATTAAAAATTAAAACAGTTTATTTTGTAAACAATGGTTTGAATTTGAATTACAGTCTAACTTGTGTTAAGCAGCCAACCTGTCTTAAACAACCACTATAGAAAGTCCCATCGTTAGATTTATAGTGTACATCAATTTGCGTTAAACAGCCAACCTGTCTTAAACAGCCAATAAACTGTGTCTCATATGCTGGCCTCTTAACACAAGTTTGACTGTACATTTAGATGAGTGGAAATTTGTTAGATACATCATCATGTCAGCCTCACAAACTGTGCATATCGAGGGTTCAGTGCAATACAAGCACTTACTATAGTCTTGCAATGAACCCTTAATATGCATTCCTTATTTTCATCATGTTTGACATTGAAGCAATGAAAGGCACAGAAGCTTATTTCACTTTTGATCATGAAAACATAATTGCTACTTAAGATAAATAGAAATAAAAATGGTGTTTTGTTTAGTGACAAGGAGCGTTTAAAATTGCAATTTTGATGTTGTGTTATTCACTGAACACAATCTGTGACATAGTCCCTGTAACATTATCCACATATTGATTTTTTTACTGGTCCAAATTAAAAGCAATTGCATACAACAGTAAATAAGCATTCTTAGGATATGATGCCCAGAAGAAACCTGTACCTTTCAATAATCTGAATAAATTTGTGTGTTTGAAATAAACATGGTAGAAGTCAATATGTAAGCAGCAATTGTACCTCTGATAGTGTTGCAGTCAAATGGTTAGCAGACACCCTGAGTTTGAGTATCTATCTGGCTGTTGGTTGTTCTTATCTTAGCTTCACTTGTTGTGTAGAACCTGTGTTTGGCTTCTTGTTTTATCTAAATATTACCTTATTTTTTTAAGTTGAGATCATATGCCTTTCCTTTTGAATTATGTTACTGTTCCAAACTAAAGAGAGCAGCAGACCACCAATAAAGCAAGAAACAAAACACCTTTTGTAAAATTTGGTTAGAACTTGTTACAAAAGCATAAACTGTTCATATTGCACAATATGTCATTATGTCATTGTGGTTTCACTCTTCCTCTGAAGCTTCAAACAGAAAGTAAAGGGATAAAACAAGTATTCTCTTTGCATAGTGTTTGTAATATTAATTATACATGGCAAGGGTCGTACATGGCCAAGTGATGACTCTGGCATTCTCAGATCTCATGAGGTCCAAGGTTAAAGCCCAAATGCTCCCTCTGATAACATGGGATGGCATTCTCAGATCTCATGAGGTCTAAGGTTAAAGCCCAAATGCTCCCTCTGATAACATGGGATGGCATTCTCAGATCTCATGAGGTCTAAGATTAAAGCCCAAATGCTCCCTCTGATAACATGGGAGTGTCCATTGGTAAGACACTTCAGGGCCATAGCCTCGTACAGGTGAGTCCAGGAAAGAGTTGCAGTGATAAACCCCATATGAAAAATAATTACATGGGAGAGAATAAATAAATTTCTCCTTTAGAAAAAAAACTTGCTCTATTTGTTACACATACAATGAAACAGTCATCTGCTAACACTTTTTATGATCACTTTTTTTTAAATAGATGGTATTTTTTAATTCTTTAAAAGTTAATTATCTTATTTCATTACAGGCCTACACAAATTTGTTGAAGGGAAACATGGATGGGTTGAAGAAGAGGGACAAGAAGTCAAAGGTCAAATCAAAGGTCAAGGCCACACAGTGAACACTCCGATAGTTATACCAATGTGAAGACTCCGAGACCAAATTAATATTGCTAAAGAGCAGGCAGTTTTGAATTAAAATTCTTCATGTGTAAAAGTCCCATATCATTTTGAAAGCAAACCTTACAAGTTTTGTGGGGGTCCTGTGTGGTTACGGTGACAGACTTACTCGGGGTCCTGAGTTGGAGCCTAGCCCACTACACAGGGATATGTGTCGTAATACCTGTATTAATACTATATATACACATGTTTATATAGTGTTTATACAGGTATGACGACACATATCCCTGTGGCCCACTGCTCTGGTTTCGTGGGAGTGTCCTTTTTTCTAGTCACTTCAGAGCCCTAGCCTAGTACTGGTAGATCCAGGAAATCTATAACATATCTGAAAAAATAAGTACCAAACAAACAACAAGGTTTGCTGGTGGTATGGAAAATCACCTTCGAAGAGAGAATTGTTGAAATCTTACAGAAGCATTATACATGATTTGCCAAATGTCAAAACTTGACTGTCTCGAAAGAGTTTGCAGACGACATTTCAATGTGTGATGAAATTGAAAAATAGTTTACTGATAGGGCTGAAAACATTGTGGTAAAAGGAGAAATTGCTCGTTGAGAGCAATTTCTCCATTTCTCACAATGTTTTCCAGAGTCATCAGCAACAAACTGGTCAAATGTGGTTGTTGTTTTGTAATGGGTTAAAACATAGATCAGATGGGGATATGGGTGTGTGCTAGTTGAATGCAAACAGGGAAATGATTAAACACCTGCCCTAGGCCATTGAAATGACATGATTTATACAAGTGTTTTCCTGTTTCTCATAACCCTTTGTCTTTTGAAAACTCCTTCACATGCCATTGCAACAGTCACTATTTTAGGGTATTGATTTAACAAATTCTTGCACCTAATTTTTCAATTTGTATGTAATTGTTTAAATGTTTGTTCTTTGAAAGATGTGTTAGTGATTCATGAGTGTAGAGGATGTAATATAGTCTTGCTATTAACCTTTGAATTATGCAGTTAATTTACATTTTGATTAGTGGCTTGTATTCCTTCTATTCTTCAAATTTCTCATTACATGGACATACTTTTAACTAATGTACCATTATGTCTTTTGTTACTGGTTCAAAGCCAATTATAAAGTATTTTATGTTGTAATTAGATAGAAAAGAACGTAAAAAATAGGGAGTTATGCTGTCTTAAAAAGGTTTCTCATTTCATCAGTCATTTCATGTATTGTTGGGTGAAATTATTTTGTGTGTGGTTTGATGAAGTTAAGTAAATGGTTAAACCCCATTTTTCCTGTATGCATTAACAGTTAATATTTCCAACAACATACATGATACATCTTATATCAACACAGAAGAATTTGCTTGTGATGGTATCATTGCAAGCTTTTTGTCATGTTATGTAATTGTTGTGCGATGTTGCTTGCAATTCAAACAAGTCAAAGAAATGTCAACATGTACTTGAATTTGCTTTTTACTTTTTTCTAAAAATGCTTTGAATTGGATAAAGGGTTAAGTAATATGGAGGTCAACATATGTTTTGTTAAATGCTTCTTCAAATTGAGTTAAAAAGAATAACATATTCTTATTCATCTGCTAAACATTTGGTTTTGGTAAATTGTATTCTATTATTGGACTGTTTTACAAAATAGTAAAGAAACAAAAAAGTAAATTCTTCATAACTCACAGGAATTCTGTTGTCTAGCATAACAAAAATAATTAAATGTCAACCCTTAGAATGATAGGTAATTTTGTAAAAATGATTTTTGTGTTGCCTGCTTTCCAAAACCTTAAATATCTACTTAATTTAAATAAGGAAAGATACTCAGAGTAGCAAACATGTTAGATCACAGGCCAGCCACCAAATTACTTGGTCTAACCTCTTGCCATACGCATGCAGTTGGTTCCAGTACTATAAGGGTTAAGATTCAATGATTTGCTATCTAAAAAATATGTGGAATGAATATAAAACTGATGTGGCATGTGTAAAAGCTATCCCAACATTGGACACTTGTACATTTGCACTTGATGAAGGAAAAGTGTCAGTAAAAGCTAATTAGCAAAGATAACCATGGATATTACTTGATGAGGATACTTTAATTATTACAGCACTTATCGTATATAATTCATGTATTCAATTAACATCTTCTGAAGTGAAAACAAACTTCACTTGATTAAATTTTATTTCCATACATTTGTAAAGATTTTTTCATAATGCATTTTGTCTTTTGTAATTCATTGATTAATAAAATTGAATTTTGTTATATTTTCTTACACTTTTATTTTGTACTTCCCTTTATGTTCAGATTACATGTATAACATGTATTTACATCCTATTACATGTACATGTATGTATATCTTATTACATGTATATGAGTAACATGCATGAATATCCTAGTAAATTTATAACATGTATCATGATTTATGTATATTTTATTACATGCTTAACATGTAAATGATATTATTTGCATGTATGTACATCTTATTATATGTTTTTATATCTTATTTCATGTATTACATGTATGTTTATCCTATTACATGTATGTTTATCCTATAACATGTTTGTATATCTTATAACATATATACTTACATCTTTATAACATGTGTGTACATCTTATTATATGTATGTATATCTTATCACATGTATAACATGCATGTATGTATGTCTTGCTTTGAGGGGATCTCTGTGGCCAAGAGTACAGAACTCAGTATCACATGACCATCCTTTGCTTTGTTCAAATTATGATGGCATTAGATTTGAAATATATATATGTATAAAATATATAATATAATGCATCACATTAGATTTGAAGGTACTCTGCAAAGGATTTGAAAAAGTCTGCATTAAATTTGAAATATTCTGTCTCTCAGCTCACTTATGAAATGATTCTACCTGGCTTGATCAGCCCTTGTGGGAAAGGCAGGAGTTTTTACGCATGTGCACCTTACTAGCTTTGCCTGACAAGAGCATTCAAACATTCCCAAAGACTAATGCGATGATGGTACCTAAAATATCAAATCATATTCAGATTCAAGACTCTTGTTTCCAAAAACCGCTTTAACGGTTTGATTTATCTGCAAAATGTTTGATATCATTTATCGAGGGTTCAATGCAAGACTATAGAAAGTGATTCATAAACATGAAGCACTAACTATAATCTTACATTGAACCCTCGTTATGTAGTTATGAACAGTTTTGGCAATCTGTCAATAATCTAGTCTTATGTTTTTATAGAAACCTATTTTGTCATTTTCTTCCTGGTACTGAGCTAGGTTTGCAAAGAAACGTAATTAGTATAAATATAATACAATATTCAAAAAGTTACATCTTTTTTATAATCTGTTAGATAGTTCTTCTAACCCATTACCAAACAATAACGAAATTTAACCACTTTGTTGGAGACGACTCCCGAAAACATGGTGGGAAATGGAGAAATTGCTCCTAACAAGCAATTTCTCCTTTTTCCACCATGTTTTCTCTCCTGTCAGATTGTTTTTCAATTCTTTCACATTTTGAAATGTTGTCTGCCAACTCTTTCAATTTTGGACAGTTGAATATTTGGCATTTGGTAAAGGGTTAAGATAGTTGTCTCATAGGATGAACACAATGAGTATGTATCAAAGATGTCTCATAGATTATACACACCTTTTGGTCAAATTTCAAGCAAAGTGTGTCCATGTAGAACATGGATAACCCTACATGGGTGACAGAATCAATTGTCCAACATGGATAACCCTACATGGGTGACAGAATCAATTGTCCAACATGGATAACCCTACGTGGGTGACAGAATCAATTGTCCAACATGGATAACCCTACATGGGTGACAGAATCAATTGTCCAACAGGGATAACCCTACATGGGTGACAGAATCAATTGTCCAACATGGATAACCCTACATGGGTGACACAATCAATTGTCCAACATGGATAACCCTACATGGGTGACAGAATCAATTGCCCAACATGGATAACCCTACATGGGTGACACAATCAATTGTCCAACATGGATAACCCTACATGGGTGACAGAATCAATTGTCCAACATGGATAACCCTACATGGGTGACAGAATCAATTGTCCAACATGGATAACCCTACATGGGTGACAGAATTAATTGTCCAACATGGATAACCCTACATGGGTGACAGAATCAATTGTCCAACATGGATAACCCTACATGGGTGACATAATCAATTGTCCAACATGGATAACCCTACATGGGTGACAGAATCAATTGTCCAACATGGATAACCCTACATGGGTGACAGAATCAAACGTCCAACATGGATAATCCTACATGGGTGACAGCATCAATTGTCCAACATGGATAACCCTACATGGGTGACAGAATCAATTGTCCAACATGGATAACCCTACATGGGTGACAGAATCAATTGTCCAACATGGATAACCCTACATGGGTGACAGAATCAATTGTCCAACATGGATAACCCTACATGGGCGACAGAATCAATTGTCCAACATGGATAACCCTACATGGGTGACAGAGTCAATTGTCCAACATGGATAACCCTACATGGGTGACAGAATTAATTGTCCAACATGGATAACCCTACATGGGTGACAGAATCAATTGTCCAACATGGATAACCCTACATGGGTGACAGAATCAATTTTCCAACATGGATAACCCTACATGGGTGACAGAATCAATTGTCCAACATGGATAACCCTACATGGGTGACAGAATCAATTGTCCAACATGGATAATCCTACATGGGCGACAGAATCAATTGTCCAACATGGATAACCCTACATGGGCGACAGAATCAATTGTCCAACATGGATAACCCTACATGGGCGACAGAATCAATTGTCCAACATGGATAACCCTATATGGGCGACAGAATCAATTGTCCAACATGGATAACCCTACATGGGCGACAATCAATTGTCCAACATGGATAACCCTACATGGGTGACAGAATCAATTGTCCAACATGGATAACCCTACATGGGTGACACAATCAATTGTCCAACATGGATAACCCTACATGGGTGACAGAATCAATTGTCCAACATGGATAACCCTACATGGGTGACAGAATCAATTGTCCAACATGGATAACCCTACATGGGTGACAGAATCAATTGTCCAACATGGATAACCCTACATGGGCAACATAATCAATTGTCCAACATGGATAACCCTACATGGGTGACAGAATTAATTGTCCAACATGGATAACCCATGGGTGACAGAATCAATTGTCCAACATGGATAACCCTACATGGGTGACAGAATCAATTGTCCAACATGGATAACCCTACATGGGCGACAGAATCAATTGTTCAACATGGATAACCCTACATGGGCGACAGAATCAATTGTCCAACATGGATAACCCTACATGGGTGACAGAATCAATTGTCCAACATGGATAACCCTACATGGTTGACAGAATCAATTGTCCAACATGGATAACCCTACATGGGTGACAGAATCAATTGTCCAACATGGATAACCCTACATGGGTGACAGAATCAATTGTCCAACCTGGATAACCCTACATGGGTGACAGAATCAATTGTCCAACATGGATAACCCTACATGGGTGACAGAATCAATTGTCCAACATGGATAACCCTACATGGGTAACAGAATCAATTGTCCAACATAGATAACCCTACATGGGTGACAGAATTAATTGTCCAACATGGATAACCTTACGTGGGTGACAGAATCAATTGTCCAACATGGATAACCCTACATGGGTGACAGAATCAATTGTCCAACATGGATAACCCTACATGGGCGACAGAATCAATTGTCCAACATGGATAACCCTACATGGGTAACAGAATCAATTGTCCATCATGGATAACCCTACATGGGTGACAGAATCAATTGTCCAACATGGATAACCCTACATGGGTGACAGAATTAATTTTCCAACATGGATAACCCTACATGGGTGACAGAATCAATTGTCCAACATGGATAACCCTACATGGGTGACAGAATCAATTGTCCAATATGGATAACCCTACATGGGGACAGAATCAATTGTCCAACATGGATAACCCTACATGGGTGACAGAATCAATTGTCCAACATGGATAACCCTACATGGGCGACAGAATCAATTGTCCAACATGGATAACCCTACATGGGTGACAGAATCAATTGTCCAACCTGGATAACCCTACATGGGTGACACAATCAATTGTCCAACATGGATAACCCTACATGGGTGACAGAATCAATTGTCCAACATGGATAACCCTACATGGGTGACAGAACCATTTGTACAACATGGATAACCCTACATGGGTGACACAATCAATTGTCCAACATGGATAACCCTACATGGGTGACAGAATCAATTGCCCAACATGGATAACCCTACATGGGTGACAGAATCAATTGTCCAACATGGATAACCCTACATGGGTGACAGAATTAATTTTCCAACATGGATAACCCTACATGGGTGACAGAATCAATTGTCCAACATGGATAACCCTACATGGGTGACAGAATCAATTGTCCAACATGGATAATCCTACATGGATGACAGCATCAATTGTCCAACATGGATAACCCTACATGGGTGACAGAATCAATTGTCCAACATGGATAACCCTACATGGGTAACAGAATCAATTGTCCAACATGGATAACCCTACATGGGTGATACAGAATCAATTGTCCAACATGGATAACCCTACATGGGTGACACAGAACCAATTGTCCAATATGACAAACCCTACATGGGTGACAGAATCAATTGTCCAACATGGATAACCCTACATGGGTGATAAGTAGAACTTCAATTGTCCAACAGCATTAACCCGCTACCAGAATCAATTGTCCAACATGGATAACCCTACATGGGTGACAGAATCAATTGTCCAACATGGATAACCCTACATGGGTGACAGAATCAATTGTCCAACATGGATAACCCTACATGGGTGACAGAATCAATTGTCCAACATGGATAATCCTACATGGGTGACAGAATTAATTGTCCAACATTGATAACCCTACATGGGTGACAGAATCAATTGTCCAACATGGATAACCCTACATGGGTGACAGAATCAATTGTCCAATATGGATAACCCTACATGGGGACAGAATCAATTGTCCAACATGGATAACCCTACATGGGTGACAGAATCAATTGTCCAACATGGATAACCCTACATGGGCGACAGAATCAATTGTCCAACATGGATAACCCTACATGGGTAACAGAATCAATTGTCCATCATGGATAACCCTACATGGGTGACAGAATCAATTGTCCAACATGGATAACCCTACATGGGTGACAGAATTAATTTTCCAACATGGATAACCCTACATGGGTGACAGAATCAATTGTCCAACATGGATAACCCTACATGGGTGACAGAACCATTTGTACAACATGGATAACCCTACATGGGCAACATAATCAATTGTCCAACATGGATAACCCTACATGGGTGACAGAATTAATTGTCCAACATGGATAACCCATGGGTGACAGAATCAATTGTCCAACATGGATAACCCTACATGGGCGACAGAATCAATTGTCCAACATGGATAACCCTACATGGGTGACAGAGTCAATTGTCCAACATGGATAACCCTACATGGGTGACAGAATTAATTGTCCAACATGGATAACCCTACATGGGTGACAGAATCAATTGTCCAACATGGATAACCCTACATGGGTGACATAATCAATTGTCCAACATGGATAACCCTACATGGGTGACAGAATCAATTGTCCAACATGGATAACCCTACATGGGTGACAGAATCAAACGTCCAACATGGATAATCCTACATGGGTGACAGCATCAATTGTCCAACATGGATAACCCTACATGGGTGACAGAATCAATTGTCCAACATGGATAACCCTACATGGGGGACAGAATCAATTGTCCAACATGGATAACCCTACATGGGTGACAGAATCAATGTCCAACATGGATAACCCTACATGGGCGACAGAATCAATTGTCCAACATGGATAACCCTACATGGGTGACAGAATCAATTGTCCAACATGGATAACCCTACATGGGTGACAAGAATCAATTGTCCAACATGGATAACCCTACATGGGTGACAGAATCAATTGTCCAACATGGATAACCCTACATGGGTGACATAATCAATTGTCCAACATGGATAACCCTACATGGGTGACAGAATCAATTGTCCAACATGGATAACCCTACATGGGTGACAGAATCAAACGTCCAACATGGATAATCCTACATGGGTGACAGCATCAATTGTCCAACATGGATAACCCTACATGGGTGACAGAATCAATTGTCCAACATGGATAACCCTACATGGGTGACAGAATCAAGTGTCCAACATGGATAACCCTACATGGGTGACAGAATCAATTGTCCAACATGGATAACCCTACATGGGTGACAGAATCAATTGTCCAATAGCCTTAATGGACAATTCTTACTAAAATTTACTATATAGCCATTAGATCGACAAGTTCAGATAAAAATTTGACGTTTATGGACAAGTGAATTAAAATCAGTTGCCCATCCCTACCATGGGTGGTAATCAACATGGATTAATCACCGAAGACTACCCTGGATTTGTTTAGTCATAAATATGTGGGGAACAGCCATTCCACATTGTACTGAAATTTAATGGATTCTAATTGAAAGAATAAAGGTAATGCAAAAGAGCCTTGACCAGTTTGGTTCAGAAGATTTTCAGCAGATATGAATATTTTAATGGGTTTCTTTCTCATAAGAAAACAACAAAGGAAAAAAACAAACATTTTTACCTTTAAATCTTTGTATTGCATATATTTTGTATCCTACATTTGTGTCTGAAGACTATATACATTTGTACAATCATCAACAAATATCGTTTGCAAATCACTACAGACACCATCCAAAAAACACAAACTCTTCCACCACACTTATTTCATGCCAGAAATCCCTTGACAAAAGAACTCATGTTGTCACAACATCTTTTACAGCTTTTTTCCCTTCAACTGGGAAGAGGCCCAGACTGGGGCTGTCCCAAATTGAAAGAGTTTGCAGACGACATCTAAAATGTGATGAAATTTAAAAGCAATCTTTTGATAGGGTAGAAACCTTTGAAGGAAATGGAGAAATTGCTCGTTAAAAGCAATTTCTTTTCTTCTTACAGTGTTTTCCAGAGTCATCTGCAACAAACTGGTCAAATGTCCTTATTGTTTGGTAATGGGTAAAAGAAATTTATAATTGGGAAGGTGCCCCTGCAATATAACTCAAAGGGCCTATTTTACCATAAATCAAACTGTATGTGCTTTGTTCATGCCATTCAATTGTCATCTGCTGCTTAATTCAATTATAACATTCACAAAGGTCCATGCAAGGTAATGGGTGCTTCTTTTGATACTCCATTCAACACAATGATGAAATAAGATCATCATATTTAATAACACATTTGTTTTAAAAGCTGATATCCTCTATTTACAGTAGTCACATTTAGATGACCCTATCAAAAAAAAGTGTAAGTTTCTTAAAAATGGTGCAGGAATTACATTAACCCATTGATTTGTTGAAGATTTTGTTTGTTTTATAACAGATTCTTTTGGTGATATCTGTATAATACTGGTCTTCCAAAATATGGCAGGGTCTACACTAACATAGCATTAGTTTACTAATGAAGCTTAAAAAAAAATAAGATAACATCATTAATTTTATTGTTTTTCTCCAAGTTTTTTTGTGAACTCCGTGAGTAAATCAAACATGTCTTTTGTACAGGAAATCTGGTGTTTAACAGTGACTAGGAATTGTGGGTAAGGTACAGACTGATGATCCGATATATTGGCGTCCGATTTTGGTACAGTCACAGGAAGTGGAGTGTAACGACTGCTGTCTGTTTGTTGGCATTGCATCTCCAAGGCCAAGCGCTGAAACAACAATATGTTTAAATAAATTCTTTTAGTAAGACATGCTCAATTTAAATTAATTGATACAAATTCAAATTCTCAGTGAAAAGGTCTAAACTAAAATCTTATAGTATACCCATCCATCACAGTATGTATGGATATTGGGGACCTCTGTGGCCCTCTGTTGAGTGTAGAACTTGAAAACACATGGCCCACTCCCTACATGGGCTCAAATTATTGTAGCTGTACATTTTCAATAAAGATGGTATTATGCTTGAATTACAGAATGCAAATGGTTCTGTCTGCCTTAACCCTTTACCAAACGCCAAATTTTCGACTGTCCCGACTTGAAAGAGTTTGCAGACAACATTTCGAAATGTGATGAAATTGAAAACTCATCTTCAGATAGGGCAGAAAACATGGTGGGAAAAGGAGAAATTACTCGTTACAAGCAATTCCTCCTTTTCCCACAGTGTTTCCCAGAATCATCTGCAACAAACTAGTTGAATGTCGTTATTGTTTGGGAAAAGGTTAACCAGCCCTTATGGGCAGCAATGCTTTATCATTCTGCCTCCATCAATTATGAACCTGGCATCATTAACTTATATACCTGAAACACGGTTGATGTGACATTAAAACAACAAATATAACAAACAAATGCATGCCTTTAACAGGGTAAGACTAGAGCAAACTTGATATGGTAGAATGGATCTGTATTATCAAATAGGGTATAGGGATACCTCAAATTATTGTGAGTCTAACAACAATAGCAACTTATTTTGCTGAACAAGATTTAAATTGTCAAACAGTAAGTTGTCTGGTTTTTCATCGATATTACTATTATTAGTAACTGATCAGTCAACAAAACCCTGCCCAAATTGTT
Source organism: Cerastoderma edule (assembly GCA_947846245.1). Lineage (NCBI taxonomy): Eukaryota > Metazoa > Mollusca > Bivalvia > Cardiida > Cardiidae > Cerastoderma > Cerastoderma edule. The sequence continues at coordinate 38,123,795 of OX401404.1, forward strand.
TGTTGCAGGTCATGTCACAAGATACAGGTGTATACATACTTCATATGATATCACATTACATAGGCCTTTAATAGGCACCTTCCCAAGTGAAAATTTCTTTGAAGTATTTCAGTTTTCTCAAAAGTCATCATTTACACAAGCTTTGAGGCTTCTGGATTAAACAATTTTAGTGACATTCTTTCTAGGGGCCCCTTCAACTTATAGTTTGCAAGAGAATATTATAAAACCAAAAGGATGCCTCCATAATTAATGCTAGTAATAAAAAAGGTTAATTGTTTTCATCTTATTAATTAAATCTAATCAATTGGCTAAACACAAGAAAGAAACGATTCTTGTACACTGCACTCTACTCAATGAGAATTTCATATTGATACTTGTTATAGTCTTATGCTCCAAACAAAAAGAAAGTATGAAAATTAAAAAAGAGCAATAACTCCTAAAATCAAACAAAAGATAGAGAAGGTAGTTGTACACACCAGACATTTTCAATCAGTGTCAACTTATGAAGTACCATGTTGATAACATAAATTGGTTTTGTATTCAACTCTAGAAAAATTAACCCATTCAAAAAGTACTATCGCAGGGAATTGATTCAATACATAACATATCTCCACATCATTATTTGATACAGAATAGAGTAAAACAAAGATTCAATAGCTTACATACCAAATTAACCTCTATTTGATCACATATAGAAAAAAAATCTTCTAAACTCTTCTCATACATCTGCTGTAAGCCCTCTTGGTTTTTACTGTAAATAAAGCAATATTCAATGAGACGACTCATAACACAACAAAATATTTCAAATGCAGGTAAAAGACTTCAGAAAAAATTCTACGGAATATTCTTAAGGACGTTTTCGGTATTTTTTTCTGCGCACTTCATCTGCGCATCCAAGGGGGATAATAATCTGCTACCCAAGAGGAACTTGCATAGTAGTCGGACAAACGTTTTTTTTTCAAATTTTCTCTCAAATTTCTTCAAACTGTCAAAAACAAAATTTTATTCCTCACTATCAATCTATAATTGTTTTCTTACTTCTGTCACTTTTGACTTTGATTATTCATAACAGAAAGTTAATAGCATACCAGCACTCAGAAAAACTGAGTAAAACAAGTTATAAATTATGATAGACTATGTTGAAACATAGCAAAACACCACAGGATCATGAGAATATAACATGTGCACTATTTATTATCTATATTTCAAAGTGCTATTTTCACAAATTATGTACCCACCAATTAATTTCATTGTTTACATTAAAAATTTTGAATAAGATCTAAAAAAGAAAGAAGCTTTAAGATTAAAAAATCGCAATCACCTTTTTAGAAAAATCAATTGAAACACGTAAATATACTGTCATTTATCCAATACCAATAACGTGAAAATTCAAAATGGGGAATTTCTCGGGTTTAAAACTTTCATTGGTTCCCGATGATTCTCGGCCGACCTTGTTTCATGGCTAATTGTAAACAAACCTTATCATATTCACTCTTAGTAAAGTTACTGTCTCAGTTCCTCTGTCAAAGGGAATTTGTAGTATTTTTTAAGCTGTATGACAATTATTATTCTAGAACTTCCACAATTTAAGTGTACACTGTATATGAGCGCCAAGTATGACTTTAATATATACATACTGTCCATCGTCTGCAAGGGAATTTTGTCCAAGGATTTGGGCTGCCACCTTCATGAGTGCCTGGAAATGAACATTTACACTGTTGTGTTATATGCTCAAACGTTTTTCCTTATCTCAACAATATATAGGACAACATTTAAAACATTCATCGCATCAAAGTAAACAAAACCAATTTGAAAAGCATTCTTTCAAGGGATTATTTCAGTTGTTCTCAGTATAAATAAGTCCGGGCCAGATCTATTCAGTTTAATTGGAATAGTTCCAGCCCTGACCAACATATACCAGGAGTGACATGAGTGTTTTATACAGTGCCCCTATGATAAGCTTCTTGCCTTTACCAAATACCAAACTTTCGACTGTCCCAAATTGAAAGAGTTTACAGACTTTAGGTTTTTCAATTTCATCACATTTTGAAATGTAGTCACTACATTTCAAAATGTGATGAAATTGAAAAATAATCTCCTGATAGGGCAGAAAACATTGTGGGAATAGGAGAAATTGCTTGTCATGAGCAATTTCTCCTTTTCCCACATTGTTTTCCTGAGACATCTACAACAGACTGGTCAAATGTGATTATGGTTTGCTAATGGGTAAACAATATTCAAAAAGTTCAAAGCGACTGACTTCTTTCCCTCATGAACATAAATGTTCAATTCTTCTATAATATGTTGGATTGACCTAGTTAACCGTATATTGTGTCTTCATTCAAGATACTGTTAATCATTTTCAACTTGAGCAAATATTTTCCTAAACCCTTATAGTGCTGGAGCAGACTTCATACTAATGCAATCAGGTTGGATCCATTCAGCTGCCTATGATAAGCTCCTTGCCTTTTATGAGAGATATAGAAGAAAAAACAAATTCCGTTTCATGCATTTCTTCTTTATGCTCTGTTATAATGTCTGTTGTAATGTCAGTTTTCCCTGCTATGAGGACACCACCATATCCATCCGTCCTTTCCGTTCTGTAAACATTATAATGGTGGAGGGAAAATCTCTGGACTATGTATTGAGCCATTAAGCCATGTCTCTGTACCCAAGATGATTATCAAGTTATATGAGTCAATGATTTCAAGTAACTGAACTCTGACATTTTATTCTCAATAATTGTATACACATGTCATTGTGGAGGAAGGGGCTCATTCTGTTCTATTCTGCCAAATTAAATGTTTAGCAGTTTGAAATGGTTTATTTGGCGGAACAGAACTCAACCCCTTACTAAACAATGCCATGCATACACTTTTCACAGCAGAGTGAACAAAAATTGTCTACACTATTGACATGCGAAAACCGAAGACAGTTGACCTTTAAGCCATTATCAAAACGGAAAATGATGCCATCATTTTAAGGTTTGTAAGTTTGTTATTATAACATAAAACATATCTTGACTTATCAATTGACTTGGAATGGCCATTTTGAGCTTTAAATCTGAAATCTGAACTTGGTAAAATCCTTTACTATTTTGATCCTTCGAAATTTCGACGTTAGGTGCCCCACCAGAAAATGAAAGGAAACTTTTACATCAATTTTTTTTGACTAATTGTAGGAATTGTATAGCACCAGGGATGATTAGTCAAACAAATTTGATGTGATCGGTAAATATTGAGAATTTTTTTATTGGACAATATCTCCCTTCACGTCAAACTTTCGAACAATTCATTTAATGGAGGACAAATGCAACAAAAACTTTGTCGCAATATTTGAAGACTCATATTGCCATTGCAGTTTTGCTATTGAAAATTATCGAATTATTTTACTCACAGTTGTGAATAATCATTTTTTAATCAATCTATGCACTTAATATGTCTGTATTCAGCATATTAACTTTAGAAGAACAGTTTAATTAACACTAGAATACGATCTTTTGCTCCCAATAAATTTTCTGTGCATGTGCACTGGAAAGTGGAAAAACCTAATAAGCGTTTTTCAATTGTTTAGCGATAGGGCTGGGACGGGTACTCGAGTACCTGGGTACAGCAGGGTACAGGCCACTACCCAGGTAGCAAATCACAACCCATTACCCGATGGTACTTTTACCTGGGTTATAAATCCACATGAAATATATAAATGTGCATTCATTTACGAATGAATCAGGCATTTCTAAATCCAAAACTAGCAACAAATAATCCCCAAAACAATTTCTCAACGTGTGTACAGATATGTCACACGCATTTTATAAACTCTCCTATAAGCTATAGAAACTTTCAACATTTGCTTGTCCCGATCATTAAATTAAATCATAAGAGCCTAGGACTATTACTCGCCATTCTTTGTGGTACAGGTGCTTACACGAGTGGTAACATTGGCAATCTCGATTTAAGACCTCTCGGATTTTCAATATGTTATATTGATGTAGGCAATTTTTCAAGGCTTTTCCAAAGCCACTTTGATTTTGATGACTGAGTAGCTGCATTGGAGAAGTACCCGTGACAGATTTTATTTTTACATGTTATGTTTGGAGATAATTTAGAAACGTCTAGTCCACTTGTCAATGAGTGCCAATGATCTGATCTTGTGTTACCAATAACAACCTGAATCATTTACCTGACCTACATACTATCAAACCGAGACCAACGTGAAGAGTTTTGATAACAGCAACTGGACGTCATCTCTCTAAAGTTTGAAATTACGACGAGTTTTTAGGCATATCAGATTTGAATCTAAGAGAGAATGATATCAGGTTCGGCAACTCGGGTACCCACTGGTAACATCACCTCGGGTACCCAGGTAGAAAATTGCTACCCGTCCCAGCTCTATTTAGCGACAATTGATGCCATTATTTGGTCTTGTGAATAAGTTTATTTTAATTTTTACATATCTTGTCTTATAGTTTGACTTTGAATGGCTATTTTGTGCTTTTAATTTGAATAAAAAAAGTTGACATTATTTTTCTCCTTCGAAATTTCGACATTAGATTGCCCCAACAGAAAATAAAAAGCAATCTTCACGCGGGCCCATTTTGAACCCCATTTTGACGTCGAATTATGTTGACTACAGGGACTAATATTGTTCTATTTATGTGAAGGGCTCTCCCATTATAAATAAACTGATTTAATGCGGACCCCATACTCGATAAGATAGTATTTCGTGGTCGTTTAAATTTGTCAAATTAATTAACGCACTTTTTATTCCAAAATTAATCAAAATGGGACACACGAAAACACAAGACATTTAATCTTACCACTAGCGACTCTTTTAATCTCGGAAGTAGCAGCTGTTTAACTTTAGCAATTGGGTCGATTTCAACAACTGGTGCAGATTGGGAAGGCTGTGATTGGCTCTGTGCAGCCATTTGCTGAGTCTGTTGTATGGAAACATTACTTAATGCCATTTTTGGCACTATCTTGGTTGTCTTTGTTATGAACCGTTTGAGTGCGAATATTTTTGGGTGCGATAAAAACACGGACGGTACCGATTATTTTATCAGCTTAAATTCCTTATTTTGAATTACGAACTACCATGTTGTATCGATTAACGCATAACCAAACAATAACGATATTTGACCAGTTTGTTGCTGACGACTTTGAAAAACATAGTGGGAAAAGGAGAAAGTGCTCTTAATTATCCTGAGAGACTTAGAAGATTAAAACTACCGACCTTATCCTATAGAAGATGCAATCTCCCATGCAGAGTTATCGTCCCCCGGATACTACCTCTGCAACGGGCTCACGCCATCTTTGCCACGAATCGTGGCAAACTCTGTAATATTGCGATCCGAACTGTTCTATGCATATAATTAAGTAAAGAAATATATGAATAAGACAAAAATACTTTTACTTTATCCATACAGTAGAAATTGAATATGTATTTTACCGATTTTTGCTAGAACTATTTTAAAGCCTTCTTACGCTATTGAAAATCAATCCGCGGAATGTTTACGTCTTTGGTCTCCCGCTCGATGCATAATAAGTTTTGGTTATTGAACAGCTTGGATACCAGTGATGTAAACAAACACGAGGTAGAAATTGGGAACGATGTCTTCACTTTACAACTGTGATTTTTAGAGATTTTGCTACTTGCAAGGATTAACTTCAAAATACGTGATATCATTGTCTTTGGAAAAGGCAAAAGCTTCTTAAATGGTCTATATGGACGCAGATCTCTTCAAATCGATGTTCTGAAAACTTCCACGAATGTAAGATGTCAATGAGTTGGTGCTTTTTAAAAAAGTACTTCCAAATAACCCCCAAATAAGCTTCACATGCTATGAAATGAGAGCTGAATGAGTTAAAAAAGGGTTGCAGAGAAGACACTTGTCTCAATAATGATCCGTGAACGAAGCTTTTTTCGTCATTTGGTCATTTATCGTGCTTCGAAGGCGTCAGTCAAAATAGCCATAGCCTTCGAGACCAGTTATCTGGACTAAGAAGACACAAGTTGAAGGCTGTCAGTGTTTGAAACAAAATGGATATTTGGATGATGTGTTCATGGTTTTTGGGGTCACAGGAAAGGCATGAGCATAGAGACAAAGATGAGAGGAAAGAACTATGTTGAATAAACTGCAAGTACCTTTTTCTAACTATGTTTGTTGTTTGTTTTGCATTAATGTACAGGACTCAGTCTTAAGCGTTATAGTACATGTTCCCTGGATGACTACCAGTACTAGGCTAGGAAATGTGTCTTGCCCAAGGACACTCCACGGTGAAATAATTGGCCACCTTAGGGGATCGAATCCGGGGTGACCGGACTCTAGTCCCCGACGCTAACCACTACACCACCGCGGATCCTTGTATGCTTGTGTTTTATTATATATGTTTTATTATATATAATAATGCATGGTTTACCAATAACTTTATGATGTATGTATGCTCATACTTTGTGCAAAAGAAAAGACAAACCATTAATGATTCTGAAGAAATAAGAAAACTGTACACCCTTGGTTCTTCCCTTCCCTCTTTAAAACTGCAACAGCTGTTTATCTTCGTGGGGGGTAGGGCTTGGGGTGGCGAGGATGAGGGGAAGTGAGGATGCGGTTATTTTAAAATGGGTCGATGGATCACAGCAAATTTAAGCTTGATTTAGTGCACTTTTGGACATTCTAGTATAGTGGTAAAACCTCCAACAATAGTGAGAAAAGCATTGGAATAAAGCTAAAAAATGACTGACAGATTGTCAAGTTATATCAAATCCCTTTATCAAACTGATTTCTACCCTTTTCAACATAACAAATGTTATCTTTAGTTGCTTACTATTTGGATAATTTTTACTCTTCATATCTGAGAGAATTGGTCAATGCTTCTGTAAAATTTAATTTGAACATAACGCAGCATTTAGTCTATCAATTCAGATGTCCTATTATTTTCTCACAATGCTCTTTCTGAACCAATGAATGCACATACTTTACCATGTCAACAATCTTAATAAGGGACAAGAGACTGGTTAAACATTCCATATTTGATTCATTAAATGCAGAAAAAGAATTTCATTGATTACCATGATAAAAATTTGTAATAAGAAGAGGGCCTTTAGCATAAATCTTTTAAACAAAAGAGTAAGTTGTTAATGATAACCAGATTTTTCTTTAATCGAAATGCTTTCAAAAGCATGAAAATGGGTCACATTTTTGAAGCATTGTTATAACTTGATAAATCATGAATTGTATGTAATTCCAGATTATTTGGATGAACTGTATAATGAGCAAGTTTAATTAGTTATTATTAACCTCTCTTATGAAGAAAATGATGGAAAGAATTGATAATTGATAGAGTTAAAGGTGGCCAGTAATATGATTCTTTTAGTGTATAGGATGGTCTAAGGCACATATTCTGTGATATTTGTTAAATGAAGAGTAACAATTAAAGATTAACAATTAAATTTTCATTTCAGATTTTCACTTTACTTTTTCATATGATTTGAATTTTACATACAGGTATCAGCTATAGTTGAATGAACAATACTCATGCTTTGCATCAAAATTCATCATAGTTTTATAACTGCTAAGCAATGTCAAAACAATAATGACAACAGTTTATTTCTAAAGTTTCTTTCATAAATACTTATACCAAATTCACAATAAGTGACTAAATGATGAATGCAGGGAGCATCCCCAGATATGGTTATAATTGCTACTTAGTTTTCAAACAGTTGCTTGTTAATCAGGAACTTAAATGACAGATTGCAAGAGTTTCTTATATAATTCAAATGTTCTCTATGAATAATCTTTTAAGACAAAAACATACATGTATTATTATCACTACAGCATATATTACTGTTTAATGATATAATGATGAAATATTGAATTAACAAATTAGCTGCATTGTTGTTAGTTACAAACCTTGACTAGGTGGTACATAATGGTTTACATTCATTATATTTCAAGAAAGATGATGTCAGAACAGTGTTCATAAAAGTTGACAGCCTTTCAACCATAAATTTTATTTGCTGTATAAACTGGAAAAGTAACTAAAGCAAAATTACTCAACCAAATACAGTTTCACCTGAGGATCACCAAACAAATAGAAACAGTGTCCATCATGTGCATTATCAAAATATGATTGAAGAATATGGTGTTGGTGAAGAGATAAAATAGGAACTTTCTTATCAGTAAAACTAGGTAATGAAAAGCTGAGTTTGATCTGGATAAAATAACGCTTGGATCTGTTTGTTGAGTTAGATCTGGTTAATAATTCATTTGTTCGTTCTAATGTCTCAAATGAGTACCCACAACATAGGATTTAAAGAATCAATAATTGCTGAATATGCCTTTTATCTGGACATCTGCTTCACCCATTCCTCCATGTAAAATTTGTGACTTGATTAATTTGAAAGCAAAAGCAGATGTTAGAAAATGGTTTTTTATGCAACTAACTCAGAGAGTTGTGTTTTGGATGAAATGAACATTAATAATTTGATATGAAAACGACAATCTCACAGATTGGGATCATTAACTTTTAAGAAAAAATTGTCTTCTACAATTGAAATGACAACATATTTTCTAAAGTAATATAAGACTAGATTATTGACAACTTTCTAACCCCAAGCATAATTATTTAGAAAAGATAAAAATCATTTATTTTGCAGATATCACAAACCATTTAAACTGGTGTTTCTCTAAACATCACTCTAAACTTAAAAGACATTTAACCATTTTGTTGCAGGCTACTCTGGAAACATTGTGGGAAAAGGGGAAATTGCTTTTATCGAGCAATTTCCACTTATCAAGCAATGTTTTCTGCCTTATCAGAAGATTATTTTCAATATCATCACATGTTGAAATGTCACCTGCAAACTCTTTTAATTTGGGACAGTTTAAAATTTAGTGTTTGGTAAAGGGTTAATCCTTTCCCAAACAATAACGACATTTGACCACTTTATTGCAGACGACTGTAGAAAACATTGTGGGAAAAGGAGAAATTGCTCCTAATAAGCAATTTTTCCTTTTCCCACAAGGTTTTCTGCTCTTTCTGAAGAATATTTTTCAATTTCATCACATTTTGAAATGTCGTCTGCAAACTCTTTCAATTTGAAACAGTCAAAAATTTGTTGTTTGGGAAAGGGTTAAACGGTTTGCATTATCAACAATGTACACTGTAAATTTTCTTTATAAACTTTTCTAAACAGTTAAGATTAGAAGGTATTGGAAAGCTGTCAATAATCTAGTCTTTTGTTAATTTAGAAATTTATATTTTCATTTTATTGAAAGAAAACTTCTTATTTTAAATTGTTAAAATCACAACATGTGAGATAATCCTTTCAATTAAGGCAGTATGATCTATGTCCACTGAATAGTTTTGTCAAGGTCTGAATTGACTGAAGGAAGATTTTAACTCGACATGAAGAGGGTGGTGCTATTTGTTGTTTAGAAGGTCGCCAATAATCTTGATACATTGGCTTTTCTTGAGAACGTTTCATTCTGAGTGACGACTCATTTGTTAAAGAACGTGGAGGTTTGATTTGTCTTGGAGAATGTATTTTCTAGCTGTCATTCACTTTGTTTTGATCGAGGGGCGGGTTTCGAGTCGTATGGAGCGTCGCCTCAATTCTACTCAATAAGCTGTTAGCTTCAAATGTAAGCTGCTTTGTGTGTAAATAAATGTCTTTATTCTATTTTTACTGTCCTATCTTATCTATATTTATATTGTGATACGACTTAAGAGACTTTCGTCTAACTTCTTAATTGATCTGAGCGTTAGTTTGGAGCTCGCTTTTTGCAAGCCGCTAGATGCTGTATACTACTACACCCCTACACGTCAGTTTCGGCCACGTGACCACGCCGGAAAAGGGGGACTATTTTCTGAGCCCGTCACAGAGATAAATGTGGGAGCGTAGCGGGAACCAATTTACTCTGGTAGAGATTGTAGAAGATGTAGAGGTGACATGATAGAAGCATACAAATTTATACATAAATTATATGATACTGGGGATACAAACTTATTAAAACTTTGGGATAATTGCTCACTCAGACACAGTCAAAGAAGAAATTGTCTTCAAATTTTTCCACAACATTGTGCATCTAATGTAAGAAAGAACTCCTTTACAATAAGAATTTCGAGAGTCTGGAACAGCCTTCCCGAGGAGATTGTTTCAGCGCCATCAATTAATTCATTCAAGAACAGACTAGATAAACACTGGCATAAACAGGAGGTCCTGTATGATAATCATAAGGCAGTAATAAAAATTAACGGAACCAGAGAACATAATACAAGTAGGATAAATACAATTAATGAAAATAACGAGCCTGGCGAAGAGGACCCTAGAGGACCTGTGCTGGGAACCAACCCTAAGTAAACCCTAAGTAAGTAAGTAATTCTCGCTTCCGAATATCCGGGCATTTTCACCCGATTTCCCGAGATACAACATTGAGTAACCAATAACAACGGGGTACAACGTCGCGATTGGCTATGGGTTTACTTCGTGAGAAAAGTCAATTGCCTGATTAAAACTTAAAGACGATGTGTTAGCTCTGTTGGACGATTTCCTGAATATAAAATAACATTATTTAGAAAGAATTCTCCTTTTAAACTAATCCAAATGATCTTTCGGCATGGTAAATCAAGGGCAACAACCTACGTCATCATGACATCACAGAAGTGATATCGGGTGCACACTGTAATGTCCGCCATTACGGATTTCTGCCTGTTTCAGCAACGAAAACTGTTATTTGGCATGCCATGTGTGCATAGTAGAAACACCTAATTACGCGCACCAAATGCACTCAGGTGAGTTCTATTGAATTGTATTTGTTTCAAACATGTAAAGATGCAGATATCTCGTAACACTTCGACCAACTATCAAAAACATGGTGGATATAGGACACACTTTTTTTCAAAACAATAGATTTTTTCTGTTTTAGATGATTTAAAATGGTTGTTTTGTCTTCTTCACGTTATAAATGGTATTGTCATTCATATTCAGTTGTTGTGAAATGTTAATGTATGTAAAAATTGGTGTTATTTTGAGAAATACAGTTCAGAACAAAAAAGTGATATCGGACGATCACAAGTGATATCGGACGATCACACAAATTGAATGATGTCGGGCACACTCGATTTATTGTGTTGTGAATTCATTTATCACCAATAAGTATATCTTTTTTTTAAAAGAATAATCAAATATTCTTCAAACACAATATAGCAGAAATTGTTTTGAACAAATAAAATAAATAGATAAATATAGAAAATATTTACATTGTATATTTCAACTGCATGCATACTCTTTCAATTTAGGATGATCCAAAACGTATTGTTTGGTTAAGCGTTCAACATTTTTCGTTTTGCTTCGATTTCAGAATAAAATGTCTCGTAAGAAATCAATGCTTAACCTCTGTAGGCCAAGAAGACGGGAGTCACAACTTAGAAGAAAGAATACAAAACTAAAGCATAGCGTCAGAAAGGAGTCTGGCTGTCAATTCCGTAATATTAAGAAACTACGATTACCATTCAAAGAACCGAGAACCGTGATACCTATTAGAACGGCACAAAACCATTATAAAAGAAATACTCCATTGCCTTTATCCAAAGGCAGTCATAAATTTATGACACCTGTAACAATTCCTAAACGTAGATTACCTTACATATATACATGTAAGCATTCACCACTTCGTTCTCCATTCCGTAAAAGGTTAAGATTTACATCACCGTCACCTAAAAAACATATACACCACGAAGCAACAAGAAATAATACCAAAGTGTCGAAGAGTCTGTTTCAAACCAAACAATTTACAACTGAAAATAGTGATTTAGAATCATTGAAACCTTTGCCTACTCTTGATGAAGAAACTATAGACCTGAAAACCGACAAAGAAGTGTCAAAGATGCCGTTTCAGTTTCAAGCTTACTGTCAATCTCTCGACGATAATGATTTTGTCTCAACCCAGTCTTTAAGCAAAGACGACAAGTATGCTAACTGTGTCAAAGATATTGGTGCAATGCTACCTGAAGTGCTCGATGAGTTTTCGAACTCAGGAATAGAACCAGAAATACTAAAACATTTCTGCCAGGAAGTTGTTCAAAAAAGATTTCCAATGCAAAACATTGCATTCCTTCTTTGGATTGAAGTTGTCAAATGGTATCATCAAGAGACAACGTCAAGAATGCGTTACATGGACGAAACAAAGAAGTTTTGGAAACTCGGTTGGCGTCACTTCGGAGGGAGATTTATACGATTTATGAGTGGCTTTAAAAACACAACACAGGTTGTGTCTGGCGAAAATGATAAAGGGTTTTGCAGACCAGAAACTTCTGATGTCAATTTTGTTGTTCCATCGCTTGATGTATTGAGAGCCTACCAGCCATACCAAAACGATGGAAAGGGACGAAATCCTGGCACATTCCACGACGTAATTAATGACGTGGCTAGTGCATTACATGACACATCAGCGTGCTTGTCGTTCGATGGAAAGAAATTGAAACAAGGTCTAACTGATCGAAATGGGGATGTCGATCTTCTTGGATTCGAGGCAAAACAGACGTTAAAAGACCGTCAGAATAGATATGAATGCAACATGAATCTCGTCAAAGAGATCATCAAATACCTTGAAAAACAACCACATAATACAAATATGAAAGACTTAAATGTGAATCTAAAGAAGTGCTTTAGGGATGCACTATTGTACCTTATCAATGAATTATCAATCGATGCCCAAAGTATTAGACTGAAAAAGAGTAAAAAGGAATATGCAAAAGACAAATTTATTGAAAGAGGGGGCAATGAATGGCGACAAGGTCATTTCGCGTTTGTTATAAGTGCAATAAAAGCATTTCTATATGATATAGACTGTTACCTCAAGTGTTATAAAGATACTCTAGAAAGAATTTGCTCTCATCTTGCCTTCATAAACAATGCTGAGACAATCTTTGTTCAAGGTGGAAATGTTAATCTAGATCAACAAACCAATTACATAGAGTTGGTAGAAGAAGTAGACAATGTAGACATTTCAAACCAAAAGGACACCAGGAGGGTGAAACAGAGATCCGATGAATGGTTTAAGTTACGGAAAGCCGCAGTTGTTACAGGCAGTACTCTCTTTCAAGCATTGGGGCTTGACAGCTTAAAACAACAACGTGAGTACTTTGATGTAACCATTTGTGGAAAAGAAAAGGCAAAAGTGACAGAGGATGTACAAGGATATATGGATTACGGAACCAAAAACGAGATTAACGCAATAGCAACGCTTGTTGGAAAGGTACTTCCTGTACTGTCTCCAGAACTTGTCTATCGAGAGGAGGGATGTATTCGCACAAACCTGACAGATAAAGGTCATCATTTAATTGTGTCACCTGATGGAAGTTTGTCAAAAGGGGATGAGACATGGTCAGCCATAGAATTTAAGTGTCCAGTAAAACATTTACATACCGATTTACCGTTCAGATACTTTCTTCAATGCCAGGCAACAATGGATGCCCTCAACGTTGAGGAAATGTATTATCTGTGTTGGCGTCCAGAAGTGTCAAGTGTCTTTTTAGTTGAAAAGGACAGCGAAACCTACAGCGAAGCCCTTAACATGATTAAAGAAGTGTATACAAAAGAGCATCCAAAACGACCGACAAAGCTGAGTAGTGAAGTATGCACCTTGAAGGAAAAGATAAAGTTAAAGTCAAATTTAGCCCAGTTTCTTGGTGAATTTCCATCTGCTTTTGCATCATCAGATGTCACAAGTGTGTGTCAGCTGCTACTTAGAGTATCGGATGCAGTTGATTTGTTTAGAACGCTTTCTTATCTCCTGAAAGAGGGGTACCAAATCAATCGGGAAAAAGCAACAGAAGCCGTTGTTTTTCTTGCATGTGATCTTGACAGAATATGGTCCAAGAATCCTTTTAGATGGGCGCCAATCAATTGGTTCCCGAAAGGATATAGTCTCAATGTCAATACTATGAGACGAATTATGACCCATGTGCAAAACGAGTGCTATCAAAGAGGTGTTCATGTGCCAGCCATTTGCTTTGATGGACAGTGGCATAATATTGCCGTGCGCTCAGACGAAAACAAACCATTAACTTTGCTTCAGTTGCAAAAGGATGTATGGAAAGAAGCTATGGACATGCAGAAGTCTGGCATAGTAAAACTTTTTGCAGGATTAAATAAAACATACTTCTGTTTAAATCATGAAAGCAGAAAGATATGCACGAATGGGAACAAAAGACTACCGACAACGCCAGCAGAGGGATGGCAACGCAAGCAAGAAACGAAAGGGAAAAATAAAGATGAAGATAAAAAAAATGAAACAGAACTTGAAGACATTCCTCTTCTAGAAGTAATACCAGAAGCCGTTGCAGAAGCAAGTTTAGATGAAAACAATGAAAACATTGAGTACGCAAACCTTCTTACTCATTTAAGTGTAGACAACGAAATGGCAAGAGAACTTTCTGATGTACATGTAAGTACAGAGAGCTTGGAAGATATATTAACAGAAGAGGTTATGCCTGCATCGGTCGTTGACGAAGTGATAGAAATCGGAACTTCACTAGAAGAAAAGAGATTCCAAGACTCGCATGATGATGAGGAAACAAACTCAAATAAGGAAACAGTGAAACAAAAAATAGATGAATCTGATGCAATTGTTCTTTTGGCACTTCTTAAGACTGACTCTTTAGCAAATAAAAATGGGAAGTGGAATGAAAAAACGTCTTCTGATATACTGAAAGCGTGCTCGTCGTATGAGTGTTTGAAAAAAATGTTGGATGCAGACTTAAAAGTGTTTGTCCGTTTCCTACGCGGAAAATATACAGCAATTAAAGCACGTGAATCTGATACTAAAACTAAGAAATTAGTGGTTCTAAGTGAAATGTTTGGTATACATCAGCATTCGGACAAAGCAAATAAGCCTCAGCGAAAAGTGTCTTTGAAAAAGGTGAAATCCCTAGCATTGTTGTGTCGAGAAAATGTAAATTCAAAGATCCCAAAATCCGTTCTTAATATCTCTTATGCGGAATATGTTTGGGAAGCAAAACTTCAGCAGTGGAAGAGTTTGTCGCCAATAAAAGACAACGTGAAAATTGCGGGAACAGAAGATCCAAACTTTTGGTTTTCCATACCCGAGTACAGCAAAGATCGTCATCAACTCGAGGTAAAGTGCGTAGACTCGACTCATCTTTTTACAAGGCTAAGACGACACAGCTGCAAGGGAACTCTTGATGGGATAAGTAATACAGCATGGAAAAGGGTTGCCAAAGACAGGAAGACATTTTTGTCAACAGTGATGATAGAAGACGTTATAGATCCCATGTCTGTATCTATGGCCCGTACCCACTTCGGTGTAACTGTGGAAAATGCTATGAGAGAGAATGGAGATATACAATCTGCAGAACTTTGTAGTGACATACGGAATTGGTGGATGTCAGAGGACGATCCAGGTATAGCCGCCATTGACAGAATCAATTTGAGAAAACCATTACGTAATCGTCTTTTGTCTGGAATTGACTTTGGAAAATTCCCACCTAAAACAATGCACATAAAAGGATTTCCAATTCAATTATGGGAAGCATTAATATCGAACATAGATGCCAAAGCACAGTTGTACACGCTATGTCGTAAAGGAACCTACAATGTCAGAGCGTTTTCAACCATGATGGGCGAAACGTTTTTCTCAGAGCTTACCTTACAAGACTCCAGAGGGCACGGTGCAGTTACATGCGAAGATTTCTCACAATTCCTAGGGAAGGCTGTGGAACAGATGCACACTAGGCTTGATTCAACAAGGTATGATCAGTCATTCATTAATTCATTTCAATCTAACCAATTTGGAGCGTTTGGATTGGTCGAGAAAAAGGTTTACATATCAATAAACCCCAAAACTGGCGGGACTACTTTCCAATTTATTTGTACACAAAGATTGTTTATTGTTAGATACACACTCACTGCTCAAAAGATTGTTTTAAACAAAACTGATATCAATGTGATGTTTGTAATTAACTGATATTAATGCGGTGTTTGTGATGTATAAACACTGCCTCATAACGCGCACATCAGACATAAAGCCCATTTATTCAATCACTGTGTGTTTTATAAGTCAGGGTTTATACATGCGTAAACCTTAAGAATATCACATAATTCCTATAAAAAAGGAGCCATGAAATGTCACCTCCTCTCCTACATTTTCTTTAAGATACTTGCTTACACAAACAAATGAATCAACTTTGGTATCCTTTTTAATATAAGTCCATTAATAGGGCAACTTAGTGATGTAAAAGTAACATGCTTTAATAAATGTCATCTAAGGTATTAAATAGAATAAGCATGTTACTTTATTTATAAGGTGAATCTTGTGTGAAGCGACCGCTCAATGTTAACACATTGTCCAGTTCATATAATCATACAGGATGCTAGTCAAGTTTAAAGTCTGATAAGAGCTTTCCACATGGCAAGCTTAAGCATGCTGTTCACTGGTTGTACAGTCTATTTATTATACATAACTTCGATTGTGCTCGCTTAACACATGATTGACTTTAGCTAGCTTTCCCGTGTGAAGAATGCTATATATTTATGTGATCTTTTACAGATCATTCGCATACCGGACGTCTGCAAAGACTGTATACCCTCTAGTTGAAAAGGGGTCGAATGACAACATTGTAGTTGATGAACAAGAGGAACATGTTGAGTCGGACAACTTTTCCATTACACGGATTATACCAAGGTAATTACTAGTATAATCATTTAAGATATAGGCATTCGAATGATATTCGAATGCCATGACTTTATCCATACTATGGACAAAGTCATGATATTCGTCTGATAATACATTTTTAAGCGTCTTATCTACGCTTATTTAGGTTTAACCCTTTACCAAACGACAAATTTTGGACTATCCCAATTTTAAAGAAGTTGAAGATGACAATCTTAACCATGATGAAATTTAAAGTTGTTGCTCTTTATAGAGTAGAAATCATTGTGGTAAAAGGGAAAAATGCTAAGTTTGAGCAATTTCTCCTTTTACCACAATGATTTCTACAGGCATCTGCAAGAGCCCGTAAAATCCGGTTATTGTTTGGTAAAGGGTTAAGAGCCCTACAGTCGCCCGGCTGACTTACAGAAGGGAGATGCTTGATCGAGTCATGAGGACATCCATCACTTATGAGCTGGACATCGCGATATAACTGAATAATTACTGATGCGTTGTAAACCTTTATCATAATCAGAAACACACGACATTTCGTCCAAGCATTGATTGTAAATACAGCGTCTCTGCCAACTAAGCTACGAGGGCTTAGCTTGCGGTACGATTTTATGTGGCACATTAACCCATCATCTAACACATACTAACTTTAACGCAGCAATATTAAATTCTTAAGAAACCATTATGACAAAATGAAAATTGCTCATAACGCACAATTTCTCATTTTGTCACAATGTTTCTCCCTAATTTCAAAAAGATTTTTTTTTTAAATTTTCAATTTGTGTCGACTGATTCTTTCAATTTGAGCCAGTTAAGAAATCGAAATGAAATAATGAGTTAATGGGATAGAAAGTGCAACGTGACATACTAATAGGAGTGTCGTTATTAACAAAGTAAGAAATTGCAAAATTAAATATTTTTCATCGTTTTCAGAAACCATTACTTCGACACAGAAGATAGAAAGAGAGTGAAAGGGAAGAAGAAGGAAACAACTATTTCTAGAGATAGAAATGCCATATTGAAAGGTACACTTGGAGTTAGGTGGGAGAAGGCTCGACTGAATGAGTCGAAACTCTTAACAACAGACAGAATGGGGCTGAGTGATGATTTACTTTCTATACCGGAACAGTTATAAAAAAATGATCGACTTTGGAACACTAATATATTTAGAGCTTTTATGAAAAGTGTGCTCAAAATCATAAGCGTGCATTATCTATAAAGAGTAATATAGTCTTCGTAAAAAAGTGTTTTGTTTTTGATTTAATGGTCGTCGCTTATCCCATCCGTACAACCATTCAAGTATTTTCTGGTGAATTTTCTGTTTTATAATATATCAGCACGACGCTCTTTTGTAATGAGCGTATTACGATGTATCAAAATTAGACCTTTCATCAGAGAAGTCCCGAGTTACTAGTAGTTTAATCTTCAATGTTATCATCAGGGGCCCGTTTTATTAACGGCTTTTCGACAAGAGGTCGTACGTCAAAACTTCAAAATTCGTTTAATTAAGTATTATTCGATAAAACCCTGTCACGTGACTTCTTTTTGGAATCGCCTCGAAAAGACGATTCCAAAAAGATGTCACATGAAAGGATTAGCTCAAGAAAACAGAAATTAGAAGCCTGAAGCTTTGACTTGCAACCTCTTTTGCCTTAAGACCGTTGATAAAGCGGGCCCAAGTTTCATAAACGATGATTCTTTGAAAGATTAATGCATAAGTAAATATGAAAATCAAGACGTCCAGTTAGAAAATCACTATGCACTATAGCCGTGTCCCTAGACATCGGATCGATATAAGATGTTTGAAGGGACGGCGCCCATGAAAATGCAAAAGGCCTGGAGCGTTGTCGATGTGCCTACATCCACGTATATACCATCAAGGCTCTTAACCCATTTACCACATTTCAAATGGTTTTGATTGGCTCAAATTGGAAGAATCAGCAGATGACAATTTTAAGGTTTGCAAAAAATAGAACCTCATTTTGAAATTGAGCAGAAAACATTGTGACAAAAGGAGAAATTGCTCGTTATGAGCTATTTCTTCTTTTGTCACAATGGTTTCCAACGCCTTCTGCTATAGCTGTGTTATAACGAGTATCTATGGATTAAAGGGTTAATTGACCTCTGACATAATGGTAGTGCATGTGTAATGTTTCCGCAATTTTTCGGACAATAGACCACTAACGGAGTCCACTTCGCAGACTTTGTGAGCAGCCCATGCGTCTAAATATTGCATCATTTGGAAACCTTTGCTGACATACGTCCTAGATGATGTAGAACCATAACACATATTCTTAAAATTATAGATTTAGCACTTGGTCATGTAATTAAAAAGGACTAGAAAATTCAACCAGTATTCAACTTTTAATGAAACTGGATAAACCGAGAAACATAAATTGATTTCAATGATTGTCCGTAACACCATGAATATGTCAATTACCCATGGAGTTTCATGTGGTTCTTGAGGGTTGCCTTCGTCTTGAGAGATTTTCCACAAGTCTTACACTTAAAACTCGTAGCTTCGTGGATTTTTTCGTGCCTTTTCAGGTTACTTAGAAACCTAAAGTTTTTATTGCAAGTTTTGCAATAATACTGTTTTTCTCCTGTGTGAATACCACAGTGGTCGCGTAACTGACGAAGTTCCTCAAATTTGGCGTTACATGTCTGGCAACGATGAGACAACTGCTTGTCTTCCCGTTTCTGATGTCGTTTAAGATCCCTTTCGTTAAAGAACTTCTTCTTGCATCTATCACAGTGGTACGGCCTTTCTCCAGAGTGGCTTTGATTATGTCTGTCGTAGTTATGCTTGCTAAAAAAGACCAGCTCGCACTCAGAGCAAGTATATGGTCCCTTTCCCTGGTGCCGCTTTTCATGTTGAGTCAGTGCTGAGGCGGTCTTGAGGTTGCTGCCACAAATTCGACACAGCGGCATTATTCTGAAAAAGAAAGAAAAAATAATAAGACTTAAGAACAAATAATTCATCGATGGCTACGTGTAATACTCTTGTCAACTACAGCTTTTATTTGATTTAGTTACAACAGTATTGCATTTAGACATCGAACTGCACAAGTATGCTGAGCCGGGATGACATTTTAAGTAGATGTGAAAATCCCATGTTTTCAGAGAGCTGTTCAAATAGCTTTCTTTTTCAAACTACATGTACTTATTTATAGTACATGGCATTTCAATACGAGCGAATGGAACCTTTTAAGTTGAATAGCAAAGAAGAAATGATTAAGCATCTAATTTATGTGTGACCGATACCTCTTTTTTTAAGTGTGACCTACATCATTTATTGTGAATCTAAATATAAACACAGATAAATGCAGCTATTTCATTATTTTCTTTCATTGGAATACCGTCAGGCCGGCTGATGAAGATACGCATTCTTAATGGTCATGTTTCAGTGACGTTAGAATTGTTGGTAAACATGTTTTCGTAACATTTTGCAACGAAAAAACGCGCGAGAGTGAAAGAAAATGTTCGGGTGTCAAAAGTTGGTCGAAGTGTTCTCCATTATTACACAACGTACATACATGACTTGACCTGGAATAGAATCCCTGAACATCGGTCTCTTTGGTGCACTAACATTTAGGAGGAATAATTTGAAATAAAAGACATAAATAAGGCAAACAATCTTACCGGACTCTCAAACTGCACTCCAAATAACCTCCCGATATCACTTCCTGTGATGTCATTGATGACGTAGGTTGTTAGGGGTGTAAATGTAGGTAAAAAGAGTGAACAGATTTGAACCAGAGATAACGTTCTACTCATTACGAGGGTATGTGACGTTTCGTAAAAGCGCATCTTATAAGGGTGACAAATAAAACAATATTTATTATATGTTATTGAATTTATTCCTATTTAACTTTGATCGGACGTATTATGTGTTTTAGTGCATTTTTGAAGTTAAGACTAGCTCAAGACATACCGAGTAAGTTTTGGATTCCTCTGATTTAAAAAAGAATCCGTAAGTTAACTTTACACTGACACATTATTTTGAAGATTTTCAATGAATAACAGGTAATCCGCATTTAACTCATATAAACACTTACGATGCTTTGTATTTCGATACTAATTTAAGTAGCACCCAATCATGCACCTACCCCGAAGCTCTAAAATACACAACTGTGTGTCAACGCACGACTGTACACACTTCGACATTGTTCTAAAGTAACATCCTTATCAAGTCGGTGGTTTTATTGCCCTACCATCTATTCATTAATCAATTTAACAAGTTGACCATTAGTATACGATCTTTATGACAACCCTTTATCCAAACAAAAACAAAAAAATGCGTATCAACCATTTAAATCCGAAATGCTCGACCTACAAGCATAAATGTTAACGCTGTGTAAGATTACAAAAAATATTGACAATTCTATGTTTTACATTGCAATTGGCTTTTGGAAGCATTTTTGCAAGAAAATGATGTTTGTCTTACCTTTATACTATAATAAATGGTACAATTATGCCATTGGTATAACCGTTTTAATGTCTCTACCTCTTATTTGAATAATCGTTTAATTTGTGTTTAAACATTTTAGTAGAAAAATCGCGCTTGTATCCGGTTTGCGGGAAATTAAGAATATAAATGTCATCATTACTCGCTGTGAAATAAAGGCACTGATAAACCAACTAAAAGAAACTAATTCGTTTTATCTACCAGTCGACTCAAATTTATGTTCAAAACATTGATTATTCGTAACCTGATATAAAATTTGCTTCGATATTTGACACCGCAATCGACCATTCATGAATGAGAACGGACCATTCTGCTGAATTCTTAAATCACAAACCTCAAATGTTTGTCAAGATTAAAATGCTTTTTTTATCTTGTTGGTCACGCTAAAAAAAACGATTTCAAACATATGATGAATAAAATGATGTCTTGGTTTTTTAGCCAGTAAATCATTTTATAGATAATTCACATATTTGAAAAGGGTACAGACAATTACCCACTAGGACGATTCCCCACTAGGACAATAACCCACAGGACAATTACCCACTGGACAATTACCCACTAGACAATACCCCACATTTGTGTCAAATAGGACAATTCCCCACTGGTAAAATGAAATGGTCATAAATCATTTATTGCAAGAAACTGAATTAAAGAAATATTCAAATATTTTTCAAACCATTATCTTCAAATTTAAACATGAAACTATATTTATATTACAATATCCAAAGAAATAACACATGGTTGAAAAAGGTAAAAAGATTGGTCCATTCACAAATCCTTTTATAATGAGAATGAGGACAATTCTCCACTTCTAAATAATAATAGCAATAAAATATATCTTTTGATATGTTCACGAATCTTTACTATTGAGGCAATAAATCAAAACTAATCAAAAATCAGTGATCATGGATTTAAGAATATTATTTGTGCATGATGTAAGTGTAGAAAAGAATGGATGGCAATTCAATTATCCTATCATCAATAATCAACCCATTTATTGATTTAGGCAATTGAAAACAGATTTATTGATAAATCTATATTTTGGTAAGCTTTTTAATTTGGATTGAATAAAGCATTGCTTTGCTCCACAGCTTTAATCATCCTTTAGCTACACCTTCACACGGGCGGAGCTTGTTACAACGAAAGTGGAATACCGACAAAAACTGATACGGTTTCCACGACGAAAAACAACGACCGAAATGATAAGCCAGGTTGTATTTTTGGTCTGAAATGGCGTATTAAGTTAATTTAATGTAAATTATTTGGTATTTTATGCTTCCTTATGTTGTTATGAGTACCATGTGAGTGTTCATGTGCAAGAAAAAGGGTATAAGTCTGGATAAATATCGATTAATCACCACTCAGCTGTTGATTTTCTATCGAAGTACAAAACATTTCGTTTAAATACCTGAAAGTGTTGTTTTGTCGATTTCACAACGTATCAAACAATTGAAGAATGAGTCTGTTGGACGACGGAGATGTTACTGTTTACACGACGATTCAAAGTTGGTGTTCATGTTTACGGACGAAAACTTTTCGTATATTGTTCCGATACAAGTATTCCAAAACTTATGAATTCGATGCGTTTGAAACACCATTGACACTTATTGGTTATCTGAACAACATATAGACACTGACTATGTTTAATTGTCAATAATGGGTGGAGATTAAGCGATTCATTACTTAACATGTGAATTATATATTCCCCCCTTAAACCGTTATGTGTTGTTTATAAACTCAAACAAAAACTTTTCCTGCGTCATATTCGTTGCTTGAATAAATGATTTTTACTTGAGTGTTGCACCACTTGGCCAATCAAAAAGATTAGAATAAACCTACGCTTTGTTCAATGTGGGATATTTGGGTTCAGAGGTTGAAAGAACTTCTTCCATCTGTGACAAAGCATTTTATTGACAAAAGTCCTATTGATGAATGGCTATCATTCTTCAGACAAGTTGATGATAGTGATCTAGAATTCGACCACATTGCTAGCCAACTGTTTTGGGATGTTGTAAAATTCAATGATGCTAAAACTGTACACTGTATGCGTTTTACAAGCGAAGTGAAAGATTTTTGGCTGTTGGTTATCAGATCATATTTGGAGCTATATTCACTCTCGCATGTGTCACAGGTGTGTTTTACTTTCATATGGACGGACCCTTTGTGTCGATGCATGTTTCCCTTGGACGTCGTCGAGTAAATACACGTGTTACATGATAATCTTTGTTTAGATTGTTGAGTAGATGTCCCTGCAACGGGAGAGTCAGGTTGAAGGACTTCATCGGTCTCATCCTCGTTCCCTCCGATTGATATGTTTATCGAAAGGTCAGTTTCGTCGATCACACTCGACGTCTCAATAAAAATGACCTCTTCCATCGTATTTCTTTGTTGCTGTAAACGTTAAAACTTTCGTCTGAAAACCGTATCAATTTATAATTGTCGTCGTGGAAACCGTAACACGCGACGCCGCTATCACAAAATATGAACATCTCTATTCAACACAATTAAGCAGACGGAAAATTGAAAGCACTGCATAAGTCTTGTTATATATTCAAAGGCATCCATTAATACATCATTTAGAGACAAGTTTCAAATTGTTAACACGTAGATAAAGCCGAAATGCTACTTTGAGTAACGATCTATTCAATATTTTAAGCAATAAGTTTAGAAAATCCGGGGTTTATGGAATACACACGGAATTAAAAAGAGCGAGAATTCGAGTGTACTACCCTGTTACCTCTCTAAGTGACCACGGCACGGACAAGAGTGTATGTATGTCTGGCTCTGAACCCGCGCTTTTATAGATATAAAGTGATGCAACCCTCACAGAGGCCGTATCGGTACACGCGAGAGTCTTCAAGTTTTCGTCGTGGAAACCGTATCAGTTTTCGCCGGTATTCCATTTTCACTGTAACAAGCTCCGCCCGTGTGACCCTTGCTAATGAAGTCTTTAATTGATATTTGATATATCAATAATGTACATGTTTTTCAGTCTGTGTTGGATCTTCACATCTTACTTCTTCATTTCTTATTTCATTTAAAACTGGTTCATCATCCCTATGCTTCCTTATATTTTATCCCATTAGACCCCACATTCCATTTTTCATAAAGCAACTTTTAATTAGAATATTCAATGTTTGTAAAGTAATTTGTTACATGCATTCTGTACAATTTTTTTTAACAGTATTTATTTTTGCAGACGAAATAGGAACAATGCTTCAAATCTCTATTTTGATTATTTTCCCCTCTTATTTTCATTGTTAATGATTACAGATAACGTAAAGAACACAAAATCTATGTTATAGATAAAAAAAACATAATTTATTTGAATACATGTTTTATATCAAATAGTGTGCTATTGTCCCAGTGGGGAATTATCCTAGTGGGGAATTGTCCTAGTAGGGAATTGTTCTGTGGATGATTGTCCTAGCGGGGAATCTTCCTAGTGGGGAATTGTCCTACACCCATTTGAAAACAAGCTCTCTGTATATAACTTAATTGACGGTTCCTTAATTGACTCTTGTCAGATTCACAATCCCGATCAACACTAGAATTAAGGGTTGTGATGTAAGTTAATGCCGATCTGCCACATTTGCACCCTATCATAGAGTTACAAATTCTTTCTTGTTAAGCTTATCAACAGCCTCCGGCCATACGAGTTCCTTTACACATATCAAAGACAACCCCGTGCTCTTCAATCGTCATTCACTTTAAGTTATCTTGATATGTGCTGTGTCAATAGGTTGAAAATAATGGATTTGCAGTTTTGTCATTGTCATGTGCATTTATATACGAAACATCATTAAAGGTAGGCGGATAAAAGTTCTTAATTAACACGCATCTATTCATTCAAAGTGCGTTAAAGAAAAATTCAGGATCAAGCTTTATTTGATTTGATTTTAAGAAAAATTGTCATGTGTTGTAATTTGTAAATGAACTGGAAAACATGTAGTATTAACCCTTCACCTTTATTGACCAATAATTTGCGGGTAAAATTTTGATCATTAAATGCAACAAATTAAAATTTTCAATGTGTCCCTTTTTCATTTTGTCCTCTACATCATACTATTTCTTAGTAAGTTTTCGTTTTCAAAGGACTAAATTCTGCCAAAAAGACGTATTTTATTGCTATGGAATATATGGCATATCACGGTTATGACTGCACCAGCACTTATTTAATCCAATTTATGGCAATATCTTAACATTTCGAGGTTTGGCAACACCAAAAAACAAATATATTTATACTTAAAAGACCACTTAAAAACGCACTGGACACAAAATAAACGTCTTCTTATATTGTTTTTGTGTAATGAATAAGGGGCTCGCTTCTGCGACAAAGCGTTGCTAGGCAGTTGTATACCCCCTTTTTTTACTTCCGGTTGATATGAGGTCACGTCGAAGGCGAGAATAAGCAATTTCTCCTTTTCCCACAATGTTTTCTACCCTATCACATAGGCCTAGGGGCCGGGGGCCAGGGGGCCCAAGCCTGAAGGCCTGGCCCATGCATACCCGCATTAGGTTCGTGGTTTATGAACGGACCAGGCTTCAGGCTAGGGGGGCCTGGCCACCCCAATCCAGACCGGGGGCCAGAGTATACTCTGCCCCATATTCACAATGGAAAATGAAGATTTTGAAAAGAAAAAAATAAAGTAACGAAATTTACAGCAGAATCAATATAAATGTGTGTATTGTTTGTGCTTTATCTAATACCAATTCGCCTTTAGTTACGAACAATAAGCAAAACATTTTTGACGTCATCATCGCAAATGGCAATCTGAACACATCGGGTTAATTCAATGAAAACTCAGTTCACGAAAATAACCGAGTAGTTTCGATTGACAAAAACAGTGATGTAAAACCTGCCCATAAGCAGTTATATATAGACGCAATATATTGTATTTAATTGTTAGCTAAAGCTAGCTTAAGAATTAAATAAATTAAATGTAGATTACAGTTGAACCTGTGGTTGTGACAGTCTAATAGTAGTCTTCCTCAGTTCAAATCATTACAATTGATGTCCGCGTGAGTTTGAGCCCTGACCTATCCTTTGTTCTTCTTTCACTTTTTTTGCATTGCCCCTCCATATTATTAAAAACGCTCCTGCGCCTATTTATCAGAAGATCATTTTTCAATTTCATCATATTTTGAAATGTCATCTGCAAACTCTTTGTTGTTTTATTTGTTGAAGTCACAGTTATCACATCTTTTTTTTTATTATATATATGATTCTGTCCGGTTTTTAACCCGCAACCCTCACTAGTATCAGGTCCCGACCCATGCGTATACCCAAAGCTATATTTGCACGGGTCACGGTGCCAACCTGAACACTTTTCTATAACAAATATAAGCACACGACACCATCTATTACAGACATTCCACCATAAAGTTTACTTTGATCTACTCCGGATTTGTTATATGGTAAAACACGACGCAAAGAGCTTGACTTTTCAATACTTGTGTCACAAACACAACCCTGTTTGGGTGATTTGCGCGGTGTACTGCATTTGTGTTCCATAACAAAACATAACGCTATAAAATACAACAAAAACCGGAGTCACGATTTCATCTCAAAAGGATCCATCGCTAAGTAGGGTGTCTAAATAGGTGAATTATCTCATGAATAAGTTTACAGACTCTTAATCGACGCGCATGCGCAGTCGATGTCGTTTCATTCGGTTCGGTAAACTTTCTCTGACACCTGACCCTAGTTCGAGGTATACGAACGGGCCAGGCTCCACCAGGCTAGGGCCAGGCCTCCAGGCTATCTCCTATGCAGAGTTATCGTCCCCCGGATACTACAGATAAATGTGGGAGCGTAGCAAGGGACGGGTATAAAACATGGCGCCTACCCTACTATAACGCGATTACGGAAGAAAAACATGGCGCCCCCTGTTAACTTTTTTATTAGTGGGAGTATCACAACAAACTTGGTACCAAATGAAAGAAGACACTCTGAACTTTCTGGTGGTGTTTGAAAATTTAAAATATGTTCACCAAGTACCGAGAAAATGCATGTCAAATATTGGCAATATTTTTTACAAAAATGTCGCTTAAAATTTGAGATTGAAAAACACGGCGTCCCCTATTATATTTTTGTTCTAAATAATATTTTTCTAACTTTGATATATTTTGAAAATGCATAAAATTACCTTTCAAATGATATTAAATATTTGAAATTTGGACGAAAGATGACTGAGAAATGGCTGTTCAAACATGAGTATCACTCCAGCCATTTCGACTCGCTACAGATTCAAGTTCGGATAACATGGCGCCACTACTAACATTTTTATTTGTTCAATGACTGTACATTATGTGGTATTATATTCTAGAAGACACTTTTTCCTTTCATATGATGTTACTTTTTGGTAAAATTGGTTGATTGATGACCGAGATATGGCCTGTTAAAGATGGGCATTTTCTCCGTACGTCCTGTCGCAAAAGATTTTGCTTGGAAACCGTTTACAGTTACACAAGAAAAACAAGGCTCCCGTATTAACTTAATTATTTGTTGAATTTGTAGAATTTACACAACAAACTTGGTATCAGATAAAAGAACACATCTCAAATTCTTTTATGGTATGCAAAGAACTTAAATATATGGACGAAGTACCGGAAAAAAATTATGGCGAATAGTGTTAGTGTTTTAACAAAATGCCGCTCACGGATTAATCTCGGAAAACATCACTCGCCTATTTTCTGTTTCGTTATGTGTTACATTTCTTTAACTTTGACTATGTTTCAAAAAAACATATGATACACGTTCAAATGATGTAATGATATTAAGATTTGGATTGCAGGTGGCAAAGAACGTTCTTTGCAAACATGAGTAGGACTCATATTTCAGCCGTTCCATCACTTGACATGAAAGTTCGGATCACTTTACCTCACCAATAATGCGCTTGATTTCCAAAATGTCCTTCAAAACTTTAGAAGGCACATACTTTCCCATTTGGTTTGGTATTCATTTTGTTAATTTTGGATAAATAGTGACTGAGAAATCTTCTTTCTGACATGGATTTTTAATCCGTACGTCAGGTCGCTAAAAGATTTTATTTTGAATTAGTTGCATGCCGCATCTGCTTGTTTATTTTTGTGTTTAATGAACATAATCATCTTTTTCCAATTTAACCTTGTCATTAAGTACATATATTTCGCTTTTATGCGACGTAGTGATATTAAAATTCGGACGAAAGATGGCCGACAAATATGTCTTTTCAAACATGAGCAATATTTCAGCCATTGTAGTTTGGAAAACAAGTAGCCCACCGCTAAATATTTAATTTCTTAAATAAATATTCATTATGGAGTCTTATTTAAAGCATGCTCTATTATTCAATAGTAATAATACCAGGTTACTCTTTATATACATATGTCATGTCCATAAACGTCTTCTGATGAAGAGCGTTTCTTTAACCACTTTGGTGATAGGATGAATTGCCGGTAAGTTACCCTTTAGTCACAGTAATATGTACCGAATATATCAATAAATATAATTATTCTATTTTTGAAATAAGTATTGAACGCCTTTTGTTTGATTTTGAGCCAGTCCCAAATGCTGTTGTTTCTTTTCAAGTAGAAGGGGCTGGCCCCTTATCTATGGCCCTAATTGGACATTGTGCTTTATGACCGGAATACACAGGACTGCTAAGTACTGTCCATATGCTTATGCCCTACGGCGCTCTGGGGAGATTAAGACCATGTGTGTTATTGTCTTCTCGTTACGATCTCATTAATATGCATTCCTGTCGATCAAAGTAGCTCAATCAATAATAGGATAGTATGATTCCATCGGAACAAATAGTCCTCATAGGGATCTTTATCACAGTGATTTCCCAGCAGGGTTCACGTTCTAGACCGAACCAACAGTGTACAGTACAAATAGTTCCAATAAATCACGCAGCCCACAAAACACGTTTTTATTCTAATCTATTCATGTTTTATCAAGAACACAGATTACAAAGAAAATTGCCATTTACGTTTACACATCGTTTGTGGTACCATTTAATCTTACACAATTTATTTTGACATTTGATCATATTGTCAACAATTTCAGGTAACTTACACGAACATCTGAGAACCAATTTACTCTGGTAGAGATTGGGCTTTTGTTAGTAACAAAAGGCGAATTAGTATTAGATAAAGCACAAAAACACACATTTTTTATTCTGCTGATCTTCATTTGCCATTGTGAATATTGGGGGCCCCCCGGTCTGGATATTTGGGGGCCGGGCCCCCCTCCCCCAGCTCCTACGCCTATGTATACTTCACTCTTTTAACTTTTTAACTACCTCTATCATGCGCACACACCTGGTAAAATATCCAATATGTTGGATGTGACCAGTAATGGAAGAGGAAGAAGGCAAACAAGTTGCCAACTGTTGTTCATTATCAAAGCACAATATCCCAATCAAGTAAAACTAGAAAATAATCAATAAATTAGAAATATACAAATAGTCATTGATATATACTTTTTTACTTGAATATATACATATATTACTTCCTTTGGGGAGAAATATCTGGTAGTAGAATTGAATAAGGTTGTTTCAACCCCATGAAACAACATGGGGGGAAACAACATAGGGGGAAACAACATTGGGGAGAAATGACTGAATACACAGGTACCCGGTCCCCCGGTCCGGTATATCGGGTACCTGGTCTATCTCTCCACCCGGGTTTTACCTGGTTGTGAGGACCTCTGGTTGTTGTGGAAGGGTTGAGTGATCGACAGTTTAATTTATTTTAATTTAACATACGATAATGATCCGGCAATAAGTTTAACCGACTCATAGATAGGTAATTCGCTTGGAAATTGATTATGAATAAAACGAACATTGCTTATAAATAATGAAACCACAATGAATGTTCCGTTCCCACTTTCGTTTTCAATCTTTCTAGAATCTTCATTACCGTGACAAACAAATTTAACACAATCGGGAAATATTGAGATACTTTTGCACTGGAATATACTCCCGTCACTAAAAAACAATCTTCATAGCAAATTGCCATCCAGTTCAACAAGGGAAGACAGGGGCGTTCTTGGGGTGTTTTTGACTCGTACGCACCAAGGTTTACGAGCTTTTTGTAGGGGGTAGCAAATCAGTACCTGTTACCCGCCGCTACTTTTTTTTTTACCTGGGTTATAAATCCACATGAAATGTGTGAGTATGTTTTCATTCACGAGTGAATCATGCGTTTCTAAATCCCAAACTAGCAATCAATTATCCCCAAAACAATATCTCAACATGTGTACAGATGTAGAGCATGCACTCTATATTGTCCATTAGTTAAAGGCTGCTCGTCACATATCGAAACTATCAACAATTTTTGTTATGATCATGGCAGAAAGTCATAAGGTGCTAGAACGGTTCATTACTCGCAATTCAGTGTGGTATCAGGTGCTTACACAAGTGGAAGCGCATTCAGTCGCGACCTCTCGAGTTTTCAATATGTAATATTGATGTAGGGATATCATGGAGTTTTCCAAAACTTTGGTTTTTATGGCTGGGGAGCAGCATTTGAGAGTATATAGTACTTGTGACAGATTTTTATACATAATGTTTCTCCATTGGTTGGGGATGATTTAGTAACGTCTGATCCACTTGACAAAAAGTGACAATAATCTGATCTTGCGTTTCCATTAACTAACCCATTCATTTTCATGGCCATCGTTCTATCAAACGTTACATTACCGAGACGAAGAGTTAGTATAACCGTAATTGGAAATCATATCTCTGAAGTTTGAAAATGCGATGGGTTCTTGGTCATATCAGATTTGAATCTATGAGAAAATAACATAAGGTTAGGGTACTCGAGTTCTCGCGGGTAACATCGCCTTCGGTACCCGGTTAGTAAATTGCTATCCGTCCCAGCTCTTATCTCCTTTACGCATTGCCCCATCAGAAAATACAAGGCAATTTTCATGTCGAATTATTTTGACAATAGCCTGTCTTGCTCTGGTTTCGACTCCCTTAGCTTCTAATTTGGTGTATGTGCAGAAGGAGTATTAGTTAGGATAAATTACTATGGCTAATAAATAACCCCAAACAATTCTTTAGTTCATGAAATAATTCAATAACAATCAAACTTATAGAAAAGTAAGGATCTCTTTACTTTTATGAGTCAAGGTCAGTGCTCCTGGTTAGCCAGATGCTTTCCTCTGAATTCAACCCCCTGATAATGAATGAGCCACAAGGACACGATAACAAAGAGAAAAAAAATAATATAGACTGTTTCACGATATGATGAACATCCAGAAAAAGAGGGAAAATGTTTTTAGATAATTTTACAAAATAAATACTTTTTTCTGCCAATATTTTGATCAACTGTTTACATATTTTGGTGAAATATGCTTTTGAAATAATCAAATTGGAGACTTTCTCATATTTCATTGGTTCCTGAGTTATTATTATGTAACAAAATTAACCATGACAATTTTGGGTTTGACCTCGTTTTATCGCTCATTGTAAACGAAAACCATGGTCTCAACTCTTTTAAAGCATGATATGAATGTATTACCGTCTCAGTTACTTTATAAATGGGAATTTAAAGTATTTTTATGTTAATTGTCAATAATTCTAGGACTTACACAATTTTACAGTTTATGAGCAATATCCTGGCTTTCATTGTTTACAAAGACCCACATGACAATGGTATTTAAAGACCTCTCATTCTATGTTTAGATTGTTATTTGATTATACAATTCATGTATTTCAGTATAATAGTTTTGGAAAAAATAGCTACTCAAGCCAAAATTGATTCAGAATCAGGTGTATGGGTCAATATATCCAAGTATGTTCAAAGGTTATGTGATCAACAAAATCCATTTCGAAACAAAAACATCATTTGACCAGTTTGTTGCAGACGACTCTGGAAAACAATGTGGGAAAAGGTGAAATTGCTCTTAACGAAAGTCTATAACTTGTTTGCAGTACTTTTCCATGGCAGTATACACGCATGTATTGTATTATAACCCTTTATAAGAGGTTGTGATAATTGGTCTGAATTGAAAGCAAAAGAAGAGAACATAATTAGCAAACTAGTCAGTCTTGTTTGTGACAGGGCTATTTTTCCTAAAATTTGGAAGAGGCCTATAGACCTGCTAACTTTGGAAATTTATATCGATGAAATGGCTGAATTGGGAAACCAAAAAAGCTGGTGTGACTTTGAATATTTGGGAAAACTGAATGATTTTAAAGAAATTTCCAATTGAAAAGGTGCCTTAAATGGGCCCCTGTTTTATAATGCGACAAACACTGTGTGACATTGGTTTAAAACCTCATGAGGATGAATTTATACTTTATAGTGGTTTCTAAAGTCTCCTGCACCAGATGCAGAGTAATGAGGTATCATGGAGTAAGGGCCCTTTACCAAACACCAAACTTTAGACTGTCCAAAATTGAAAGAGTTTACAAACAATATTTCAAAATGTGATAAAGTTGAAAAATGATCCTCTGATAGGGCAGCAAACATTGTGGGAAAAGTGAAATTGCTCCTTTTCCCACAATGTTTTCCAGGGTCATCTACAACAGACTGGTCAAATGTGGTTATTGTTTGCAAATGGGTTAACAATATTCAAAAAGTTAAAAGCGACCAACTTTTTGCCCTCATCAACATAAATGTTCAACTTTTATATAATATCATGTTGGATTGACCTCTTTACCCATATATTTTGTTTTCATTCATGATACAATTAATCATTTTGACTTGAGCAAAAATTTTCCTTAACCTTTATAGTGCTGGAGCCGACTTCATACCTATGCAATCAGGTTGGATCCAGTCAGTTGCCAAGTAAATTAGCGACTGGCCTGTGATCTAACCTGTTTGCTACTCTAACTCTGAGTATCTTTCCTCATCAAGATTAAGCAGTCAGGTTTTTAAAGGCAGACAACACAAAAATCTATTTTCATTGCAGAACTTAGTTTGAAGAGGGACAAGCCAACAAAGGAAATGTGAAGAAAATGAAAGTGCAAATATGGCTGGTATGAAACAATAGTTTTATATTGAAATGAATTCATCATTAGCAAGTATCTTTTTTATTTAGATGGATTTTAAGGCATTAAAAGGAAAAGAAATATGACAGATGCAAATGTTTTATGCAAAAGATAGGGTTAATCTTCCTTTAAAGGCACATAAAAGGAGGTGAAGTAGAAAAAAATTTCTAAAAAAAATATATGGAGTTCTTTTATTATTTTCATAAAAGTCATGACAATTAATTTACAAATGCATTGAAACCCTATTTGATAGACTCCTTAAACATAAGTTATTTTGTGCTTGAAATATAGTAGTCTCCAATTCAATCATGTTTATCAACAATCTGTTTGTTTACATATTCAAAATAACAGATCCTGATTGGTCGGTTCAAACATTTCAACTGTCAAGGTCAGGGGTGAAGAATCATACAATTAAACTGGTTAGTCTGCGTTAATTCTTGTTGGCTTTCACGTTTAAGTTGTGCTGATGTTCTTTTTTGGTGATAACTATTTGAATCTGACCAAAATTTTACCAATTAATATAGTTTTATACAGCATTAATCTCCTTTTATGTGCCTTTAAGAGACCACTCTTAAACATTGCATGAAAAACTATTAAGTCTGAGGTTATCTAAATTCTATATACAGAGACTTTCTGAATAACTTTTGTCTGTTTTAATTTAAGCATTTAGTTGTTTTAAATACACTAATATACTTTACAATATAACAAATTCATTAAGAATTAAAAAGAAATTGGTTCTTTAGGATATTATTTTGTTTTATTGTTGTCGGCAGCTGTATTTTGTTGGTACAAGTCACATATTGTGAAGTATTGAAGTATGGTCAAATTTAGTCAGTTTTGTTTATTGTCACAAGGTCATTTTACTGATGTTTTTCTCTGAATTCTTTATTGAAAGATTCATAAAGAAGCACATCTTTGAAAACACTGTTGTAGATGTATGTAGAAACACATCCTTGTAAATATGTAGTTTTTAAGATTTTTGGTGCATCTTTATGGTCCAAAGGACAGTTATTTCAAAACCTTTTGAACTTTATCATTATATAGTCATTTTATCTCAACCCAAGCAGGGTAATTTAGGTAGATGGTAGCTTCAAGAAACTGTTAATATTTCAAACTTTTCTGAGCTTTTCTTAATTTTTGATGCTTTACAAGATCCAACTAGAGGAACTTAAAAGACCTACATCTACACCATATGGGCCACGTCACGGGAAAAGGGGCACTCGGACATAGCAAACAGTGTAGCCCCAGACCAGCCGCCATGTCACTGACGTGGCCGCTGGTCTGGGGCTACACTGTTTGCCATCTTAGAGGACATCCAATTATACCTTTAAATAAATACAAATGATAACTTTCGTGACTAGATGCTGGAATAATAGCGCTAACAAAGAGCTGAGTCATTGGTTTTTATTTATGTTCGAGTGCCCCTTTTTGCGTGACGCGGCCCATATGTCATCACAACCACACTTGATTATTATTCAACTGGTGTAGCTAGGTTAAGAGTAAGTAAGGAAATGATAGAAAGTTAGAAAACATATGAAAACATCTAATAGTTAATAGAAAGAAGAAAAAACGAATTACATGTAATGCCAACTTGTTTCACCTCTTTAACCAAATCCTGTCCCTCAGTCTCCGGTTACAATGGCTGCGGCTGGCCCATCAATTTGAATCAGTAGTTGTTACTACAAGCTGGGGACCCAGTGGCTGTTAGCAAGTGACAGATGATAGCCCCAGCTTGTAGGATACCAAGCCAGGGGCCTCTGCAAAGATGGCTCAGAGTCTATCTGAAAGCAACTCTCTTAGAATGTTACTGTTGATTGATTCTTGGAAGATTTCAAAATTGGGTCATTGTTAATTGAAAATAAGGGTTATAAGGCAACACTAATGAAAGGTGATGCATTCTTTATTGAATAAATTAATTTTTCATTCTCAGCTGTTTTTAGGTTGCCTGCGTGGCGTTTCATTACCTGACAGCGTGGACCGTTGTAATTGGAACATTCATGGAGGTTGTCCTGATAGAGATAATTTAGCATGGGATTGTTTGGCAGAGTCCAAGGAGTGTCCTCCAGGACAACAATATCACTGTACTCGAAGAATAGATAATCCAACCGAGTACATAGATGGATGTGCTGTTAGTAAAATTTGTCTGGCAGGTGTGTATTGTTTTAACCCTTTCCCAAACAACAAATTTTCGACTCTCCCAAATTGAAAGAGTTTGCAGACGACATTTCAAAAGTTGATGAAATCGGAAAATAATCTTCTGATAAGGCAGAAAACATTGTGGGTAAAGGAAAAATTGCTCACAATTTCTCCTTTTCCCACAATGTTTTCTTAGGTCGTCTGCAACAAAGTCGTCAATTGTTGTTATTGTTTGGGAAAGGGTTATTGATAAAGCTTGAACACACACTTTATATTAATGTGGTAATGTATCAACAGCTCACAAAAGAGCAATACGTATATTTGTCACTGCATCTGCAGCCTTACGACTAAGGTCCACTTCCTAGACTAAGCTGTCAGATTTGATGGTAAATAAAAATATTGCCTTTATTTGTTTGCTTAACACTTTCCCGCGGGTCGTACATTTCATTAAAATCAAGGGTACTTGCCTGAATTGACCGAAACAGACTTAAGGCCTACAGAATCAACATGGATTACTCTATATTGATGTTAAGTTTTATTCTTTATCAACGTAGTCGAAAGTATCTCCTGAATGATAAAAAAAATATATCTTAATAATCATGGGATTATGATTTGCATATATAAATTATATATAAACAGAATAAATAAATCTCCCATAAACTTCCGGTCTAAAGCCAAAGTTCTGCTAAATACAATTATTACTTATGTACTTGGATGCATTTGATAATACAGATAAAAAAAGAGAAAGTACTGTAGTAATAGCCTTTTTCATTTGATGTTAAAAACGCCTGTGTTAAAATTAAATGGAAAATTGGCGAAGATGGATGGCATCGGAACCAACAGCATGAGCAATTTCGCCTTTTCCCACAATGTTTTCCAGAGTCATCTCCAACAAAGTGGTCAAATGTTGTTATTGTTTGGGAAAGGGTTAACTGTATTTAGGTTTGTCCACTGACACATACTGTATTTAATATGTTATACAGAGTTCTCATATTAAATATCATTACATCTAAATTTTCAGGTGAAGCACCATACCTGGTTAAAGATAATCTTGTTCAATGCAATGATTGTCATAGGAAGGAGTTTTTCAACTCCGCAGAAAGTATGAACTCATCCATGTATTCCGAATGTACTTCTAAAGCAGAATGTGACAGGGAAGTTGGTGTAGAGTGTAATCCTATAGATCTTGATTCGAAAGATATTTATAAATATGATAGGCAGTGTAGATGCCCTGCAAGGGAGAACTATGTTTTTGCCCATGGGAGAGAAGATAGCCATAAAATGTGTAGAAGTTCTGGTGATGTTGGGGGTAGTTTTAGATGTCAAAAGGTAGCACCTTGTCCATCCGGGGAGGAGCGTTTCTTAAGTAAGTACATGTTCAATTGAAATCTTGAAGACGTGAATAACAAGACTTTACATGAGAGAACTTAAAGACATATTCTGGAGTAAAATTCTGCGCAGAGAATTCTTCCTTTTTTGTACAAACTTTCTATGTAATAGATGGAACACAAATCTGATTTAAAAAAATAGGGGTCACAATGCTCATTTTTTCACAATTCAGCTTTTTCAAGGCCCATTACTCTGTATTCCTGTGAAAAATGATGTTCAGACTATGATCATCAATAATTGTAATAAAAACCATAAAAATACATAAAAGATATGAAATCATCTTTAGATTATATTCATTGAGCATTTTAGATTACAACAGATATAAAGATCAGTTCAGTTCATTTTGGGGAAAAATGATCACATTTATGGCTAAAAACTTAAACCAAAGGGTTGATAAACAGACACAATTTAGACATTTTCGTCTCACTCACTCACTATCCTGTTTATTTGTTCAGGCCAACAAGTAATCATCTTTTGAGGGTTGGGCCTGACTGTCCAGGTTTTTTCTTCTCTGCTGGAACTTTCCATTGTCGGACTAGAGCGATGCATCCAGTGCTAGGGTCAACATGCCCTAGCCATTGCAGTCTGCTCTTCTGCATGATGTCTTGGAGCCTTTCGAGTTTCAGTTGAGCTAGAAGGGATTCAAATGGAATTTTTTGCTCAGGTTTCACAAACAGATCCACCTGATCATTCCTTTGTCATTCCGCAGTACCTTTTTAATTGTGTTGGCTGAGACCGCCCATGTTACCGACCATATATAGAAGAACACTTCTCACACACAAGGAGTAGATACGTCCTCTTGTAGATGTTGTTAGGTGCCTGTTGGTTAGAACTTGTAGCAGCTCCCTAAACTGTTTCCAGGCTGACTTACAACGCGTAGATGCAGCAAGTTCACAGACACCACCTGATGAGAGTGTGTCGCCAAGGTAGCAGAAGTCTGTCACTACCTCAAGCTTGTCATCACCAATATTGGTTTTCTTCAATGGTCTGCCATCTACTGTTCCTTGCTGCACCAGCACAGCGCAGACACTTATAGTGAGGGTCTGCTTTGAGAGGGTGTTATGCCACTTCACTTTTTGTGGACACATCCTGAACAGTGGGTGCAGAAGATTGAGTTGGTACCTGTGCCGCTCACACATACAGAACAAGGGTGTTTTCCTGTTTTCCTCAGTAAGTTGAGGTTGGGACCAGCAACCATAGTCTTGGTCTCACCCATGTTCACTCTGAGACCTTTCTCCTCCATGCTACTCTTTCATCTGTTTAGATGCTCCCTAAGTGAATCAAGCGAGGTATTGGGGATTGCCAAGTCATCAGCGTACAGAAGCTCCCATGGGCAGCTGATGCAGTATTTCAGAGATAAAGCCTCGAGGACAATGATGAAAAGGAGGGGACTTAAGACAGATCCTTGATGGACATGTACTTTGACATCAAGTTCATCACTGTAGCTGTTACCGACTTGCACTCTAATACGGACATTGGTGTACATAGACATCACCACCTTGACCAACCTCTCGGTAACTCCCAAATTCCGGAGAGACTACCAGATGACCTTTCTTGGGACACAGTCAAAAGCTTTTTCTTGATCTACAAATGCCATGTACAGTGGTTTGTTTGCTGCAAGATGTTTCTCCATGACTTGGTGTATGATGAAGATTGTGTCTGTGGTGCTTCTACCCGACTTGAAACCAAATTGCAATTCATCGATCTGGATCTGTTGTCTGATCAGCTGTTCGACAACTCTCTCCAAGACTTTCATGACTTGATCAATCAGTTTGAGACCACGGTAGTTACCTCTGTTGAGCGCATCCCCTTTACCTTTGTACAGACTGACTATAAAGCTCTCTTCCCATTCTTCTGGTATGCACCCCTCTTTGATGATGGCTTAAATCAATTCATGCACATGCTCACTCCCAGTTCACCAATTGGTTTCAGCATCTCAGCAAGTATACCAGATGGTCCTGCTGCTTTGCCTATACCTATTTTGCTGATTGCTCTTGTGATCACCTCCTGGTTAACAGGGTTACTAGGACCTTCCACAGAAGGTTCTTCTAACAGCTCATAAGGGTTCCATGGGAATTCTACGTGCAGTAGACGTTCATAGTGCTGCTTTCATGACTGTTTCTTAGTTTCATCTTCCAAGGAGAGTTCACCCGAGTCGTTTTTTATTGGTTTCTCAGTCCGTTTAAAAAAATCTAATGCAGATAATTAGTCCATATTTCTAAGTCAATTAGCTAATTATGTATGTTTACAGAAAATATGAAAATATGTTATTACTAGTTTTTGAGTAAAATGACACTGAAATGATATGTTCAAATCAGCGATGACTTCAATTATGCAGCCATTTTCACACTCCGGTACACATAACTTGAAAAAATACTGATGATTTCTAAAGATTTTTGACATAAAGCGACCTTAGATACTTTTCTTTCGCAACAACATCTTAAACGGCGATTTATGACTGATTTTGACACCTTAGCGGTAATTTTTATTTTATCCGAAGACTTCTCAACTTGTAAACCTTCTAAACCCCATGTAAGATAATGAAAGTAACAGAAATTGACATGCGCTGTGACTAGTCCTGGATACATCTTTAAGGACGTTCTCGGTAGTTTTATCTGCACACCTCTTTTGCGCATCTAAGGGAGATATAATCGGTTACAAAAGAGATACTTGCATAGTAGTCGGATAAACATTTTTATTTGGAGGAAATGTACTGTATGCAATTTTTTTCAAAGAAAAATCTTATTATCCATAAAACTACAAAAGTTTATTAACACTATTATATATTTCTCATGCATATTAAGTCCACTGCTTCTATTTTTCAAGTTTTAAGTTATTTTAACCGTTTTTATAAATGTTTTTGAAATACGGTTACCATAGAAACTGTCATTTTACAGGAAAACTAGCTAGTCAACATATACTTTTTTTTGCATTTAATATTTCAAGATTATGTTTTATTTCATGTACTGAAAGATAAGAAAATTCTATGAAAGGAATTTTTAAAAATCTTCATTTTTTTGTACTATGCATATCAACTTACATTGTTTTTTGCCGAATACAAAAATTGGAAAAACTGATTTGGATTACAAAAATGATTCAGATTGTAATGATTTGAAATAACATTGATTTATAAAGTATTAAATGTATGAATTCATGATAATTGAATTAAATTCTTGATTAATAAACCTTCCAGAAATTATTATATTACCTTTGAAGATGGTACGGTCATTTTGACATTTTTTGCCCCAAACAGTTACCATGGAAACAGTCATTTTACAAAAAAACTAACATGTCGACCTGCATTTTTCTGTTCATGTTTGAATTCACAATAAAATTTTAAATAACATATCAAAAATTTAGAAAATTCTATGAAAGGATTATTTTTTTATAAAACTGTCGAACATGTCCTTAAACCACCATTTACATTCTCTTAAAATGATTCATTATTGATTTATAAACATTGAATTCATTGAAACCGTTTTAATGGTGTATTGTAAACAATTTTAAATCTTTAATTTTGTCCTGCGGAATTGAAATGGGTAAGAGTGTTTTTGACCCAGATTATGAAATGGGTCGACACTATCATGTGACCCTAGCAAGATGTATCTGAGAGCAAGACATTACTTTTTATAAAACAAAGTTTTGAAAAAAAAAAAGAATTAAATTTAAGCATTGAAGGCCCTTTTCCTCATTTCACACTTATTCTATGAAACAGTGGTTTTCAATATCTATGAAATGCACAAATTGAAAATCATCTTTTTTTTGGTGATGAGGATTTTAACCATTAACCAAACAACAAATTCTTCGATGTCCAAAATTGAAAGAGTTTGCAGACAACATTTCAAAATGTGATGAAATTGAAAAATAATCTAAGGCAGAAAACAGGATGGGAAAAGTTGAGATTGCTCGTTAAGAGCAATTTCTCCTTTTCCCACCACGTTTTCCACAGTCATCTGCAACAAACTGGTCTAATGTCGTTATTGTTTGGTAATGGGTTAAATCAGTGTAATGTCGTAACATTGAAATTAATGATGTTATAAATTTGTAGACATGAGATATATAGAGTTTAATCAACAGTTTGTTTTGTTTATTGGAAATGATTCCCCAAGTGAAACATTACTTGCCCATAACAAACAAGTGCTTAAGCACAAGTTTGTTATACACAGGTAATGTTCACAAAGGGAATATTTTCCAAAAAACAATACCTTTTGATTAAATTATTTATTACATACTATACTATCAAAATGTCAAAACATACTTCACTAAAATCTAAATTGTGTAAATGCTACATCACAAGTCAACCTGGATATATTTGACCAATTTACTCATGCAGCATGCATTGGAATACAAGCTGCACAAATTACTTTTCATAAGAAAGTGAATTCCTTATTCGGGTCAAAAAAGGGAACCAGGCATTTTTGGACTAAGGGTGCATCAGCACCTAAGTCCATTGAATTTACATACCACTTTTTGAGGGACGGTACTTTATCAATACACAAACAGTGGTCTGACCCCAATTACTCATTAAACACCCGCCTTCACTGTGCGGACTAATACCTTCTTGGAACTAGGAATGTAGTCAGGATTTACTCCCTTTGTTTTGCTCTATATTATAACTGTTGCATTATGGGAAATTGAAAAATGTCCAGATGTTCGAAAAACAGACTATCGTTCAGTCTCTGTTCACAGAAATAATAATTAAAGTAATGGTTGTAAAAGGAGCAGCTGTTTTCCTCGAGATGATGCCTTAAAGACATTTTCAAATGTATCCTCAATCATCTTGCTTTAAATGTACCTTAGTCCTTCAACACTATCAGGGCTTTGATTACAATCCTAACTGCAAATTATTTATCAGTTAGAATTATCAGATTTATTTTGTCCTGAAAACTGTATGAATTTATGCAAAAAATGTATATAGAATATATTTCATGGATATTCATGCATTTTTTCATTAGATTGGCATTAAAGATATTTTTCTACAGTTTTATAAGAAAATAATCCTTTCATAGAATGTTCTAAATTTTTTATATGTTATTTAAAATATAATTGTGAATTCAAAAATGAAAAATAAATGCAGGTCGATGAGTTGGTATTTTTGTAAAATGACAGTTTTCATAATAACTGTTGAGGGCAAAACTGTCAAAATTACCATACCATCTTGAAAAGTAAAAAAAAATCCCTGGAAGGTTTATAAACACAAAATACAGGGATTTCTCAGTGTATTAATTTTCAATTTTGTCACAGTGAATATCGTCACTAGTGATGATATTAGTTTAGACGGAACTACTTTTTACCATTCCTTTGCATTAAAGTTATAGCTGCAATTTTGCACACAGCACTAAAATGTTTGTATTCTAGAATGTATCCATACGCGTGAATGGCGTCATAGGATCCAAAAAAGAAGTCATGGGCGTTGATAACTGCTTTGCTCCTCCCATTTTATATTCCATTTGGCGTTTATGGAGGTATTTTGGCAAATATATTTTATATAGTGGAATAAAATAAATAGAATAATCAATTCCATTCTGTTGATATCAAAAATATGTCATTTGAATGGGTTGTAATCATGTAGAAAAAACTCGTTCTTTGAACTTGTTTTTTCAACCTGATAACAACCCATTCTAGTGACATATTTTTGATATCATTCAAAAGGAGTTGATTATCTTCTATATAATACTCTATAATTCAATGTTATATTAAATGATAACAATCTGAACAATGTTTATAATCCAAATCATTTTATTCATGTTCTTGTATTAGACAAAAAACAATGAAATTTGATATATATACTACAAAGAAATGAAGATATTAAAAACAATCCTTTGATAAAATGTTCTAATTTTTCAGTATGTGAAGTAAAATTTAATCTTGAAAAACAAAATGAAAAAAAGAAGATATG
The DNA here is from genome assembly GCA_947846245.1 of Cerastoderma edule. Lineage (NCBI taxonomy): Eukaryota > Metazoa > Mollusca > Bivalvia > Cardiida > Cardiidae > Cerastoderma > Cerastoderma edule. The sequence goes on from OX401404.1 coordinate 38,166,361, forward strand.
TTGTCGAGTTGACAGTTTCCATGGCAACCTTGTTTGAAAAACAATTGACCTTACGACACGTAGCAGTTAACCACACCCACCGTAAATAGGGGGAGGTCACTCTAATTTTCTCCAATATTCTGAGTGAAATAGCGTCAATGCACAAACTAGGATCCCTGTTTGACATTGCCGATGATTTCGGATATTCTTATTTGAAATCGGAAATGTTCTTACAAAATAAGCAGCTGCCTTTATTGCTGGATAGTAAGTACATAGTATGACAATTTGTAAAGAAGATGGTATATTTTGAGTGTTAGCATAGACATATATAACAGCTCTGTTATTTATCTCTATGGCGTTGGGGAAGTGATTTACCCTAGCATTGTGGGGTCAGATCGGCACCAAACACGATCTGTCCAAAGTCCGATCAGACTCGGATCCGAACGACATTGGTCCATTCGGCACTGGTTCGAACGGACCTTCAAAATTACCGTATTTCATACTACTTCAAACCAATTAATTTGCCGTATTTGCAGGTTACAAACGAAATTATCTCATTTTGATTCTTAAACGGTTTAGATTTTTATTTTACTAAATCGGCATATATCCTGAATGATTCAAAACGCAGGCTACCAAGAGTGTGTTTTACAACATATTACAACAACATTAGATGCTTTAAGGTATTCGGATAAAGTTGCAACAAGGAGCTATGGGTTTATATAATTGTTTTGTTTTTAACAGCTTTTAAATTTGGATACGATACATCGATCATTACAGGTAGGTGGCTTGATGGGCTATAATAGGAAAGTTAATGAATTGTTTAAGGTGCTCTTAGGGTCCATTTAAAAACAAAATCAATCGATTAAAATCCAATTTGAAGAATTTGTATTTATCCAACTGGAAACCATGTCCTCTCACATCGATATCGATCAATATTGTATTTTTAGTTAACACTTGATTCGTTATCAAATGCAACTAATAACATTCGTAATTATCTGTCAAGTCCGTTTTTTAAAAACAACGATTTTTCATTTTCAAACAAAGATAAAAGACAAAAGTAGAAATTTACTAACATGTGAAAGAAAAAAAGAAAGAAAATAAGATAATAATTCATACTTCTATTCTTTACATTGTTTTATAAATCAACTGTTTGCATAGATTTACTAATTGCGTGTAGTTCTCAGTCATTTCACAACAGATTTTGGAAACAGGATAAACTCTACTTCACCCACAAGTCTCTCCTTATACATAATTTCTCTATTTTAAGTACTTAAACAATATCTTAAGTAGTATGACGAAGAAAAATCACAGCACAATAGTGCTATGTGTTGACGGAGTCACACAGCATGTCAGAGAAAATGGCGGATAGCAACCGAAGTGTTTGCTGATTGGTCAGTTCCAGCTGTCAATCAAAGTCTGTCGTAAGGTCAATTACAAATCAAAGTGCTGATAGCTCTGAAGGACTAAGGTGCATTTAAAGCAAGATGATTGAGGATACATTTGAAAATTTATTTGAGCACAATGTCAAGGAAAACAGGTGCTCCATTACTTTAATCATTATTTCTGTGAACAGAGACTGAACGATAGTCTGTTTTTCGAACATCTGGACATTTTACAATTTCCCATGATGCAACAGTTAAAATAATATAGAGCAAAACAAAGGGTGTAAATCCGGACTTCATTCCTAGTTCCAAGAAGGTATTAGTCCGCATAGTGAAGGCGGATGTTTAATGAGTAATTGGGGTCAGATCGCTGTTTGTGTATCGATAAAGTACTGTCCCTCAAAAGTGGTATGAAAATTCAATGGACGAAGGTGCTGACGCACCCTTAGTCCAAAAACGACTAAAATAATTTTAAACTTGAAATATATAAACTGGGGGCTTAATATGCATCAGAAATATATAAAATAATGTTAATAGCCTTTTATAGTTTTAGGAATAATAGAATTTTTCCTTGAAAAAATTTACATACAATATTTCATCCAAATAAAAACGTTCATCCGACTACTATACAAGTACCCCTTTCGGTAACAGATTTATTATCTCCCTTGGATGCGCAGATGAAGTGAGTAGAAAAGTATACCTAGCACATCCTGAAGTAAAAGGTTGAATTACCTGGAAAAAATGTGACATTGATTTTTTCTCATTCGAGGTCTTCTTGTCTATGGATTCTACTGAAGTTTGCCAATAAATTTTGAGAACATGTAAAGCAGAAAATGTTTATTACCTGAGGATACTGTGAGCATGTTTTATGCAAGTCTATAAAGTTATTGAGTCATTCTCAAAAAATGAATGATTTTTTGTACATTTAAACTAAATCTTGATACTGATGGTTTTATTTTTCCGCAGAGATTAATGTAAGTCAAACTTCTTCAACCCATTACTGCTAATCTGTTGTAAGTCTTTGGAAACTTCGAGATGGGCAATGCGTCCTTTTTGTCACAATGGTTTTTTCTAACTTCCTTATATCTTAACCCATTAGCAACTACTGATGACATTTGACCATTTTGTTGCAGACAACTCTGATGACGAGCAATTTGTCCTTTTCCAACAATGTTTTTCTGCCCTATCAGAGGATTATTTTTCAATTTCGTCACATTTTGAACTGTCATCTGCAAACTCTTTCAATTTGGGACAGTAAAAGATTTGGTGTTTGGTAAAGGGTTAAAGTAAAAACTTTTTCATTGTTATCTCGTCATTGTTTTTTGTCATATGTTGTTGCTTTCAATTTGGACCTACCAAAACCCCCAAAGGGTTAATGCTCCAGGAAACATGCCTTTTCATTTAATTAAAACCAGAATGTTGCCCAAATATATTAAAAAAATGGGTACAATGAGTCATAAATTTTGACCATAGCAAAACACCACATTATCACAACAGCATAACACCAGGTCCTGTACTATTTATTAGCTATGTTTCCAAGTGCTATTTTCACGAATAATGGTGGTAACATTTTGACTTCATTTTTTACATTTGATTTACATCTAAAAATTACAATGAGCACCATAAAAAATGAGTCCCTGGCAACTAGTCAGAAAAGTCATGATACACATAAATTTTCTGTAATTTATCCAACAACATATTCAAAATCGAGAATGTCTTCAATTTCTTTGTCCTCTTTGTTTTACAAAAGTCTTGGCTGACCTTGTTCTATCACTAATTATAAACAGACTATATTGTCTTAACTCTTTAAAAAGATTGTATAAACATTAATTGTCTCAGTTTGAAAGGAAATTTAATGTATTTTCTAGTATTCTAGATCTTAAACTATTTGACTGTAAATGAACTCTATTCTGGCCTTACTTAACCCTCTTGCAAACAACACATTTTTCGACTGTCCCAAAATGAAAGAGTTTGCAGACCACATTTCAAAATGTGATAAAATTGAACAATATTCTTCAGAAAGAGCAGAAAACATTGTGGGAAAAGGAAAAATTGCTCGTTACGAGCAATTTCTCCTTTTCCCACAATGTTTTCTAAAGTTATCTGCAACAAAGTCGTCATTGTTGTTTGGGAAAGGGTTAAAAGGGGAATTGGTAAAGGGTAAGGTATTGTTATTTGTATTTGTATTGTTATTTTTTAACAGTCAGGAAAATAGGACATTTCACTTTGTCAAGTCTTATATGTCACAGCAGACTTTTCTAGTATTATTATTTACATGCAAAGAATTTGGGTTAAACCTATCATTGGACTGTGACAGTTTCTGTTTTTCTTTAACATCTTAATTATTTTGAAAAATATACCTGGAAGATTTAAGACTGAATTTGCATCTTACACAAGGTGACTTGTTGGGATAGTAGATAATCAATCATTACACATTAACCCTTTTCCCAACAATAAAGACTTGTGACTACTTTATTGCAGACGACTTTAGAAAACATTGTGGGAAAAGGAGAAATTGCTCGTAACATTTTGAAATGTCGTCTGCAAACTCTTCCAATTTGGGGCAGTCGAAAATTTGTTGTTTGGAAAGGGTTATGAGACCATCATTTACCAGTATATTTCCTGAACTGCAAGTCAAGGGTTCTGTGCAAGGCTATAGAAGTCTTTTACTTTATTGTAGGACATGCAATTTTTCCTGTTCATTACCCTTAAATTACAAGGCATTATGGTGGTAGCTTGGATGATAGACTTATTTTGTACAAGGTGACATAGATATGGGTTAGGGTACTTTAGTTATGTTTGAAACTTTCTTGTCTTTGAAAAGTCTTTTAGTATTATTTTTTCTTAAAATGTTTTACGTTTAGTTTTGTTGTCAATCCTTTTTCTGTCAACTTGACTTAATCAATTATTACATATGAATTTGTTTAGATTGCGATATTTTCATGAAAATGTTTTACTTTAACCATGGCCTTCAGGATGAATTCAGCATAGCATTTAAACTCTTAAATTTGAAACTTTTGATTTAAATGATTGTATTTGATATTATTGTCTGTGTGTTGTTTTACTTATTTAGATATCACAGCCATTGGTATAATGAACTTTGTACATTTACTTTCTATCATTAGTGGATGGTGTAGACCGACGTTTAGTTACATCACTTTTGCATGTTTTTACAAAGTTATTGCCAGACAAAAATGACATCAAAAGAATACAATTTCTTTGCGACATAGGATTGAAACCATTGTTACAAAAGGATTGATAGCTCATTCAATTATAGTCTTCTGCAGCAGATGCATGAAAGTATATGTAATGTAGTATTGAGGAAGAAGTTAATATTTTGGAATGTATTTTACAATCTCATGTTGTATGTAGCTTAATCAGACTTGATTGATACCTTAATTGTATAATTGTAATGAAGGATACACAATGAGAATACGTAAGGATGATCAATGTTTTTTTATGTCTTTTAGATTATACATGCGGCCCAAAATGTGCTGAAGGACATAGAACAAATACTTCCGATGAATGTGTGTAAGTATTTTTCAGCTTGGTTGTTCAAAGATTAAGAAGAGTTATACTACTGACTCGGACATCAGCATATGCTTAAGGGATAAAACTTTTATATGTGAGAGTGTATCTCATTAACTATTGTACTGGTATGTTATGGCTAGAAACTTCACACATGTGTTCAGGGTCATATTACAAGGTCCATGACCAAGTTTCATAAACCTGGTCTTCATTTTGATTAAATAAGGCCCCCTTTCTCAACAACTACAAAAGTGATTGGATATGTGTTTTGATCATAATAATGGCTTTGGTGTTAAGAAAGTTATTGCCTTTTCTGTATGTAGAACTCTTTGGTTAAAGTTATACATTTAAGTTTTCATCTCAAGAAATACTGTAGGAAATTGATTTGAACTTAACTCATGTGCATGGTATAATAAAACTAGGTCACATACCAAGTGACAAAATAACTAAACTCTCATTTTGGTTTTAGCAAATTATGGCCTTTTTTGTACTTTAAAATTTTGGTTAAAGTTCTGTGTGCAAGTTTCTATCTCAAAAGCTATTGTAGGGAATTAATTGAAATTTGGCACATATGTTTTAAGTCATAATGTAATGTCTCTGACCATGTCATATAACTCTTGTGTTGATTTTAAGCAAATCATACCCCATTATATACTTACAAAACTTTGTTAAAATTCTACATGCAGGTTTCTAACTCAACAACTGCGGTGATCAGATTTAAACTTCACATATCAAGGGTTCAGTGCAATACTAGAGTAAGTGCTTCATGTTTATGAAGCACTTACTATAGTCTTGCACTGAAACCTCGGTATGTGTTTGGGATCATGATCTGAGGTCCATAAACTCTGGTTTTAACTGAGTAAAGTAGGGCTTTTTTTTTTACTTAGAAAATCTTGGTCAAAGTTTGTTTTTCATCAAATTTTTTAGGGAATGAATGAATTGAAACTTTACACATGGACTAAGGATCATAAATTAAGGATACTGACCAAGTGCAATAACTCTTGCGATTGATTTGAAGGATGTTATACCAGTGTCTGTACTCAGAAAAACTTGGTTTAAGTTTAGTATGCATCTTAATATTTGAGAAACACGTTTTGGTTCACTCAGACCTTTATCCATCTCCAACAACATGGGTGTAGTGTATCACACTGTATAATGGACAGTTCTTGTCAATTGTAAAGGAATGGGTTTGAACTTTGAGGGTTCAATGCAAGACTTTAGTAAGCACGTCACATATTTGCAGCACTTACTATAGTATTGCACTGAACCCTCGACTTGATACATGTGTTGAATGTCATAATACAAGGTCACATACCAAGTCCCAAAACTCTAGCTTGGATGTAAAGCAATTTATGTCACGTTTTGCTCTCAGGAAGTCTTTGTTAAAGGCACATGAAAGGAGACTTATGCTATATCAAACTATATCATTTGGTAAACTTTTGGTCTGATTCAAATAGTTCTCACCTAAAAGCCAATCAGCACAATTTAAACATAAAAGCCAACGAGAAATAGCCCACATCAGCCAGTTTAATCATTCAGATTGCCTGATTCTTCACCTGCGATCTAGTCACGCGATACCCAAATTGCGTAAATCTGAAGAAAAAGTGTATCAGAATGATGATATAAAGATTTCTTATTTAATAAAGCATGTTTGTCTCAATTTTTTGAATGACTGATATATTCTTCAAATATTTTTTATTGTTACCCTTTCATTGTTGTAGTTGTAAATTTTACAAGTATTTCACAATCTATTACCCAAAATGGGCTTTCGTAACAAATTTTTCACTTATCTTCCTGAGTCATATTCGGTCCTAAGGTAATCTCATTGAGGCATGTCAATTGAGTTATGGTTACGCTTATTTGATCACTCTTGAGTCTCTTGACACTGTGCCATTATATCATCATTGCAGCAATAAACCAAATTTAAATGAAGTGATGGGTCAAAGAAGATTTAATCTTATGCATTAAAACTTATGCAAAAGACATAGTTTGTGTAATGATCATTTTGTATGTTTGATATTTAACCCTTTCCCAAACGCCAAAGAGTTTGCAGACGAAATTTCAAAATGTGATAAAATTGGAAAACAATCTTCTGAAAGAGCAGAAAACATTGTGGGAAAAGGAGAAATGGCTCATTATGAGCAATTTCTCCTTTTTCCACAATGTTTTCAGAGTTGTCTGGAACAAAGTGGTCAAACGTCGTTATTGTTTGGTAATGGGTTAAGTCTTGCATTGGATTGACAATTTTTCAATTAAATTGCATTGCTTGGCACATCATATATTAAGGAAGTATCATTACTTATTTGCCCATAAAGGTTGTTAACCCATTACCAAACTATAACGACATTTGACCAGCTTGTTCCGGACGACTCTCGAAAACATATATTACTTAAGTAATTTGTTGTTTTCCCACAATGATTTCTGCCCTATCAGAAGATGAGTTTTAAATTTCATCACATTTTGAAATGTCGTCTGCAAACTTTTTCAATTTGGGACGGTAAAAGATTTGGCGTTTGGTAAAGAGTTAACAGAACCATCTCCATTCTGTTAATCAGTCCCTAGACCCTTAACACCATTTTAGGAAATACAAAACACACATACACCCCACTCACAATTAAAACACAATAGCCAAAAACAGAACATGAAAAACATACAAAATATTCATGTTTTATAGACCAAATAAATATTCTTGGTTGTCTTTATAAAATGTAATATCTTCACATGCCTTTTATTCAGTTATGCAGCGATAGTATATGATACTTGTAGTATGATCTTATAATACTGAACTATAGGATGGTTATGAATTGACATCTTCATAATTAGGATGGGTACGAACTGACTAAAATGTGGGTACGAATTGGCTGAATTAGGGTGGTTATGAATTGGTTTTGGTACAAATTGACCTGCTTCCCCTAGCATGAAAATATGAATCTACCTTTACATTCAAACTTAAAGGGATATTCACACAATTGTTGTTACAATAAGATGTTCATGGAATTCTGCCTATCTCTTATTTGAACATTTATGAATTCAATGGTGTAAAGAAGAGATGGGGTCACCATATTACTTTTTTTACAAATCCGCTCTAGAAGAAGTGACTGTTAGCACTTTTAGGCATATTTTAGGTGAAAACAAGAAAACTTGGTTTTTTATTGATAATTTATTTGTTTTTAAACATTCAGCTATTCTTTTATGTTCTATCTAATAAAATATATCACACAAACAGAAAATGTACCTGATTTTAAACATTTTACTAAAAATTCTTCATGATTGGCATGTTTTTAGTGCCTTTTGAAGCGTTCGATTTTCGGAGTTTTCAGAAAGTTTGTTTAGAAAAATTGTCATAAAATCATTATTACCAATAAGAATGTCACCAAACTACACATAAATCAAGTATTGGAAACAAGCAATGGTAAGAAATAGGTAGGTTACCATGCTTACTTTTACTCAAACCACAAAAAAGTAAGTATACCCCCATTGCTTTTTTAGGCGCGAAAACTCTAAAAATATCTTCTGCAGTCTAATATGTCTCAGAACTTCAAATTTATTCACAACATACCTTTAAAACATATATACCTTAGTTAATATTAATGTTTCTCAATGTTGTTAACTGTCAACTTTCAACTGTCATATTTTTATTTGCTAATGAGGGAATTCCAACAAGAAAAATAAAAATTGTAGACCTCGATCAGGTGCGACAAGGGAAGTAATTCGTAGCCAAAATCAACGTCTAAAACGCGGGCCGGATTATCGATCGTTATCAGAAATTCCTTATCGGCGCTAGGTGGTGCATGATATGGGCGAATAACCCTTTAAATCACACCTAGAGGGGCTTTGTGATTACAAGCTTGATGCATAGCTACAGACATAATCAGTACTTATTTACCCATAAAGGTTGGTTACCCCATTACCAAACAATAACTACATTTGACCACTTTGTTGCAGATGTGTGGAAAAGGAGAAATTGCTCTTTATGAGTCATATTAAATGTCGCACATCAAGCATACAGTGTCAAACTTGTAAAATGGGAATAAAGAGAAGGTCAATGCATAAGAGCACAAGAAACTCTGTGTAAATGTTAAAAACAATGTTTCTTACTATTTTTCAAATAGGTTGAAATCTCAGGTGAGCGGTTCTAGGGCTATCATGGCCCTCTTGTTTAATTTTATCATATTTTGAAATGTCGTCTGCAAACTCTTTCGATTTTGGACAGTCGAATAGTTTGGTAAAGGGATAAAAGCATTGCATCCTGAAATGGAGTCATAATAAACATATATGACTTTTTCTTTACACAACTCTGTAATATGGCCTCTCATCTTTTTCCTTATTTACAGTCCACCATTTCCAACATCCAACACAATGACGGCAAAAACTAACACGCCCATTTACTCGAGCAAACTGACGTCAAAAATCTCATCAGCTGCATCGTCATCTCCTTCATCGTCACCTCCTTCAACAAGTACAACAACAACTCCAACAACAACAACAACAACAACAACAACAACAACAACAACAATAACTCCTGAAACATGGATAGCTATAGGCCTTTTGGGTGATTATGTATTTGAGTACTGTTATGACTAACCTTTGGCTTATGATTCAGCCATTTTAATGATAGATTTTGATAAAGAATTTGAAGGTGTTACCATTAGCAATGTTCACCTAGACTAAATACACACACATGTCTTTTGTGTGTTAAATAAATATTTTGACTTGCATAAAAAACTCTACAAAATAACTTGCTACATAATTATACCAGATGATTGTAAATATTTACCTTGAAATATGCGGATATTAGAGTAGACTTGTATATTTGGAGGGATTCACAAATGGTGTGTAATTAGGGTTGGGGCTTAGAATCTGGAAAGCAGGCAATAAATATTTCTTAATGTTGAGTGTCCAAGGTAAGACACTTTTCCTTAGCTTTGTATATGTAGAGTACCTAGGAAGCCATACATCAATTTGATTTGAAAATCATTAATTCAATAATTTCCAAACTTAAAAAAAAAAAGTAATTTTTTATACCATTATATCTAAATAAAGTACTGCCTCTTGCAAGATTTTCCAAGAAGCTTTGAGTTTTGGTCCTTGAATGATAAACACAGACTTCTGTCTACAATTTGTTTTATTATATCCTTTTTGTTAGCTCACCTGAGCACGTAGTGCTCAAGGTGAGCTTTTGTGATACCGAGATGTCCGTCGTCCGTGCGTCCGTGTGTCCGTGCGTGTGTCAACAATTGCTTGTGAACACTCTAGAGGCTACATTTATGATCCAATTTTTATCAAAATTGGTCAGAATGATTGTCTCAATAAAATCTTGGCCAAGTTCGAAACTGGGTCATGTGGGGTCAAAAACTAGGTCACTAGGTCAAATAATTTAAAAAGTTTGTGAACACTCTAGAGGCCACATTTTTGGTCCAATTTTGATGAAAGTTGGTCAGAATGATTGTCTCAATAAAATCTTGGCCAAGTTCGAAACTGGGTCATTTGGGGTCAAAAACTAGGTCACTAGGTCAAATAATTTAAGAAGTTTGTGAACACTCTAGAGGCCACATTTATGGTCCAATTTTGATGAAAGTTGGTCAGAATGATTGTCTCAATAAAATCTTGGCCAAGTTCGAAACTGGGTCATGTGGGGTCAATAACTAGGTCACTAGGTCAAATAATTTAAAAAGCTTGTGAACACTCTAGAGACCACAATTATGGTCCAATTTTTATCAAAATTGGTCAGAATGATTGTCTCAATAAAATCTTGGCCAAGTTCGAAACTGGGTCATGTGGGGTCAAAAACTAGGTCACTAGGTCAAATAATTTAAAAAGTTTGTGAACACTCTAGAGGCCACATTTATGTTCCAATTTTGATGAAAGTTCATCAGAATGATGGTCCTAATGAAATCTTGGCCAAGTTTGAAACTGGTTCACGTGGGGTCAAAAACTAGGTCACTAGGTCAAATAATTTAAAAAGCTTGTGAACACTCTAGAGGCCACATTTATGGTCCAATTTTGATGAAAGTTGGTCAGAATGATTGTCTCAATAAAAATGTTGGCCAAGTTTGAAACTGGGTCATGTGGGGTCAATAACTAGGTCACTAGGTCATATAATTTAAAAAGCTTGTGAACACTCTAGAGACCACAATTATGGTCCAATTTTTATCAAACGTGGTCAGAATGATTGTCTCAATGAAATCTTGGCCAAGTTCAAGACTCGGTCATGTGGGGTAAAAAACTAGGTCACTAGGTCAAATAATTTAAAAAGCTTGTGAACACTCTAGAGGCCACATTTATGGTCCAAATTTGATGAAAGTTGGTCAGAATGATTGTCTCAATTGAAATCTTGGCCAAGTTTGAAACCGGGTCATGTGAGGTCAAAAACTAGGTCACTAGGTCAAATATTTGAAAAACCTTGTGAACACTCTAGCAGCTATATTTATGGTCCAATTTTGATGAAAGTTGGTCAGAAGGATTGCCAAAATGAAATCTTGGCCATGTTTGAAAGTGGGTCATGTGGGGTCAAAAACTAGGTCACTAGGTCAAATAATTTAAAAAGCTTGTGAACACTCTAGAGGCCACATTTATGGTCCAATTTTGATGAAAGTTGGCCAGAATGATTGGATTATTTACCATAAGCTTGACTGTCTTAAAATTTTCCAAATTTATTTACTGTTGAAAACCAATAAACGACTTTGAGATACATTTTCCAATTGTTATTATTTTAATTTGCCCAACCAATTGTTACTGTCCCTGCTTTCACAAACCTAAATTTCCTTCATCTTAATTCTCTTTGTCTTGGTGAACATTAACTCAAGAAGACAAATACAATACACATAAAAAAATGTTAACAAGCAAGAGCATTGGCTTAGAGTATTCAATGCAATTAGCACTTAGAAGAGTTTGAAACATACCAACCACTCTGTCTTAAATATACCTCTTTTTCAAACAGAACTCAGGTGAGCGATAAAGGGCCATTATGGCCCTCTTGTTATAGCTTAAAACGGTATATGGACATTTGGACATTTGCCCCCTGGACATTTGCCCCCTTTTGGGTATAGGGCGGACATTTGCTCCCTCGTCGTTATGTAGAAGGCGGACATTTGCCCCCTCATATTATTTTTTCAACTTGATTGACCTGATTGTTTTCTGTTATTATCAAACAGGAATTTAAATTGCGCTTGGTCATTTATGCTCATCCAACCGTGAAACGGCGGGATATGTTCATAAGTTGATTAGAACTTATTTTTTTCATTTTCGGTCTAATTATTTCTCTCATAATCAAATGTGATGGTGATACAGACACAAATTGGAATATCTTTTGTCTTCTTTGTTTTTGATAGTTGGCCTTGAGTGACAAATCGGTAATAAGATTAAAGATGTAATCAATATGTAAATTAAATAAAACTTTAATTTATTAAGTTTCATGGTTGGATGAGCATAATTGGCCAAGTGTCATCAGTGTGTTTTTGATTAGTCGTCTCGATTTTAACACCTATAGGGAATTAGGAGGGAAAAGCCGATGGAGTAAAACTGATGAAAATATTATTTCCATTTTAATTTCTATTTAAGTATAACGTAGAACGATCAGATCAAGCAAATTGAAAAAAATAATATGAGGGGGCAAATGTCCGCCTTCTACATAATGGCGAGGGGGCAAATGTCCGCCCTATACCAAAAAGGGGGCAAATGTCTGGGGGCAAATGTCCGTGGGGGGGAGGGGGGCAAATGTCCGGGATTCGCTTAAAACACCTGAACAAAAGCCTACCAATTTGATAACAGTTAAGTCACACATATGCAGTCAGTATGTTGACAAAGTAAAATTGGCAGCCTACATCAAGTTGGCTGCATACAACATAAGTTATGACAGGAAGTAAAAGAAAAAGAACATTTTCTATGCTTTTATTGTTTTACCCTTTCTTAGAACATGATTGTACAATACGGCACAATATTATATAAATCTAAATATCTGAGTAAATGAACATCTTTTCACATTAATTTTTACATTAATGAAAAAAAGAAAAATGGGAAAAAGAAGTAAGATGTAGTTATTTTTTCCCCTTTATTATTGAAACATTAGGAAGGAACAATGACTTACAGACTGTTGACAAGCATTATCTCTTTTTATATATTATAGAAAATAATTCCTTGATGGTTTTCTTCTTATTGTCTTTTGCAACATGCAAATCAACTATTCTTTTTTTTTTAAAGAATAAAAGGATTAAAGTGTCCTTGTTACTGGCGAGTTTGTTTACAATGGCAATACTAACATGGAGAGTTTCACATTACTAATTTGTACATCTTTATCTTTGCTAAGATCTGCATCTTTGTCTACACGTTTGAATGCAGGATTTTTCCATATACTTATGGCAGTCCAAAATCCTCCCATTTAGAACCAAATCTTTACAGTTCTAATTAAAATTACTTTCTTTTCCACTTCATTAACAACTGGATAGAATATAACTTTTCTTAAACAATATTATTTCAAAGACAGGTCTAAAGGAAAAATAGCTTGCTTTTACAATTAAAAGGTGTTTCAATCCAGATAAAAAGCAATTCTACGCCAATTTAGAAAGTTGTGTTTGTTAACTCCTGATAGCACCATAGTCACTAGAGACAATACTTTTATCTATACACTTGAGCCACACATTACTGCTGAATTAGCAATTAAAAATCTAAATCGGATACAACCTGAATCAGTTCAAAATTGACAAACCAGCATTTTCCTAATCCTCGTTGCTTATCACATTTTGTTTTGTGTATAATTATGTCATTTATGTTCGGTTTTGGTACTAACCAGTTTACTATGAAGGGAAAAAGGGGACCGGAGGCAGTTGGACTTGTGTGTCACAGATTACAAGAGACAAGCTATGATGAAAGGGCATTAATATATAAATGCCTGGCATTTATTTATGCCAGAAAGTGAATACATGCAAATTTGTGTGTACGGACATTTGCCCCCCGGACATTTGCCCACTTTTGGTATAGGGCGGACATTTGCCCCCTCGTCGTAATGTAGAAGGCGGACATTTGCCCCCTCATATTATTTTTTCAACTTGATTGACCTGATCGTATTCCGTTATTATTAAACAGGAATTTAAATCGAAATAATAATTTGATCAGACTAAAATGTCAATTTTGCTCTATTACGCCGATGGCACTTGGTCAATTATGCTCTTCCAACTGTGAAACGGTGGGATATGTTCATAAGTTGATTTGAAGTTATTTTTTTTTTCATTTTCGGTCTAATAATCAGCGAAGGGGCAAATGTCCGCCCTATACCAAAAAGGGGCAAATGTCCAGGGGGCAAATGTCCGGGGGATTCGCAAATGTGTATGCGTAGCATTTATGTTGCATAAAATGACATATATAAGTGGCAGCTGGCTGTATATTACAGAATGTTGCTTAACCCATCCCAAAACAATAACAAAATTGAACCATTTTTTTGCAAACAACTCTTGAAACATTGTTGGAAAAGGAGAAATTGCTCGTAGAGATCATTTCTTTCCCCACAATGTTGTCTGCCTAACCAGAAGATAATTATTCAATTTCATCTCATTTTGAAATGTTGTTTGCAAACTGTTCAAATTTGGGACGGTCGAAAATTAGCCGTTTGGTAAAGGGTTGAGATGCTTAACATATAGAGACGTAAAATTAAATGGCAGTCTTCAACTGCCTGCACACTTAGCATATTTTGCTTTTCCCTCGGGTTTTATGTAGTTGAATAAAGTGTTTTTTAACTTTCATGAACCTCTAATGAGCGAATTTCTCACAATTCATTTATGAAATGTGAAAGGTTTACAAGAAGCTTAATTAGGATTCTACAAACTAATTCAATACTCATCAATTACATGATGGGAAAAGTTATGCCAGAAATTCTAGTTAATTTTTACATTCATGTTTAATTCTAAAATGTCTTCTCTTTTTCTTTTCATCTTGAAATTGATGATAGCTGGTTCCGTGACTATCGTAATAATAGGTAAGTTTAGATTGCCCTAAAAATCTGATTTGTTGTGACCACTATTTGACTGTAGCATATCTGCATGGGCTTACTTACATAAGCCTAAAATAGCATTTTGAATCTGGAAACAAATGTTATGAAATATATTGAAAAGCCCAATAACACAGACCTATGGTTAATTCACTTTAAATTACAGTTGAGTTGTTTGAGGGGAATAAAAAGGGTTTGTATGTGAAAAAATATCGTTCAATTCACATGGTAGCAATGGCAAAACTGATTTTACAATCATTCAGAAATTTTTATTGTTCTTTCTCATACTTGTCTTTATCTTGAATAAAGAAGGAAATGTAAAATCATAAATATGTTTTGCTTGGTTCTCCTAATAGAAATGAACGAAATAGTTTCTTTACTGTATTGTAGTTGTGATATTGACCGTTATTATTTTCACCATAAGAATACTACTTTTTTTTATAGGTTTAGTTTTATACTGCTGTAGAGAAATGATAATGGCGAAATGTAGAACAAGGAATAATGATCAAGGTAAACATTTTAGAAAATTTTCATTTCTTAAAGTTTTTTGGGGGGTGAGTTTGTATTTGAGCGTCCTCCATACCCCTCCCTGCATCAGACCATGCCTGCCTCCAAACCCTGTCTCCATTGGATCACGGATAAGTGCCCTCCCGGAGATCCCGGAGAAATGCCCCCTCGAACATTTTGAACTGGTTGGAGAACTGCCCTCCTACTAGAAATTAGGGGGCAGAGAGGTGCCCTCTCGTCAAAACTGGTGTCACAAACGAGCCCTCCTTGGTGGTGATTCGCCTTAAAGAATACTCTTCTGCAAGATGTTTTTCCTCATGCGCAGTAACCAAAGACAATAGAACAAAAATCATCAATGTTCATCATATGCTCACAACGTTTTCGCAACTGAATTATATGTTATATCCTCTCTTTTTTCCGCAGTTCAGACAAAGAGCGACAAAATTCATGAGTTTGCAATTTCATAAGAGCATATACAAACTTTAAAAAATGATTGTTTTGCTAGTCTTCTCTATTACTGATCTCAACAGTTGATTATGATATTATGATAAAATGGTGCCTGCTCCCTCAAAGGTAATAAGTACATACTCATTTATTAAAATCGATTCGAGTCCCTTTTAGTATTTGGTTAAAAAAATATTCAAGAACCCACTACAATCAACTTGCAAAATGCAATACTGCGCTATTCCGCTCGTACAAAAGACAAAGTTTCATATTGTGTTACAGGGTGGGGGGGAGGGGGGGCAGATATCCGGCTCTCCTGATTTAGTGGGAGGGCACTTCTCCGCCTTCTTGAAATTAGGGGGCACCTCTCCGGGAGGGCACTTCTCCGGGAGGATACTTCTCTGGATACTGTCTCCATCGCTTCTTCACACCATCCTTTCACCTCTGCCTTTCTGATGCTTGCAATCTTCCCTTCTTCCATCCCTCCTCTCTACAATCCTTCCATCCTGCTAACTACAATTTTTTCTCAATTCGTCCTCGCACCTTTTCTTATGAGGAATTAGGGGGCCTAATAAAGGGGCTTATAGGGTCATAAAATCTACGTCGACAACATATTACCTTAATAAAAATGCTGCATTAAAGTAAGTTAATAATTTTAATTTACAAATCTAAAAAAAAAACCCATACTTATGTCTATCACAAAAGGGGACATATTATGCAGATGACAATCAAAATTATGGCTGAGAGTGTAACATTAAAGGGTAGGTATATTCTGCTGACTTTTCTCTGCTGACCAGCTGACCAACTGACCAGAGGGTATAAAATGCTGACCAGTATTTTGCTGACCAGGGTAATTTTGATGACTCCCAATGACTGACTGATAAGAACTGATAAGGGATAAACAGCACCCTATAACCAAATCAATGTAGAAAAAGAAGCTTTTGAGTACTAGTGCTTCAGGAGCAGTTTTTGAACTTTGCTATTGTCATTATTTCTTTGTTGCTTTCGTTCATAGCATGTTGGAATTCTGATTTAAGAAATATTGATTTGTGGAAAAAGGAAAAACTATTTTTAAATCATGTTTTTTGCACATTTTCAAAATCTTGATGAAAGGCTTTGCTTATTTTTTCCTTTTCTTTTCAAAAAATAAATTGTTTGCTGTTTTTGGCCAATGAAATTGTTATTGTATTTGATGTAGGAGAATCATATTAGTTTATGTGAGTAAATCTGGCAGTTTCAAATATCAGATATCTTGTAATGTTTTCTTTATAATTCATCAAGATAGCATAATTAAAAAACAAATCAATGAATCATAAATTGTGTTTCCATTGTTTTACATTCATAATTAAAAAAAGCATTTAGGACTGATCAGCAACTTTTCGACATGTACGCAGTCAGTCAGAAGATTATTGGTCAATAATGATGTAGAGGGCTCTGTAAGCATTCAAACAGAAATGAATTAAAATTAAAAAATTAAGTTCATTGCAAATTAAGCACTTAACCTTCTTTTTAATCATAGTAGCACAAGATTTCTTTTTAAGTTTAATTTCTCAGTTTTTAAGTGTTGGTTAGCAATTGGTTTGTGTAAGAAGCTGACCAGTGCTTCGCTGACCAAGGTATTTTTGATGACCCCACTGAATGACTGATAAGAAGTGATAAGCCATAAACAGCTCCTTATAACCAAAACAATGTAGAAAAAGAGGTAATTCAGAAAAAGAAGCTGGCTCTACCAAATTAAAGCAGACTTTTATTTTTCATTCTTTAAATCTTGAAAGTTTATTTGAAAAAAATGTAATATTTCCTAACATGGTTTTGTGAAAAAAAATCTTGACTAAATGTCATGCATTTTTTATTTCTTTGAAAAAAATGTGTTTGATGTTTTTTGGTTAAAGTATCACTGTTATTGTTTTTAATAAAGGAGTATATCAGTTGTGAGTAATTTATTTGCATTTTAAGGAATCTCATATTTTTTTACAATTTTAATACATACAATTAATTTAGTTTGCATCTATTTTAAGAAATTAAAGTGGTATACATTTTTTCAACATTGTAATACATATCCATCATTAGAAAAAAGAGAAAAATTGTTGGATTTGACAATGTGTTGACATGAATGCAGTGAGTCAGCAGAACTGGCCAACAAAGATG
This sequence comes from Cerastoderma edule, assembly GCA_947846245.1. NCBI lineage: Eukaryota > Metazoa > Mollusca > Bivalvia > Cardiida > Cardiidae > Cerastoderma > Cerastoderma edule. The sequence continues at coordinate 38,184,328 of OX401404.1, forward strand.
GAGAAGGGCTCTGTCAGCATTCAAACACAATTAAATTAAAAGTTATCAGAAGTTTAATGCAAAACAACAACTTTAAAAACCATTTTCTTTATTTGAGTAAAACACATATATTTGACCAATTCCTCTTTTTGTATTAGTACAAGATTATGTGTTGGTAAGCATTATTCAATGGTCTTAAAAGCAGACCAAGGTTTTGCTGACCACATTAATTTTGCTGACCCCTTTCAAAGACCTAATTAACAGTCTTTTTTCCAGGTATCATAACATTCTTGAAGTTGACCATTGTATAGGTTGAGCTTATTACCTAGACACATGTACCCTTCACATTTGGGCAAATTGTTGGTTTTCCCCGTGCTCATGCAGATAGCAGTCTTATGTAATACATTGATGAGTGGAACTACATAGCATACCAGTATGGTGTACGGAATAGACCGAAATTGTAAATGGCGGTCAGCCTCCATTTAAAATAGGTGTATACCCTTATTAAATACCGGTTGACCATTAATTTAGCAGACAACCGGTATTTATTTTTAGCATGTGGACTTTTAATTTCGTTGGCCTATCAAAATCGTCGTTTCATTGGTCTTTTCTGCGGGACTTATCTGTACACAATAGATTTCGGAACTATGATTTTCGTGACATTTGTCATAGAAAATGTTCTTAATCATACGAATAAAGGAATGACAACTCTGTCAACTGTATAATTAAGGTAAGTTTGTTAGTGGATAATACATAATTTCAATTTTATAGAATTCACTTCCATTTAACACTGTTTGTGACGTTCGGGTGGCAGGAAAATGTGGATCAAATGATTTTAGTCGAAATATATCAAATGCTCACAAATATTGAACTCCGGTTTTTCGCGTAGACTATACTCAAAGTGGTATGTGATTTCCTATAAATGTTTCCGATTGCCTTCCTCTTAGAAATATTCCACATAGTTGTAAAATGTAAAAGGTGCTTGTTCACAGAAGAGTTAATTTGAAAACCAACGTAAAATGAAACAGTACAGTATTTGTGTTGCTAGATATACAGTTGAAGAAGTTAGATCTCGAAGGCGATGCTATGCTTTTGGAGTTAGAAACATGTTAATTCACAGTATTCCATTTAATAGAATTAAAAAACGATGTAATATTCAACTGTGCGTAAAATATAACAGTACATCTGTTGTGTAGTTTTAAACAAATTATTTTTAATCTCCTTTCATTTGAGAATATGCGTCTTTTAACACGAGAAAATAGCAAGTCGAGCTCTTGTGACTCAACAATAACCTCAATTCGTTTATTCTTATTCGCCAACCAGGCATGTTAGACTGGCTCAAAATCAAACAAAAGGCGGACAATACTTATTTCAAAAATAGAATAATTATATTTATTGATATATTCGGTGTATATTACTGTGACTAAAGGGTAACTTACCGGCAATTCATCCTATCACCAAAGTGGTTAAAGAAACACTCTTCATCAGAAGATGTTTATGGACATGACATATGTATGTAAAGAGTAACCTGTTATTATTCCTATTGAATGATAGAGCATGCTTTTAATAAGACTCAGTATTGAATAATTTTTTAAGAAATAAAACATTTAGCGGTGGGCTCCGTGTTTCCCTAACTACAATGGCTGAAATATTGCTCATGTTTCAAAAGACATATTTGTCGGCAATCTTTCATCCGAATTTTAATAACATTATGTCGCATAAAAGCGAAATATATGTACTTTACGACAAGTTTACATTGGAACAAGATGATAATGTTAATTAAACACAAAAATAAACAAGCAGATGCGGCATGCAACTAATTCAAAATAACATCTTTTAGCGACCTGACGTACTGATTAAAAATCCATGTCAGAAAGAAGATATCTCAGTCACTATTTATCCAAAATTAACAAAATTAATACCAAACCAAATGGAAAGGTATGTGCCTTCTAAAGTTTTGAAGAATATTTTGGAAATCAAACGCATTAATGGTGAGGTACATTGATCCGAACTTTCATGTCAAGTGATGGAACGGCTGAAATATTAGTCCTACTCATGTTTGCAAAGATTGCTCTTAGCCATCTGCAATCCATATCTTAAAACTATTTCATCATTTGAACTATTTCATCATTTGAACGTGTATCATATGTTTTTTTGAAACATAGTAAACATTAAAGAAACATGACAAATAACGAAAAAGAAAATAGGGGAGTGAAAAAACCCCAAGTATGGAATGATGTGGTTAAAACCGAAAACAATGTAATTATCCGTTTAATTGACGTATATTGTTCTCGGAAGAATAATTCTCAAACAAAAAAACATAAAGTGGTCAATATGTTGGGAATAAAAGCCATTGTTTGAAATGGAATTTCTGGGTCACTAGTAAATCAAAATTAACATTACCTTCATAATATATGTTGATGAGAACCACGTCTTAAATATTCGAAGTAATCAAAAAGTTAGTAGTGGGTGTGCGGTCCGGTGCGCGCCGTGTTTTCAGATTGGACTGACATATTACTCATGTTTGCAAAGAACGCTCTTAGCCATCTGCAATCCAAATCTTAATATCATAACATCATTTGAACGTGTATCAGATGTTTTGTTGAAACATAGTTAACATTAAAGAAATATGACAAATAACGAAAAAGAAAATAGGGGAGTGATGTATTCCGAGGTTAATCTGTGAGCGGCATTTTGGTAAAACACTAACAATATTCGCCACCAATTCTTTCCGGTACTTCGTCCATATATTTCAGGTCTTTGCATACCATAAATAGTTTGAGGTGTGTTCTTTTATCTGATACCAAGTTTGTTGTGTAAATTCTACAAATTCAACAAATAATTAAGTTAATACGGGAGCTTGTTTTTTCTTGTGTAACTGTAAACGGTTTCCAAGCAAAATCTTTTGCGACGGGACGTACGGAAAAAACGCCCATCTTTAACAGGCCATATCTCGGTCATCAATCAACTAATTTTAACAAAACTAACATCATATGAAAGGAAAAGGTGTCTTTTAAAATAAAATACCACATAATGTACAGTCATTGAACAAATAAAAAGGTTAGTAGGGGGCGCCGTGTTTTCCGAGCTTGAATCTGTAGCGAGTCGAAATGGCTGGAGTAATACTCATGTTTGAACAGCCATTTCTCAGCCATATTTCGTCCAAATTTCAAATATTAAATATCATTTGAAGGGTATTTTCAAAATATATCAAAGTTAGAAAAATATCATTTAGAACAAAAAATATAATAGGGGGCGCCGTGTTTTTCAATCTCAATTTTTAAGCGACATTTTTGTAAAAAATATTGCCAGCATTTGACATGCATTTTCTCGGTACTTGGTAAACATATTTTAGATTTTCAAACACCACCAGAAAGTTCTGAGTGTCTTCTTTCATTTGGTACCAAGTTTGTTGAGATACACAAATAAAAAAGTTAACAGGGGGCGCCGTGTTTTTCGAAAAAAATATCGCGTGTCGTCGCAGATTTTTTTGGATTGCCTGGACCGATCTTGTTGAGAGAGGTATCGTTGGACGCAGAAATCATTTGGCTATGCGGGACATATAGAGAATTTACAAACTAGCGATTGTATAAAGAATTACGGACTGATATGCGCGGAACGTCAGAACTGGTTTCTCATTGAAGTTGTTTCCCTTGTTTATATATAGTGTTAATAAAGGTCTATTATGATATTTCTCCCTGTGGAAGGCTATTGCTATTTTGACTGACGCCTTTGAAGAACGATAAATGTCCAAATGACGAAAAAAGCTTCGTTCACGGATCATTATTGAGACTACAGATCGGTATGTTTGAGTTCATATTTCAATTGCATATTTATGAAGTCATAGGTGGTCAAACTTGCGAAGAGAATCTGTGTGTAGAAATCTAACGTAAAAATCACGATGGACTCTGGACTCCAAGGCGTCAGTCAATATAGCAACAGCCTTTGAGACTAGAAATCTGGACTATATATAGCAATAGCCTTCATGACAAGAAACGTGGACTAGTTTCCCCCTGACATAAACAAGTGCTGTGTCTTCAGCACAATGAATTGTATCATAGGATAAGTAACTTAGTTTTATCAGTCGGCGACAGTGGTGCAGAGGTAGAGAATCGACTTGTTGTATCTAGGGTCCCAGGTTCAAATCCCAATAAGGTGCTTATTTTTTGTATATTAAAGTAGACAAATCCTTCCTGTGGGTTATTATGTTGAAAAACCTTTTAAAGACAAGTGACAGGATATGAGTACAAATAAAACGGTCACACGATTCACCGAAATACCGTCACCGAAACACCGAAATACCTGTTAAAATCATAGTAACACCGAAACACCCTTTGGTAATACAGGAATACCCTTTGTTTTGACTTTCTCCGATAACGTAGATTCATTGAAGCTTTTGATGTACAAGCAATTTCTTTTTCTCGTTGATTCAACTTAAAAATTATTGTCTATTTAATATTAGAATAAAAGCGGCATTGGCTTTTTTCGTTAAGAATTCATTATAAAACGAAAGCCGCCTTTAATCCGCCAATTAAGGTAAGACCAAACATTCACATATGACTGTTAATGGGAGCAATTTGCAGCATTTGTAATTTACATAATGAGTTTGTTGCTAATGACTTATTCGAACTGCTAAACAGTTTTTAGCTCACCTGAGCTCTGCTCAGGGTGAGCTTTTAGGATACTTGAATGTCCGTGGTCTGTCGTGCGTGCGTGCATCGTTAACAATTTCAGCGTTTACACTCTAGAAGCCACATTTTTGGCCTATTCTTCCTGATACTTGCTCAGGATGTTAACCATGATGATATCTTGATCGAGTTCGATCATGGGTCGGGTGGGGTCAAAAAGTAGGTCACTAGGTCGAATCTTAGTAAAATCTTGTTTACACTCTTGAAGCCACATTTTCTGCCTAATCTTGATCAAACTTGCTCAGGATAATAACCTTGATGATATCTTGATAGAGTTTGATCATGGTTGGTGCAGGGTCAAAAAGTAGGTCACTAGGTCAAATCTTTGAAAAATCTCGTTTACACTCTAGAAGCCACATTTTTGGCTCATTCTTTCTGATACTTGCTCAGGATGTTTACCTTGATATTATCTCGATCGAGTTTGATCATGGGTGGGGTTGGGTCAAAAAGTAGGTCACTAGGTCAAACCTTAGTAAAATCTTGTTTACACTCTTGAAGCCACATTTTCTGCATAATCTTGATCAAACTTGCTCAGGATAATAACCTTGATGATATCTCGATAGAGTTTGATCATGGTTGGTGCGGGGTCAAAAAGTAGGTCACTAGGTTAAATCTTTGAAAAATCTTGTTTACACTCTAGAAGCCACATTTTCTGCCTAATCTTGATCAAATTTGCTCAGGATAATAACCTTGATGATATCTCGATAGAGTTTGATCATGGTTGGTGCGGGGTCAAAAAGTAGGTCACTGGGTTAAATCTTTGAAAAATCTCGTTTACACTCTAGAAGCCACATTTTTGGCCCATTCTTCCTAATACTTTGCTCAGGATGTTAACCTTGATGATATCTCGATTGAGTTTGATCATGGGTGGGGTTGGGTCAAAAAGTAGGTCACTAGGTCAAACCTTAGTAAAATCTTGTTTACACTCTAGAAGCCACATTTTCTGCATAATCTTGATCAAACTTGCTCAGGATAATAACCTTGATATTTTCTCAATAGAGTTTGATCATGGTTGGTGCGGGGTCAAAAAGTAGGTCACTAGGTCAAATCTTTGAAAAATCACGTTTACACTCTAGAAGCCACATTTTTGGCCCATTCTTCCTGAAACTTGCTCAGGATGTTAACCTTGATATTATCTCGATCGAGTTCGGTCATGGGTGGGGTGGGGTCAAAAAGTAGGTCACTAGGTCAAACCTTAATAAAATCTTGTTTACACTCTAGAAGCCACATTTTCTGCCTAATCTAGATAGAATTTGCTCAGGATAATAACCTTGATGATATCTCAATAGAGTTTGATCATGGTTGGAGCGGGGTCAAAAAGTAGGTCACTAGGTTAAATCTGTGAAAAATCTTGTTTACACTCTAGAAGTCATATTTTCTGACCAATCTTGATAAAACTTGCTCAGACTGTTAACCTTGATGGTATCTTGATCGAGTTTGAACATGGGTAGTTTGGGGTCAAAAAGTAGGTCACTAGGTCAGATCTTTGAAAAACCATGTTTACAGTCTAGAAGCCACATTTTCTGCACACAAATCTTTGAAAAATCTTGTTTACACTGTAGAAGTCAGATTCTCTGACCAATCTTGATAAAACTTGCTCAGACTGTTAACCTTGATGGTATCTTGACCGAGTTCGAACATGGGTAGTGTGGGGTCAAAAAGTAGGTCACTAGGTCAAATCTTAGAAAAATCTTGTTTACATTCTAGAAGCCACATTTTCTGCCCAATCTTGATAGAACTTGCTCAGAATGTTAACCTTGATGATATCTCTATCTCGATAGAGATTGATCATGGGTGGTGCGGGGTCAAAAAGTAGGTCACTAGGTCAAATCTTAGTAAAATCTTGTTTACACACTAGAAGTCACATTTTCTGCCCAATCTTGATAAAACTTGCTCAGACTGTTAACCTTGATAGTATCTCGCTTAAGTTCGATCATGGGTAGTGTGGGGTAAAAAAGTAGGTCACTAGGTCAAATCTTAGAAAAATCTTGTTTACACTCTGGGAGCCACATTTAAGGCCCGTTCTTTATCAAACTTACTCAGGATCATAACCATGACGATATCTCGATCGAGTGTGATCATGGGTGGGCTGGGGTAAAAAGTATGTCACTAGGTCAAATCTTAGAAAATCTTGTTCACACTCTAGAAGCCACATTTCCGACCCAATCTTGATCAAACATGCTTAGAATGATAACCTTGATGATATTTCAATAGAGTTAGATCATGTGTGGTGTGGGGTCAAAACGTAGGTCACTAGAGAAATATTACCTTGATGATATCTTGACCGAAATGATCATGGGTGGGGTAGGGTAAAAAAGTTCACTAGGTCCACTCTTTGAAAATCTGGTTTACACATTAGAAGCCACATGTCAGGATGTTTACCTTGATGATATATTGATCAACTTCGATCATGGTTAGGTGGAGTCAAAAAGTAGGTCAGTTCTGCTTCAAAATGGCATATTATGTTTTCTTGATGATATGTGGGTCGAATTAGATCATAGAAGACGGGATGGGTTTAGAAGAATGGTCACTATGTCACATCATAAATTACTATTGTTTACAATATTATGGTAAAAAATTTGACCCAATCTGTCTGGAACTCGCTTTCTCTTACCCTTCAAAGTTTCTTAGAATATTTGCGCAAGTTTGATAAATCTTGTTTACATTCTAAAGGCAACACTGTTTGTACAATGTATATCGAAGAGGTCTACAGCTTAATTTTTTAAGACATCCAGAGTGCTGATCAAACTTGCTAAAAATGTTAACCTTGATGATATCTTGATTAACTTTGATCATGGGTGGAATGGAATCAAAAAGAAGTTCACGAAGTCAAATCTTAGAAAACACCCCCGTTTACACTCTGAAAGCTACATTTTCAGCCCAATTTGATCAAACTTGCTCAAAATGATCAACCTGTTATATCTCAACCAAGTCAGTTTATGAGTAACTTGGGGTCAAAAGTAGATCACTGTCAAATTTAGACAAATCTTGTCCATTACTCATGTGTAACATTGTTGTAACCAACACTTTACAAGTGTCAGGTGAGCGATCCAGGACCCTCAGGTTCCTCTTGTTTATTTTTGTCTGGGTTTCTATAGCACAATACCTGCATCAAACAACTTTAATCATATTGAGTAATTCGGAGGGCGAATTGAGTAAGAGCATGTCCAGGGTATATATTATATCGTCTTAGGTTTAAGATCAGCACTATGGGCTCACCTTACATGCGGAAGGTGCATAAACATAACATTGATAAACCTCTTACATCCTTTTATGTACATTATAAAGTTAATAGGTATTATAATGAAATTTGATAACTCTCGTTAGCCTATATCTCAGGGGTATTCCGGTGTTTCGATGGTATTCCGGTATTTTGTTGATTCGAGTATAGCTGTCTCCAATTCAACAATCTGCTTGTTTAGATGTTCAAAATAACGAATTCGGATTGGTTGGTTAAAAAAAATTGTATCACATGATGAGGTCAGAGGTGAAGAATCAGTCTTATCTGAATTATTTAACTGGCTTATTCAGGTTATTTCTCGTTGGCTTTCACATTTAAGTTGTGATGATGATTTTTTTTTGGGTGATAACTATTTTAATTGGACTAAAAGTTTACCAAATAATATAATATGATACAGGATTTGTCTCCTTCCATGAGCCTTTAAATGACACAAATTTTTACTGTGTTGGTTATTAACACATAGTGACAATAGCTATCCCTGCCAGTTGATGTATGGAAAAAGAAGTCCAAGATGTAAAGGCGGTTAAATTTATTGCTAAATTGCTTCTAACTTCTGGAAGCATGCATAACAAATCAAGATTTACTTATTTGTTGTTAACTTGTAATTTTGAAGTTATTCTGTCCAGATATTAAATGTGCTGCCATCAATAACCCATTACCTCATTTTTTTGGAGCCAAATTTAAGAAAGTGGAGCCAAAAGTTGAGCCAATTTTAAATTGAAGGCTTGACGGTAATTATTAGAAATGAGTAGTAAGAAGGTTTTTGTTCATTATAATGTTTTAAATTTACATTTACATTTTACATTTTATTAGCAACGGCAAAAAAAGTTTGCCTTTAGCCATTTACAATTCAAACATGCCAAAGACATGAAATTACAGAAAAGATATAATACAACACAAAAAAGGAACATAACAACAGAACAGTCTTAAAACCATGGGTATTTATAACTGGCAAGTACAATTAAATGTAGTCAAAATCAAGTCAACATGTTTTCCAATATATGTTTTCTAACATCCATAGCTTCCTTAATATATTTTGACAATTTTAGTAATTTACAATGATTCGAGGAGGACATGAGACTATAAAACTTATCAACAGTTGGGTGTGGTAAATTAATCATGTATTTTTCACGTAAAAATCTATATCTTTGGCAACATAATATGAAATGAAGTTCAGACTCGACTACTTTCATGCTACATAGTTTACACAGGTGATTGTTTCTATCAATACCATTTTTTCTTCCAGTTGCAATTTCAAGTGGGTGTGAGCTCAAACGAATGCTGGTCAAATGTTTTCTTAGGTGATCATTTTGTATTGAGGTTAAATAATTTTCAAATTTGAATTCTTCTTTAAAATTACAATAATATGATAGTTTTGATGAGTAATTGATGTAGCTAGACCAATCTTGCATGAATTGGTCACGAAGTCTTGATTTCAAAGCGCTGAAATGAGGGATGTTACTTTGAACACCTCGAGTTAAATAGCCAAAACCCAAATGTTCAACAATACTTTTCATTTTGTTAGACCAGCATGAGTTCGAAATATTATTAAGTTGATCAAAATAAGAAAATTGTATCAAAGAACCAGGGGAATTTAATATCTTGATAAAGAATTTTATAGCTCTCAGTTTTGCAAGGATGTACATTGGTAGGCGACCAAGTTCACCATATACAGCATAGTTTGGCGTTTGTTGGTTACACCCAATAAAGACTTACAAAACCGTAAATCTATGCACAGCAGCTAATTACTTTATTTATCTTATCATAAACTACTATTTAATGGGGAAGTCTTTGGTTCTTCCCATGTGCTAATTAAATAGTTTTACAAAAGAAATAATTCGTTGTCAATAAAGAGTTGATGTCAAACTGTATAACACCTGATAACAGACAAGCAAGAATGACCCCCCATGCTTCATTTTTTTGTTTTTAATATAAATGTATTTTAAAGATACCATAAGGGTTGTCTATAAATATCTCTAAATTGTACCAAAAAAAAACCATGAAACACATAACTTGTATGAATTGAGCTGAGCGGATTTATAAAAAAAAATGAAACAAGCTTTTGAATTGACAGAAACCAATGTTAAAATATAAGGTCTATTTTTTTTTTTGTATTTTTTGTATTTTTTCAATTGGCATTTAATTGCGAAATCAGTCAGTTTATAAAGAGAATGCATCTCGCCGATTTTGTAGTAAATGCTTCATTGTGATGAACGAGCAACTTACCTAAAATAGGTACGTTATTCACCGTCTTTAATTTTCAACACCCGACGGTGTTTGATAATTGTCATCTAATTCTCTCATTGTCTCCGATCATGCGTTCGCGTCAAACTGTTGTACACACATTTCAGGGATATGTGTCAGGGCAATTTCACACGGGCGACGCAAACATAGCTGTTGCCGCATGTGTCATATGAAGTGACAATCGGAACTACTCGGGTATTTCCGTGAGCTGTAAAATACACCTCGGATATAAGTGTAGGGTAACAATTTTTCGGGTAAATCGGCATCCGGCAATTAACACATTTTCTAAGCGTGCAAGTTAAGTAGTTCAATGTGTATGGAAGGGTTGGACATCCTTTTAAATAATCTTTTTATCAGTAACTCATACCAAATGGCAAAATTGTGGTTGTGACATGTAAAGTTGTTTCCTCAATCAAATTTAACGACTTTTTAGATTTCACATTTAAGATCTATTTTTAAACACGAAAGTGAAGTGACGTCATTCCGCTGGGAACCAATATGGCGTCATCCCTATTATTTCAGAGGTGTTTTCATTGGATAAACCCGATGTGTTCAGATTGATGAAGTGATTAAACTTTAATCCGATAAGTGACAGTCATTTGTGTATGAACTCGGTTGCGTGCAAACTGCTAAAGATACGGGTCATTACCGGGCTGGTTCCTGTGTTTATACACGCAGAATGCCTCGATAACTCCAATACGGGAACTGGCTATTACTCCGGGTCGCTTATGTCATGCATGATTGGTAAATACGGTTTGTCGCAAACACTTTCGCAAAACTGTTATTTTTGTCGCAAATTGACGAGATTTTTCGCATTTGGCGATCGGCAGCGGAGGCCCTGTGTCCATTATGTCACCTTGGCCTAGTGGTTAAGGCGTCCCCATCGGGTCGGGGAGGTAGAAGGTTAGAGTGCCACGGATGGTGTTTGTCCGGATTATGTATTTCGTGGGACATGTACTGAAACGGCCCATTTGTAAGCCGCCAGCTAGTTAAAGTTGATGTTTATCGACTAATACAGGCTTTGGGCTGGACACAGTGATATAAGTACATGTATTTGGTATTATCAGTGAAAAGTGTATCATAAATCAAACTGGCTGGCCTTTTCAATTGGCCTTTTCAGAAACTGTTGTTATCTTTTCTTGAATACTCTTTATCGGAGATACGAAATTTTCGGGAGCTTCCGGTTTAAGACTTCCGGGTATTAAATGATAACAGCTGACATTGAGAAACATAGATACACTGCTGCGGGTATTTTAACAATGCCGTCGAAAGTCGTGTTTGTAAAAACTACATTGGAAAGATTGTTGAGGAGGGAAAATATCAAAGTATATCCTTACTTCGTGTTTACTCTCTAGCGGACAATTTACCCCGTTTCCCGAGATAAAACACTGTATACCAACGCGGTTACAACGTTGCAGTTCATTTTAATTGAGAAGAGTCGATCCTCTGCTAAAACATTAAATTAAGTATAGAATACGATAATGTAGATTATTGCCTTAACTTATGATAACATTATTTAAAATCCATTTTGCAATCTAACATTTTCAAATGATATTGTACCATGTAAATACAAACACAATGAACAGATAATATGATGCAAGCTGATCAACCCTACTTAATAAATGTTCCACTTATTTATGGGACATTCCATCAAATTATGTCCAATAAGAGTGACAAAAAAAGGTTGACTTATAAGAGATTATGGAATTGATTTAATTCATGTTTGATGATCGGACTTCAACAATAATTACACCTACCGAGTCAACATTAGATTCCTCTGATTTAAAACATGTCCATACCATTCACTTGGTGTACGGAATAAACCCCCGCCGGAATAAACCCCCACCCTGAAAAACGGCATAGCGGAATAAACCCCCACTCCCTTATTGCATACATGGAAGAAACCCCCACGCTTGTTTTGCATATGCAAAATAAACCCCCACTCATATTTGGCATACGCGGAATAAACCCCCACTCATATCTATTTGGTATATTATAGTGAAAATTGAAGGTAATCAGTACGCTAGTGAGAAAAAGGCTATCCGCGAGTTTCTACATGCCATCGGCCACAACATTCGGCTTCAATAACACTAACTACGGCAACATTAGTACTTTTTATGATTGTGACAACTGGTATCAAAACTAGTTTTTTAGCCAACAATGTGCTTTAACATGTGCTTTATCTTGACAGTGTTTATTACTATTTAACATATGTTTGTTTGATTTATTTAAATAAATATAAATATTTATTAATATGTTGTTGTCTATTTCATTCCTCATTAATAATCATTCTCACTTCACCTGTTTTTCAAATAGTCAATTATCTCGCTAGTGCTATAATGGTGAGATACTATGGTGAGCATGTTTGATCAATATTAATCAACTTGAATTATTCAATCATTGCTTAAACTTGCAATATTCATCATAGAATGACGTGTCAATGGTTGCCTTACAGTATAGATAACAGTTAGGGTTGGAGTTTATTCTGCCTATCTAAAAACAAAGTGGGGGTTTCTTCCGTGTATGCAATAAGGGAGTGGGGGTTTATTCCGCTGTGCCGTTTTTTAAGGGTGGGGGTTTATTCCGGCGGGGGTTTATTCCGGGATTCCATTCACTCTACTTAGAATTACTGTTTCCAAGACCCTTCAAGCAGAACGATTTACCCTAATCTGACTTTGCAATGCCAACCAAAATATGATTCCGTCATTATATAGCAACCAATGGCATGCCTCGAAGCCATAAAACACACAACTATGTGTCAACGAAACATGATGTGATGCGCGCCAGTGTATTTCGGCAAGCTTCAAATGATACACATCTTTCACGTCGAGGGTTTTATTGCTTCTTTTATTGGTCAACTGCATAACGTAGGAAATAACATGTACGATCTTTTTTATACCCTCTATATTCGACCAAATACGCATCAACCCTTTATGAGTTAATTCCCTATGTTACTGAGTGTCAGGTCGTTTTGTTATGGACAAGGTTTTATTCCCATTTTGTATAAAGTCTATTTTACCAATTTTCACACCATTTTAGACAGAGGTTCCATCTCACCTACACATGAAAATTGGGTTGTTTTTGACACTAATTGAGTAGAAAATCAATCCAACCTATAATCACTTTTTTCTATGGAGGGTTGGTGGGAAAGAAAAATATGTATAAAGCATAGATCCATATGCATCTAACAAATTATGCAGATCCAGAATTATCTAAATCTTTTGAAGATATTTTAATCAATTAAAAATGAAATGAAAATATTTCTTTAAACTGTGGATCTTTTGGCAATTAAATCTGTAGACAATGTGGAAATTGAAACCTTTATGGGATGTAGACTATATGGGAAGTCCTTATATAGAAAATTCATTTGCCTATGTTTCATATTTGTTGAACCCGTATGTCTTGATCTGCCGACATGTATGTTGAGTTTGTTCTGTTTTACCCCAATTAGTTATGACTTTATGGTTCATGCGATGTAATACAGAATAATGTTATGTAAAATGAGGCTTCTTTTAAGCAAGGAAAAGAAAAAAAAACCTTTGGACCACCCCTGGTCTTTGAGTAAACTTTTAAACAGACTTAAGAGTCAGATTCGGCAATAAGGGTTTATTTGGAACATTTCACTTACTTTGTTGATGACCTTTTGCCTTGTAATTATATTGATAAATAGTTCAAAGATTTGCTAGAAAATATTGTTTCTCTTACTGAACTTTAATTAATTGCGTAGAAATCTTTTGATTAAATGTCTCTTATAATTGTTGTTTAACAGAACAGTTTGAGTTTGTTTTGTAATTATATATCATTAAAATGATAATCTACACATTTGTAATCTCTTTTCAATTCAATGGATTGTTGCCAGTTTTCCTTCTTAATTACATTCAAAGGGTCAATAAACAAACTTTGGCTATCACAAGGATTAAGAGTCTTGATGCAAATTAACACCAATCTGCCACGTTTGCACCATATGTTCTAGTCACACCTTTTATTGTTTAGCCGATCGAGAGATAGTGTAATTAACCATCGGCAATCTGAGGTCCTTAAAACATATGAAGGATCTCCACAATCCTGTGTCACTCGTTATTTAGTGAGGGTTATTTGAATGTAGTTTCAACAGGTGGAAAAAATGGACTGGGACTGTTTTCATAGCCCTTAATATTTGGATACGATACATCATCAAAGGTAGGCTGACAGAGAACCTCATATAACAACTAATTCTCTATTTTAGGTACTTTATTTATACGACAAATTTCAATTTTAAGAAAAGAGAATAAATTATTGGAGAAACATAACCTCTACACATTATTGACAAAAGTGCTGATGTTTGTTCTATCTCATTTAAAATCCGTATATCGAATTAAATACAAATTTGTAATAACATTCTAGAAAAATGTGTTCCATTCATTCTTTCCTTCCATCAACCAGCCGATTAACACATTTTTGATCTGTCAAAGCATTTAATACAGACAAAACATATACTTATTTGCCTTTTTTTCCACACGGAATGTCATGTTTTAACTGAACTGCGGTGCGCTATTCGGGTCTCATTAAATTCAATTAAATCTAATTTCCTTTTATAACGAGGCTTGGCAACAGCCAACAACAAATCATTCTGTTGATGTTTTCGTATGTAAATCTTTAATTTTGGTACATGAAGCTTATAGATTGCAAAATCCGATCGCTAGCGATCGTTTTCTTTGCCTTTGCCCACATTCTTCTTTCGAAAGTAATACCCGGAAGTGGAGGTATTCAGAATGTGGCCCGATTTTTCAAAGGGAGACAAACCACATTTCTGAAAAGGCCTATAGGGGTGAACCTTTTATAGATAGACATCAAACTCGTCACAAGGATCTCCCCTTGGATCATGTCACACACACCCTACTACAATGTTATGTCACATGGCCCCTAGTACGATGTCATGGCACACACCCTACTACAATGGTATGTCACATGGCCCCTAGTACAATATAATGGCACTCACACCCTACTACACTGTCATGTCACACACACCCTACTACAATGTTATGTCACATGGTCCCTAGTACAATGTCATGGCACACACACCCTACTACAATGTCATGTCACACACACACCCTACTTCAATGTCATTTCACACACACCCTACTGCAATGTTATGTCACATGGCCCCTAGTACAAAGTCATTGCACACACACCCTACTACAATGTCATGTCACACACACCCTACTACAATGTCATGTCACATGGCCGCTACTACAACGTTAAGTCACATGGCCCCTATTACAATTCCATGTCACACACATCCTACTACAATGTCGCATGGCCCCTTGTACAATGTCATGTCACACACACCCTACTTCAATGTCAAGTTACATATACCCTACATAAAGTATTAGACACCGATTTTAAACCTTCTATTTTAACATGTACACATCAAATCCATCTGGCAATCAAAATGGAATGATGTTTTAATAAATTACATTTAATTAAGCCTACCCTTGGAGAATGGTATCCTTCTTGCAGGTCCATACAAAGTGAGGCAGTTACATTTGCATGAATCCGAATTTGTCATTCACACATTACACACTCCTGGCTCTTGGCAATGCATCCTTTACCATTAAACTTATATTACTTGATTGCATTCATTTTCAAAGAATTCATTCAGAATATTTCAATTTCAACGCTCTTCATGAGCCTTTTGAAACTGTAAGGATTGAATTATTTCTTGCCTTTATTAAAGAGATTGGAATTTACAATAAATTATGATTCCTTACACATTTTATATATACATATTTCAATACCATTAACTCATTACAAATTGATTATTTCATATGACTCATTCATTACAAATTATATCTCTACTATCATTATTTTTTTATACAGAATTTCTATCTACTATCATCCATTCATTGCAAATTCTTATTTATTTTTCTTAAACCAAATACATTTTAGCCTGTAAATAATTCAATTTTCACTATCCACATCATCATAATGCAAGCTAAATGACCTAAGCTGACAATGCTTCTTAGAACACTATTAATTCATACCGATATTCCCTCCTCACATCCTTCCTCCCTCTATCATCATTCCTCCCTGCTAACCACTCCACTCCCTTCTCACATCCTTCCTCCCTCTATCATCATTCCTCCCTGCTAACCACTCCACTCCCTTCTCACATCCTTCCTCCCTCTATCACCATTCCTCCCTGCTAACCACTCCACTCCCTTCTCACATCCTTCCTCCCTCTATCATCATTCCTCCCTGCTAACCACTCCACTCCCTTCTCACATCCTTCCTCCCTCTATCATCATTCCTCCCTGCTAACCACTCCACTCCCTTCTCACATCCTTCCTCCCTCTATCATCATTCCTCCCTGCTAACCACTCCACTCCCTTCTCACATCCTTCCTCCCTCTATCACCATTCCTCCCTGCTAACCACTCCACTCCCTTCTCACATCCTTCCTCCCTCTATCATCATTCCTCCCTGCTAACCACTCCACTCCCTTCTCACATCCTTCCTCCCTCTATCATCATTCCTCCCTGCTAACCACTCCACTCCCTTCTCACATCCTTCCTCCCTCTATCACCATTTCTCCCTGTTAACCACTTCACTCCATTCTCATATCCTTCCTCTTTCTACCATCCGTCCTCTCTGCTAACAACTCCCTTCTCCCATCCTCTCTCTCTCTACCATCCTTCAGCTCTGCTTACAACTCCCTTCTTCCATCCTTCCTCTCTACCATCATTTGCTGCTAACCACTCCACTCCATTCTCACATCCTTCTTACTAGCGGATACATGTACCTAGTTTGGGGCATCCATTTTGCATCTGTGGCAGTGGTTTCACTTTCGGCGGTTTTTTGCAGCCTTAATTATGTTTAATATTGCAAACTTAACTGTGTTTTATGAGTTGTTTTTTATATAGTTGTATTTTATAGCATTTAAGATAAAATGTCCACTTTCAAACTCATACCAGTTTCTGTTTTTATATTCTCCATACAGAGTTTGCCCTACTGCAGGTCTGTTGTTCCTTTGTGGAACATGCATGCTTAATAAAGTTTATGCATTCATGTTAAACAAAGAAACATAAATGCAAGTATAGTTTATTAGGAATTTTGGCATTCATTTGAAAATTTGAATTAACCACATCAACGCAGCGGAGAGATCCAGATTTCGAGGTTAGAATTCATGGCATATGAAATCTTCTTAATGAATTCTTATATACCAGTTAGTAAGGAACTGATTCGACTGAACTTCCAAGTCACATTGAACCATTGGTGACCTTCCAAAATATACAGATGTAAACTGGATTGTTGTATTGATTGCATTTCGTTTGTGCGAGAGACAAATGGATAGAAGTGTCCTACTGTCCCTTCTTTTAGATACATGCACCTCCCATCACATTTACCCACTTTTTCCTACCCTGAAATTATTAGAGATTAATGTATTGAGGACTCATTGGATGAAAATTGGGCCCAGATTGTTTTAATAAAAGTATTTAACATGAAACAGGCAACTAATCAGCTTTATGATTTTACAAGCATTCCGTAGAGCATTGCTGTCACATCTTCTTGGTAAATATCGAATGTTTGTCCCATTTGTTAGAGTAGGGATCCTTCACTTCCATTGAGATATAGACAACATTCTCACCTGGATACAATGGAAGAAGGAAATGAGACAATGATATTGTTCAACTACCTTTGGGAATAAAATATTTCTACTCCGTCCTGGATATATGGACAATATTGTTTATGATAATATGTTGCATAAATGCTTTCATCAAAACAATGCTTTATTTCTTTTTAAGGGAGGTCTCAAGACAATGGGAAATATCGTGGCATTAACTTTGAAGTAACAGATGAAGACAAACATGGTTTAAATTCAGATCAGCTTGATAGTATGTATTCACTTCATTTAAAATATTATTTTAATCTCACTAGTCAGGATATACATCTGTACTTTTTAAATTACCTAGTAGTTTCTCTTACAATGCAAAAAATTAAAATGCAGTAGAATCTTTTTTTTTTAATAGTTTGAATATTTATGTTTGTTGCACCTCATTCCAATGATATTAAGAACATTTATTTAAGGCAAAATTTATAAGGATGGTGGAAGTTTAATTATCCCAATAAATAATGATGTACCGGTAACTATTATAAATACGGTCATTGATTCTTCGAAAAATGTGAGCTAATGATTATGGTATGATTGTTATATGTAATTGATGGCGACGTCCTCATGGTTTGTGAAATGTTTAATGATCTCCTAAACTTAAAACGCTATTGCTTTCACTCTTCAAACAACTTACCACGAAACGACGTCTTTATAGACCAGGTTTCATTTCTCTGGATTGCGATATGATGTGATTATAGCCTCTTTTGAATTCAGAAAGTATGGTTTTAGGTACACTTAACTTCCAAAGAAACATAGCCTATGATTTTAAACTTTACATGTTTATTAACTACATTGAGAGACAACATAGAGTTTAATGACCCTATGTTGCATTTGAAAACAATATGGCATATTTTGAACTTAAAGGCCCATTAAAAGAGATTAATGCTATATCAAACCATATTATTTGGTAAGCTTTTGGATAGATTCAAATGGTTATCAACAGAAAACACAATCATCACAACTTAAATGTGAAAGTAAACCAGAAATAACCCAGATTGGCAAGTTTTATGATTCATATTTCCTGATTCTTTACCTCTGTCCTTGACAGTCGATACACACATTTTTGAACTGACCAATCAAAATTCGTTATTTTGAATATGAAAACAAACAGGTTGTTGATAAACATGATTGAATTGCAGACAACTATATTTCAAGCAAAAAATAACTTATTTTAAATGAGTCTCATTAATAGGGTCTCAATGCATTCTTTAACTAATTATCATGACTTTTATGAACAAAATAAAAGAACTCCATATATTTTTTCAGTAATTTATTTGTTCTCCTCTCCTTTGATGTGCCTTTAAGATATGATTGCATAAAACGTTAAGGTACACTATATCCCATAATATCAAAATAATTGCTTCAATGAGAATTTAGAAAAAATAAGGATAGTTTAAGAACAAATAAAGCAAACTGTAAATCAAAAGTTAGGGTACACAAATAAAATCAAAAATTGAATACATTTAAAAGGAAAAACAATTACAAAAGTTTTACTCAATCTTCAAAAGACAAATAAGGAAAAATTCTGATAAAATTCAAGTGAAGACATCCTTGAAGAAGATGCAAAGTTCTATGAAATGTTTTACACAACTGAAACACAAGTTGATCACCAAATGAAGAAAATTCTGATACAGAGCATAATACATATGATTGTAACATTACTGAATGTACAAACGCAATTGATTCAATCAAATCAGAAAACAAGTCCTGATCTCGATGGCATAACAGTGATAAATTGAGTTTCTTTTAAAAAGAACACTAAACCAAGGCATTAACAAAACAAAATCATCTTCAACTCAAATAACTGGGGTACTACCCCCATCAAAAGAGAAATCCAAACCTCTTAGAAAATTGGCACCAAAAATCACTTATAGATAAAGACTATATATACACACCCTAGCAGCTGAAATAATGGCAAATAAAGTGAGGAAATCAAATATGATAGATTAAGTCAAATGATCAAATGAAGATGCACCCATTTCCCTCGCAGATGATACTTCATTATGACACCAAACATGTACTAGATATGCTGAAACTATTCCTAAATGATTCTGGACTTGAATTGCATACCATTAAAACTGAGGCAATGTGGATTGGGAGGCACAATTAAGCATAGAAAAACCTTATAGTTTAAGATGGCACATCAGTCAAATCAATGTGCTTGGTATTGGTACTGTACTCATTTTAAACTTGATATCAAATCGAGAGCAGTGTACTTCACATATGGGCTAAAAGAAAGTTAACAGGTTATTGACAGCATAATTATTAATTCGAATATTCCCATTTTTACTCCAGTCTTTAACTGTCAAAAATCATCCAAAGGAAGGCTAGGAATGATAGATTTGGTTTCTTAAAATCTATCTCAGATTGAATGGATCAAAACTAACACACACATCGAAAATGCAGACTGGACACTCATCCCACAGTACTTTCTTTACAGATATGGAAACAATTTCTTTACTTTCTGCATGAATCAAGTTTCAACTTCGAACATGCACATCAAACAAATCAGTTAGATTTTTATAAAGAATCAGTTAAAGTCTAAATTGAAACAAACAGATCTCAATGAATTACATCAGAACAAATCAAGAGACAGTTAATCTGGGGAAACAGATTCTTGAATATATAAGCAAATAACTCAAAAATTTCATTTATTGTAACAGACAGAGTCACTAAATGACCTAAGCTATCGATGATTAAAACACCATTCAAAACAGACAGACATTTTATGTGAAAAGATGATTCAAGATAAATTACAAGATAGACAAAATTGGTTATTAGAAATGCACATATTAAGATATTAGACCCAAAAGACATTGATATCAATCGATAAATTGGATAAAACAGTCAAACAAACTAATATCAATCTGGAACTTGGAATATTCTATAAGACTTTCGCAACTATAGTAAATAGTCATGTATGACAAAGTATAGCTACAACACTGAGTTAACCATCAAATAACCTGAAAGTTAAAGGTCATATGTACAGGTTGGGTTTATTTCATAAAATTAAAATATGAAGTAAAAGAATCACATTGAAATTATGTGCAACATTTTAGCATAACACATTACGTCATAAATCACCGTCATAGCGCATCGATTAATAAAAGTTTGTATGACTCACTTCCCTTTGCTGTGACGTCACTCGTGATCCACTGAATGTGCCATGTAAAGGGCGTGAAGAGCGATCGCTGGTTAGAATTGGTGTTTTTCTTAAAAAACGATCCTAAAGTCATTGTTTGGATTGACAGCGCATTTTCTTTATTGAATGTGATTCATTTTATATGAATATCAATTTGAAAAAAAGATAAATTAAAAACTTAACCCGTGAATTTGCATGGATTTGTCATTGCGTAAACCTGTTCATATGAAAGAAACGGCTTGAAATTTGGACGATTTTCCTTGAAATAAATGATTCTTAAGTCATTGTTTGGATTGACCGTGAATTTTCTATACTGGATATTTTTCATATAATAAGAATATCCATTTGAAAAAATAAATTAGTGACTTAACGCTTGAATTTACAAGGATATGTCAATGCGTTCATATGAAAGGAACGGCTTGAAATTGGGATAATTTTCCTCTAAATAGCAATCCTGATGTCAATGTTTGGATTGACAGTGCATTTTCTTTATTGAATATGTTTCATATTATAAGAATATTCTTCTGAAAAAAAAAGTAAGTGACGTAACGCGTTAATTTGAAAGGATTTGTAAATGTTTTCATATGTAAGAATCGGCTTTAAATTTTGACGATATTTGTGAAAACAGCTATTTTCATTAATATTTGTTGAAAAAAACCACGAGTACTTCTTCGTCAATGATCGTGTATAAGCATTAAGGTTTTAATTGAGTAGTAAACAAAGACATAGATCTGAATAAACGAATTGTCTTAAAAACGTACATCGTATAACTAAATGCGCGCTAAATGACCTTAGCTGTCGATGCGCCTTAAAACACCATTCATTCATTCATTCATTCCAATAACTCCACCCCCAGTAAGAGGTCTATGATTTCGAAATTGATTCTGATGTCGTCTTTCTAGATCAACTGTTTTGAAGAATTGTTCTTCATATTCACTTTACATTTATGTTCGTTTTCTCTTGTGTAAGTAGCCTTGACATATTGAGCATTTATTTTTCGGACAGGTTTAATAATTAACAGCTAAAACGAAAAAAAAATTGTCATAGTTTATTTTACTAACAACCTTAAATAAACATATTTGAATTTAATTTTTATGATTTTGGAATTTAAATATCAATTTGACAAAACTTGGTTTTGATGTTAAAACGTTTTTTTGTTGAAAACATAGATTTAATACCGTTTTGGTGAATACTGATTATCATATACTTATTGAAGTGTCAAACTATTCTAATAGAAAAGACAACATGTTCACTTCTTTGAATATCATAACGACAAAGTATCAGACGTAAGTCACATTGAGAGATAAATATGTCCTGACACCTTATCAATCCAAACATCCTGTGAGAGTTTGGTCTTAATTGGTTATATCTTAACAATGGAATTTTTAGATAAATTTAATTGCCGCGCATTGAAAGTGTGAGATTTGCCGCTTGTTATTTCATGTCTGGAATAGCAGAACGTGTCAGACCTGTTAATTAACACCCACAGAGATATTTAAGAGATTAACGCCAGAGGCTATCTTTCGCCTAAACAATAAAGGACTTGAGACATACTGTGCAAATGTGGCAGATTGGTGTTAATTTGCATCACGACCCTTAATCCTTGTAATGTCCGATGTTTGTTGATTGACCCTTTGTATGTGAGGTAAACTGATAATAATCAATTAAATTGTAAACAAAGAGATTATGTTCAAATGTGTAAATTATATATTGAGTGATTTTATTACTAAATTATCAATATAAATTTGTTTTGTTTGAACACCTGCATTTCAGTGTGACATACGTCATTCAAACCAATATTACCAATTGCAAAAAAAACGAGGTGTATGATTTAAATAATTCCGAAATGCAGACGCTTAAGTTAAGATCGAACCCATTATTATTTGCGCTGATGAGTTCATAGACAGTTTGCGGATATCAAATATTCATTATTTTGGATTTTCATTCAAAGACAACGGCAGATAAAAGAAACTTGCTTGTTTAAATCGGTTTGTTATCATAGCAATCAACGTATTTTTTTCATTTTGTCTCATTTATGTACAATGGCAACGTTTCTACGATTATGTTAAAACATAAAACAAGTTTTGCAAATAAGAACAAGATGCATTTAAGCGTTTAAAACCCAAAGACCTGGCAATACAATAACTTATGATGTTGGATGAAATTAACATATTCTTGCAACCCTTTGAATTCTTACATAATATAATCGTAAAGCAGCTTAATTAAGTATTCCTAACTAAGTATGTAGCATAGTTAATCTGTTCCAAACAGAACTAGCTTGGCGAGTAAGAGAGTCATTCAAGGAAATTAACTTTCAAAAAAGGTGTAATCAACGTGATTTATCCTTTTCTTGAATTTATCTACATTTACACAGTGCAAATTCTATATAAAGATCTAGCAAGACTACACGAAGCTCTAACACCCCAAACTAACAGTTAGGAATTGTTTTAATCACGAACATCAGTTCACCACAACATTAATTTTGAAAAATATTTTCCTTTACCTGAGATCATGTGGGAAACAGCGTAACAAAAGGACTTCAGGCTTAAATTATCATTAGCAACTTGCTACATTGGGTAATAAAACAACGTCTTTTGATAGATATTTGGGGTCATTCCGAAATACAATGTACACATTCGCGCGTCACACCAATGTCTTGACACATGATTGTATGCTTTATCGCTTGATTGGTGTTTGAAAGTGAGATTAGCTTTGTCTGGTTTGCAGTGACAGTCTTGAAACCAACACATCAAGGTAAAGTGAATGTTGTCGGTGTGTTTCAAATAAGGGAAATATAACGGTTACTCAATAAGTAGAATGAATTTGAAGCGTCTTCACCTGTATAAATTACTTTGAAATGAGTCCGATCATTTAAAAATCAATAAAATCAATTCTCTGGAAACGCCTAACAATGCGTTAACTTGCCGTCTTCGAAGTGAAAGTAACACAGCCTACTGTTCTTGTTTGGGGAATATATCCGCATCCCTGCGACCAAAAGCAGAATAACACCAGAAGACCTGTCAAAATACCATATGCAATATCCAATTTACGTTTCCCAAAACACAATTCAACACTTAAAATGTCCGAAATTTGTGCAAAAACACCGTCGTTACTGAGAACTAGATTCTTCTAACTGATAGTTCATATGACTTTGAAGCACAAATGACTTCACAACAAGGGAGATAAGTCATTCACAAAAATCGATAAAGGTGAATAAAAGTAGTCAAAAACAACATTTTTGGCTTCTGTATGAGAAAAAAACCATTACCTCCGTCATAACGAAACCATAACCTAATTCAAAAACCATAATTAAAGAAAATTTTGTGTATCGGGAAATATGACCTTTAAAAGAAAGTTGTGAAAAAAGGACAACTAATTTGACCAAAAAACCCAAACCATTCAAAAGGGTTTTAATGAAGAAAAAAACTTGGATAGGCATGGGGCGGCTCTTATTTCTAAGGATTTCTTATCTCTACCTGACTACTCTCTCTATCCGACTCCTAGTACCCGGGTGGTTAAAATGGCTGCCATTGCAGACATTCATGGTTGTTACATCATATGAAAACCAAGGATACCGCATGTCTAGGCGCAGACCTCCTCCGAGTCCCTGCAGTTCTGTATGTAAAATGACGAAGGGCTCTGATACGCACTTGTAATGTGATGAAGTGACTTTATAATGACCTGTCAAGTTTAAAAAAAGGGGCTTTCTTACAGAGGGGCTTAGATCCGCCATTCAAATAAGACAAGAATGAAAATGATAGAAAATGATGAAAGTTTTCTTTTTGACGATGGCTTAGAATTCCAAATTCGTGACTTTTTCGATAGACGGTTTTCGAATTGAAGTTTGTAACAGTTTGAACTCATCCTTATAATTTAGCTTTGTTTACAATTTATTTCAGGAATGGCAACATTGATGATTCAAGATAGACCCTATTTCTTAGATTTAATGGATATACAAACAAAAAACATCCTAGATTATTTTCCTCTAATTAAAGGCTTCATGCTGAGGCGTACGGTATTATCATTGGGGGTATGTATGTAACATTTTAATCAATGTCTAGAATTCCTTTCTCTGTGTTTATGTATCATATAATCAAGATAATGAGTTTTCTTCAGTTGACTTAAAAGGTATGACAAAAATATTCAGGTTTGATTTTTTGAGGCACTGTTAGTTTTGCTGATTTTCTATTTACTCTCAAAAAATGATGCCACCAGGATTTATAGACTAAATGCTTCAGATTTAGTTGGCTTATGAGTTTAGTTCTGTTTCCAAAGTGTATCAGATGTTGGAAGATAAAGGTTAATGTGATGACTTTGGCTTTAGAACACTAGTACCATGGGTTCTATTCTGTGAGAAGTGTAGTCAAACCTACAAACAATTTATACATCAACATGTGGTGCAAGTCCAGCAGAATATAAGGTTATTATTAGAGGATGTAAGAAATTGTTTGTTTCATGTTTGATTTAGAATAAAACAGCTTGGTGTCAAATATTTGACAGTTGCCAGTGCACCTGTGCAAAGACCTAGACTGTTTTACAGCAGCACCACATCTACATTGTGTTTATACCAAATCAATGACAGTTCACCCTGGGTGATACTCATGCGATACTTTAATGCTAAAGGACAACCCAAGTACTAAGACATTTGATATATTTGGTGTTTCAAAAGGTATTGACCAGGCTAAGGATAGTGTTTGGAAAGCCTTTTTATTTTCATTATGATCTCCTTAAGCATCTCGAAGAAAGATTCAATCTCTTATAAAACAATCTAGACTTCTGCCAATGTAGATCGGTTGTGAAATAGGATGCATAGTTTATGATTGCAAATACAATAATGAAACTATTATTCATGACAGTAGCACAATATGACTTATTAAAGTTTTCGGACGTCATAGAATTTTTTACGGAACTTACGAAAATAAAGGAAAACACATTTATATAAGATGTATTTGGGCTTTTTTCATTTGATTCAAATCGGATAGCAAGGCAACAGAATCTAAATAAAGGGCTCATATATGTTAAGCTATAAATAACCGGTCAAGTGATACTCAGAATACGCACCAAAAAAATCATCCTGTCACCGCACTACTGGGTGGTTAAACACCAGCAACTGCCTGCCTGTTTCCCTTGGGCTGGGACTCATGTTTCATGATACAGGGATCCTGGTGGTTGAGTGAATCCAGGGTTCGGCTAGTTAATACCCTGTTTTTGCAACACATGGTTAATCAGATGAAAGATTTGGTGATTGATTGATATTCTGATTCATCCCAAATTTATGTCACTTGCTTTGAATGATATCTTTTTGGACACTCTAGCCCTTTCACCCTGAGTATACTATTCTTGTTTTGCTGAATTTATATGGGATATGTTTCCCCTGATTTTTCCCCTTTGTTTGGCTCCATTATGGATGAGGACCATAGGTGATGAAACATCCTTATTAGTTTATAGAATCCTATAAAAATAAGCAGTCAACTGCTCTCTTTAAAACAGTGATTGAGAGGCATCAACAATGCATTTTCCAAGATATATTATGGTTGAAGTAGAAGACTCTTCAATCAGTAGCACAACTTTCACCCTTTGCTATCAAGAAAACCATTAAAGGTATTCTCATTACCCCAAATTCAGAAAATAAAAAAAAACTTGAAATATAACATCATCCTCATCGGATGCTCAAGAAGCCACAGACAACCAACAAACTGAAGCACAAAAACTTCCATTTATCAGACAATTGAAATACATGTATACCCACATTCCACTCTGAATTCATGTCCTTGATTCATCCGCTGTAAGGACCTACATTTCTCCTCCTCTCTTGATGACAAACCACAATACTGATCACTGCAAAGAACCTGTTTGCTGGTCATATAGCATATTCAAGATGAAAAAAAAATCAAGTACTAAAGAGCCATTTCATTTCCAGATGCTCGTAAAATTGTTTTGTAATAAAAGCAAGACATGGAAAGACTTGTTAGTAAGAGTAGTTATTCAGCAGTAGCCTTCACCAAAGCTAGACTGAGATTTCTCTGCTGAGTGTAAGATGTAATGCCGTTACAAGCATTGGTTATATACCACCATAACCAGAAAGTAAATGTGGCTATTATTGGCAAAAGTAGGTTAAAAAAGGAAAAATACCAATTCCATCATGTATGTTGCCATCTAGTTCGGACATAATATCTTAAACATTGCTCATGCAATTCTCCCACTTGGGACTCTATCTCACTGAAATATCACTCTATTTATGAGAAGGTTTACACTGAAGGCAATAAAGCTCAAGTTGGAGTAACTTTCATCGTTATCAATAGTGTTCCTTACAAGCACATATATAACTTGATACTTCTATCGATTTATTATCTGTTAACTCTCTGCAAAAACATACTTACAATCTGCTCAAATCCTTGATCGTCATCTAAATGGAAGTTTTCTAAAGCAAACTGGAATACATTCCAGATGCTTTGTGAACAGAATATTATTTTTCATGTATCTGAGAATTGTGAAGGCCCTTCTGAACACTTTACCTCTTTGATATTTGACGCAGCCAAACAGTTCATACCTCAGACCACGACAAACTCCAAACCTCCAGATAAACCCTGGATAACCATTGAATGTAAGGAAGCTGTTTGGAAAGAAAGGCAGCTCTCAGGAACTTCAACCTGAGATCAACATCAGAACATATAAACAGCTTTCATATCCTTCAGTGCAAATGCAAGATGCACACTTAAATCAAGTAAACAATGTAATAGAGAGATTATGTCTATAGACTAAATAGCCACACTTCAACCAGATGGACTTGGTCATGATTCGTAAAATGAATCACAAAGGTTCGTCACATATCAGCCACCTCACATTAGATAATAAAGAACAGATAACCCTCAGGACATAGTTGATTTGAAGCCTGAAACCATTCCAAAGAAATCATATGCAGAAAAGTTCTAGACTTTTGAATCAAAAGTAGAGAAGAAGAAGCTCAATTTCACTTAAAAAAATAAGTAAATTACAATAAACTTTTCTCTTCGAATAGTCTTCAATCTACATTGAGAAATCCATATAATACCTCTCCAAGTCAGGACCAGATTCACTACCAATTTGTCAATCACTTCCGAATCCGACTAGATATTTTTAGTAATGTTTGATAGACTGGGGAATTTCCATCCAGCTGTGGAAAGGCTTTGGGTTATCCAATAGCTAATGCAGGGAAAGATACAAGTGATTCTCACAGCTACGGCCCAAATACCTTAATTGACAAGTTGCATCTGTAAAACTATTGAACAGATAGTTAATGATAGGCTTGTACGGTTTCTTGAATACAAAAACTTGTTGTATCTGTTCAAATTGGTTTTTGTCGACAGTGGAGCATGTGAAATACTCTTGGATGCTTTGATGCAATACATCCTCTACCATCAAAAATATAATTGTATTCTTGAAAATATTTAGTGTTGACGCTCATCAAGAGCTTTTTGAGACTGTCATGATTTAATTGATTCTTTTCTTTCTTAAAGAGATTGGAATTCACCGCAAACTAACTGTGATTCCTTACTCATTAAAATATACATACATGCACACATCATGTGCCCTTCTATAGAACTGTATATGTATGTATACATTCGATAAATGATGATGCCATATTTCTAGTTTCATTGATAATATGGGTTGTTTGTTTCATGAGGATAAGACGGACCCATGTATACAATTACTCAAGTTTTTAATGTACTTCCTCCTAAACTGATACAGAATTAGTACTTAGAATGCTGGCTAAATTTCTAAAAATAGATTGTTGTGTCGTCTGCTTTCCAAGACCTTATACATCTGCTTTATTTTGTTGAGAAAAGATGCTATATGAGAGTAGCAAACAGATTATATCACAGGTCAGCCGCCAATTTACTTGGTGGCTGGCCTGGATCTAACCTGTTTGCTTAAGCATGAAGTCTGATCCAGCACTATAAGGGTTAAACTTTATTATGCATACTAAAAACATTTAGTCATGGGAAATGATTACAGTACACATATTTGTAATAGCAACACTTAATTGTGAATTGAATGACATCATGATTATTTCTGAAGTTATGTACGTCTTTATTTTGTATTGAGTTTTCATATAGTGTTGAGCCAACGTGTATTTTCATTAACAAAAGTAGTTTAATGCAAAAAAAAATGACATGTTGAAGTGTTGGTTTTTCTGTTAAATAACAGTTTCCATGGTAACCGTATTTGAAAAAAGATTACTTTAAACTTGAAAAATAGAAGCTTGGGGCTTAGTATGCATAAGAAATATATAATAATGTTAATAACCTTTCATAGTTTTATGGATAATATGATCATTCTTTGAAAAGAAATTGCATACAGTAAATTTCATCCGAATAAAAATGTTTGTCCGACTACTATGCAAATTTCTCTTCGGTGGCAGATTATTATCTCCCTTGGGTGCGCAGATAAAGTGTGCAGAAAAAACTACCGAGAACGTCCTTAAACTTATTTACTTTCTACATGTAATTCAGAAATTCAACAACATATCTTAACTATTATATGGTTGGCAAGACAATACACTCAGTGACCTGTGTGGGAGATGATCGCTATAACGATTTAGTGTTCAAGCATAGTCATTGCAACAAGATTGACTTGTTGTGTTACCCAGAATTGTTCATGTTGTAATGACCAAGTGGAAATTAGAAAAAAATATTATGTTTATTATTTAATCAAATGACAAATCCTTTTAATAAAGTTGCCATGGACTCATTTCTGAAGCAAGTTCAACTTTGAATTGAGGAGGCCTTGATTTCATGACTGCAGCAAAATAATTGATATGTAAGCATTCTATATATATCATAATTTTCCGTTTAACTTGTGCCATATCATATGAAAATTAAGTTTCTTTTTATCTGTTTTCTTTTTCTAGAACAAAGCAAAATGGGATTTGATGGATACCAACAGAGATATATTAGACTTTATCAGTAATGGAGGCTTTTACAAATATATCCACTTCAAAAAGATACTTATTCATCTGATGCCACATAAAGGCCAGGAATTGTCGGAGAGAGAGATAAAAGTTGTTGACGAAATTAGAAGTATGTAAACTTAGAAACAGTAATACAGTCGAGCCTCAATAGTCCAAACGTCATTAATCCGTATTATTCGCCATCCGAATAGAATTTGTAGGGAACGGTTCTTACCTTCTTTAATTCACTGTTTAATCCGGAAAATAGAGAATGATAGGCTAGTGGCGTTAATAGATTAGGTTTTTCGGGCAAGGCGTAGGAATCGGCTCACCCAATAAATACTGAAGCCGAGCCCGAAAAACTTTACCCATTAACGTCACTAACCTATTATTCTGTTTATCCTGTTACATACCTTTCGAACACCCAAATTCAACGAAACAACAGGGAAAACAGTTTTTGTAAAACGCAAATGAGTATACGTAAACAAACATAAATAGTAGTCACGAGACAAATCGTGATGTCATCGTCTGACGTCACACCATGAAAAATGACGTCACACGGTATTCTCTGTCTATGGTAGGGTGGATTAATCTTGTTAAGGTATATAGATAGGGGTGATCGAAAGGGTATGGTGGTATATATAAGATATGTCCTGAGAGTGTTAATTGTGGAGGATATGACATGTGGATATTTTGTGTAAAAAAGTAATGAAACCGGAGATTTGTCTCTGTGACGTAAATTTCCCTAACTAATCTAAATATAGAATTGTTCTTAAATGCAAAGAGGCTGCAAATAGTTCCCCATAATACCTTCGATTTCTTCAAATTTAGTGACCATCCAATGATGATTTGTAACTTGAGACATTAGATGGACTAAACAGTATCGTTTCACTTCATAAATTTTAGCTCCGATTGGGCAGTTTTTGCGTCGCTTGACCATATGCAAATGAAGAAGTCACGTTGTCAACTAACCGTGAATCACATAGTTTTTTACGGCACCCCTTTTCACGTCACCTTTTGCACCATGTAACGGGATAAATCCGCATTCCGGCTCCGGACAATAAAAGTCGGGAACGAAGCCTTACTTCTAAAAGTATATGTGCACGACTAATCCGGAAACCAGCATAATGATTTTTTTTGCGGTAACCTACTTTAATTGACGAAACGTTAATCAGACATTCACACCTTTGGCAAAGTGCAGAAAGTCGAGTTTGTAAAAGTTGTTAAATCGCTACATTGACAGCGATCAGGAGACAATATCTGGCAATACAAACAAACACGGTTTCGCAGCCATTTTGTTTTGCGAGTAAACAAATAGTCACATGACAAACGCCCACTGTAAGTGCATTGCGTAAAGGGGTTCTCCAACGAAAGATTTCTTCCATAACACCCAAAAAATAAAGAAATGATATAGACAGTTACAAAATTTGATAATTTTTCTATCATAAAACCGATCCTTTTCCTTATCTTTCATCCAATAAACGTTGTACATGTATTAATTATTGTTCCATGACACGTCGTAGTTTTCACTACTGATATTTTTAAGACGACGGGTCGTGCATTTAGGGCCACATTTAGTTCAAAAGAGCTTCTTACTTCTGAAACATGTTCACCGAATTTGAGTTTACCACACAGTCCCTTAGTTTCATCAAATTTTGTTCTTACAAAGAAAGAATTTCCACTGACTCTCATGTAGCTTTACATTTGTTTGTTCAACAAGAATCCTGCGGGTGGATTTATAATGTACGAAATTTTACTAAAACACTACTAGTATAGAAAACTACCAATCCCTTGGGCAACAATTGAATTTTCTGGATTTTCAAATGAAACCCGAAAAATCGCCTTCATCCAAGCACCAGCTTGGTTTGTTTACATACATCACATTGCCGATTTTTTTAAATGTTTGCTCCAAACTCAGAAGCTTTCTGCTATCGTATATATATATTCAATGGAAATGCTTCTGACAAACCAATTACCTACACATGCTTCTGGATTATTTAGGGCCTTATGGCATGGCACAGGCAAATAAATGATTCAATATAGATGATGAGTAGGTTGCTCATTTTATCCAGTTGATTGACTTATACAGTGTAATAAGGCAATGGAGGTCTTTCAGAATCATCGAAAGATAGTTCAAATCAGGTGTATTCCCCATATTAGTTTGTTCTGTCCTTTCTAATTCGAAGTGTGGGCGACATTTGTGCAGTGGTAGAGCGTTGGGCTATTGCACCGAGGGTCCCGGGTTCGATTCCCTATAAGGCGAGGTGAAAATTCCGGGACTAACCCACAAAACCTGCGCTATTACTGGTTAAGTATCCAGTAAACAGTCATCGAGTGTGGCTTTGAAAAGGTTTTAAGCTTCCTTCACAATCGATGTAAAACAAATACATGTATGGTGAACTGGTGAATGGTGAACTGGAAATAGCCTATGTAATAAGGACTAAATACTTATGTGACCAAGGAGCAATAAAGAAAAATTCGGGAAAAGGTCACAACTTTCATTAACTATTTCCTTCTAATTCAATTTAGGGCAGATGTAACTAGTAATTACAAACAATAAATAAAATAAAAAAATGAAAATCCGACTTGTTTGTGGTATTTATGAGCGTTTTCTCAATTCTTAAAAATAATTTCTTAGGTCATCTTCTTATGTACATGTACAATGTATCATCAACATGAACACTTTTTTTTAAAATCTGCCACTGAAACTGTTTTATTCCTTCAATTATGTACTAATTTCATATCAAACATGATACTACTATCTTTGATTAACACATTGTCCCATATGGGGATTTGTGAATTATTTAACTTCATATGCAAGAGCAATGAATATTTAAGAAGCAACATTTCCCCTCTGATATAAGTTATAACCATTGTAACAAATGGAGTTATTTTGCATTTTACCGCTGTGGTTTTTAAAGTCATTTGTAAGAGGTGCGGTAACGTGTGGTATAATGTGGTAATGGGTTAGTATTCACACAGATAGAAATATATAAAGCGCTGCCAAATGCTTGAACTTTAAACCCTCTTGAGACAGGACATCAAAATTAATTGAAATCTGAGCACCAAAAGGTGTCCGAACGCTGTATCTGAAGACACAGATCATTTTGGTACTGTGTAGTGCGTCGGAATTGGTTTGTTTATTCGCAAGTCTCATTTCAAAATGACCTTCACCTTAAGAATGTTACTATTTTTGGCAAACCGTGTTTGTGTGTATCATTTTCAACTATTACGTTTTTTATTTTTTACTTCATAGTAATTATTATGAAAAACGGTATATAGGTTAACATTTCACTGGGAACTCACCGATTGTTTATTCCGGATTATTCGTTAACACGAACATTACTCCTTGCAGAGGTGTGTTGGAACGAAAGTGTTCGGATAAACGAGGCTCGACTGTATAACTAAGGAGAGTTGTATTTCTGTTCTTCTCAGCCTGTGTTGTTTTGCTATTTTTTACCCTTAGAATGCTTGGTTATTTTCTAAAAATAGATTTTTGTGTTGTCTGCTTTCATAAACCCTATATATCTGATAATTCTTTTTAGGAAAGATACTCAGAGTAGCAAACAGGTTAGATCAGAGGCCAGCAGCCAATTTGCTTTGAAAATGGCCTGGATCTAATTTGTTTGCACAAGCATGAAATCGGTTCCAAAACTATGAGGGTGAAGTAGTATTGCAGCTCAATCACTGTAGTTAGCCATCAGTGCTCATTGCATTTCCTCTAAATTCCAAGGCAACATCTGCTCTTCAATATAAATTTGAACAAATGCTGATCACTTGTGAGAGCCAAATCTTATTGCATTGACCTGATTAACAGTTCAACAGAAATAGTAATATTAGTTTCATTTTTAATTTGCTCCATTTTTTTATGAAGACTTAAAACTTACAAGAACAGTTACCATAACAAAGCTTTCAAAGCGACTTAACAAAACAAATGGTTCGACAACAGAAAGGAAGGAGTACAATGGGCATACAGATTGACAGAGTCTTAACCCTTTCCCAAACAGTAACGACATTTAACCACTTTGTTGCAGATGACTTTGGAAAACATTGTGGGAAAGGGAGAAATTGCTCATAATGAGCAATTTCTCCTTTTCCAACAATGTTTTCTGCACTATCAGAAGGTTATCTTCAAATTTCATCACATTTTGAAATGTTGTCTGCAAACTCTTTCAATTTGGGACAATAAAAAATTTGTTGTTTGGGAAAGGGTTAAGGGAAAAGTTTGGTTTATGCTTCACCGGTTTGATTTCAAATGATCGAAAAATAATCCTGCTTGTTGTCCTTTTTTCAGTAAGATTTTGAAACTTAGGTATATAAAGGTGTATTTGTATAATAAACATATATTTGGAAATCACCCTCTCCCAATAACAATTGGGAAATGGTTACAACCCAATAAGTATTTCTATGGATTGGAATGAATAGCAAAATCACGATTTCTATATTCACTAACTACTATCCGCATACTCGTCAACTTCTATCTGCATATATTTGAATATTTGATATATCACTAGTTTAATGTCTGTGTTTTAATGTCTTTCTTACCCAGATATGAGTACACATATCCTTTGTCTGCTTAAATCTTAAGAAACACTGACATATCTAAACCTATGTTACACACACATGTAATGACAAAGTATAAAGACAACTGAATTATGTTCTTTACACATTGCTGTTATAGTTTTGTGTGAAAATGAGCAAAAAATGTCAAATCTTTTTTCTAATGATATTCCTACAAGTTGGTACTTTAGACAAGGGTAAGAAATCGAAATTAAACTACAGGGAGAGGTCAGATATGAAAAACGGCATCACATTTTGTTCCTATTTTTGTAAATGTTGATGTAGTGCCCTTGAATTCAAATTCCTGGTCGCATGTGACAAATTTGGCCTTTGTCTTGCCAGCATTCATATAAGTTCGTATTAGGTTTCTAAAGCCTATCTACAATGAATCAATATGTATTCATCGCTTTTGATACCTTTCGCATATAACCTCTGCATCTACATACTTAAGTTAAATTGGCGCATACTGAATGAATAATGCTTCCAATAGCTACTTTTAATTGTTTATCAAATCTCAATACAAATACCTGTTTTGTTTAAACGGCATTTATTTTGACTTTAATTTTTTTTTCATATGTTGTCCCCCCTAAATTGAAATTCATTGCCTTTCTTTTTCACAGAAGAAAGTGGGATGCCTCAGGCTAGTAATAATGATTGTGATAGTGCTGCTGCTGCTGATGATGATAATGCAAATGACCTATCATTCGATAAAGACTCTCAAGGAGTAGCTGATGCTCTTACTGATACAACAGGTTATATAACATCATCTGTTTAGTTGTGCATCAGGCATTTAAATTTGATTCCTTTCTTTACCCTTTCCCAAACAACAAATTTTGGACCGTCCCAAATTGAAAGAGTTTGCAGACGACATTTTAAAATGTGATGAAATTGAAAAATATTCTTCAGATAGAGCAGAATACCTTGTTGGAAAAGGAGAAATTGCTCTAAAGAGCGATTTCTCCTTTTCCCACAATGTTTTCTAAATTCGTCTGCAACAAAGTAGTCAAATGCCGTTATTGTTTGGGAAAGGGTTAACCAGACATATAAAGGCAGACGGAGCACCTACCCTGGGTGGTCCTAGTCCGAATGATCCAGACGTAGATATTTCACTCTATGTCTGGATGCATTCGATACAAAAGCGCGTCAAGCGGATATCGATTTTTCGAGGTAGTGCATGTTGGGAAATCTGTAGAAAGGGGCGGAGTTAAAATGACAGGTAAATTCTGGCGGGAATATAATATCGGCTCCTTTTCGTTTGGTAGAGTATATCTTTTACCATTAAAACCGAGATGCGCTTTCCCTCATATGAATTTTGTCGAATGCCAAAGTATTGCATCAGTTGATTTCAATTGAATACGTAGATATTCATTCATTGAGTAAAGCTATTTGTGACTCTATTGCGAAAATCTAGAAAACGCTCAAACCATCAGAGACTTTTTTTATGGAAACTTTTGCCACAATAAAAGCCTTTAGCTTATCATATCTGATGGCCGATTCTATGTGAAAATGGGCTACCAATTTGATATTTTCTTGAGTTATAGAAATCGGCAGTATGGGTCTAATCTGAAATGAAAATCTAGAAACTATTTCAAAGTTTATTATTTGCAGGTTGGGCGAGCACGAATGGAAACACAAACAGAGTCATAGATAACAGCTATGTTTTAATAAACAAATGATTCAAAAAGCTATATAAACAGCTTCGGCATGTTATAAAGGGGGAGTATCGAATAGTACATCTTTCGTGTTGCTGGTCTAAATATCAAACGCCTAGTTTTATTTCCCCAGACGGGAGCGACGCGCATCACACACATATACTAATCCAGACACCGCCGTACATCACACAACACGTGCCTTACCCTTCATCTTGTTAATAGCATCATAGTTTTGTCCTCAAAAAATGCGCATTTGACATAGAGTTTTATTTCTAAAGTATATTGATATTAATCAAATTTACAATATAAGAGCAAGTTTCTTCTGAATACCATTTATGTTTACAGCGAAATGGTAGTTGTCAAAACCAAATCCTTTTTGCCAATACAATTTCGATTTCTCTCTTGAATCTTGATATAGTAAAGACCTTGTCTGCGGAACAGAAAGGTAACTTGGTAACTAAATGTTGAAAGCTTATAAAACCTTTGGATTCAATATTTTTTGAAAACTAAAATGGTACGGGGTAAGGTATTGCCCAATTCTTTCATGCATAGACTGAGTCGGGCAAACCGATTTTGATTATCACTAGATTGGTTGCTAGACAATTTTAATGGTGCATCAATATCCAAGGTGATTTAGCGCACATATAACAAAAGGTGACTATCTTTTTACTAACACAAATAACCAAAAATGATTGATTTCAAAATAAGTGTGGCGAAGCAAATCGCTTCAACACAAAACTGTTGACATTGTTTTAACCCTTTCCCAAACACCAAATTTTGACCGTCCCAAATTGAAAGAGTTTGCAGACGACATTTTAAAATGTGATGAAATTGAAAAACAATCTTCTAATAGGGCAGAAAACATTGCGGGAAAATGAGAAATTGCTCATCATGAACAATTTCTCCTTTTCCCACAATGTTTTCCAGAGTCGTTTGCAACAAATTGGTCAAGTGTCGTTATTGTCTGGGAAAGGGTTAATCAGTTTTATTAGGGAGGCGTTGATGTTGTTTCATATTTAGCATCGTGATATAGTTGACAGTCCGAATGAATGTTAAGTTTTAATATATAGGGTACAGATGACCCTATTTTATGTAAGAGATGTTTTATCAAAATTGAAACATAAGTGTCTTTCCCTTCGACAATGGATTTCATCAAATGACACTGCTATGGTTTAAAACGAATTCATATTTCCCGACAATCAAATGTTAAAAATCGTTCATGTTTTTGTTCTTTCTGTAAATTACCGGAAATGGAAGCAATAAGCAATCTTGTTGGTCAAACCCACCTTCTTTCTGATTGGTGCCCATATTTTTTCTCGTCGCCGATTGGACCCCTCACACACAGAGGGGGAATGCTGACGCGTTTTTATCGCAGGGTGCCTCCAAGCTGTCACGCAGTTACAGCTTGGATCATCTGAGTTAGGGTGGTCCTGGAATTAAAGTAATACACACTATTCTTAAAAGCAACTGGCTCCGTTCCCATATTGACATACCTGTTCAGTTGTGAGAGAAGGAATGATTTTTTCAACTGAAACCTTATGAGGTTTCGTGAAACACAGAACATGAGCCTCCAGTTTACCATAGACTTTCAGTGGGTAAACCTTTAAAAATAATCTTTGTTGACTCTTTTAGGTCACAAGCTTTTCTATTTAGTATGAAGCATCATTTAAAGATCCCCTTTGAAGAATGTTCAAGTTCTGCCCATTTGGTTAGAAATGGCCCATCCAAGGGGTCATAAGATGTACTTAAACTTACAGGAACCTTTATAGATCATTTATTGAACTAAATAACCTAGGACATTTCAATTATGGCATCATCTTAACCCTTTCGTAATCAATAACGACATTTGACAACTTTGTTGCAGACGAGTTTAGAAAACATTTAGGGAAAAGAAGAAATTGCTTGTCACAAGCAATTTCTCCTGTTCCCATGATGTTTTCTGCTCTATCAGAAGATTGTTTTCCAATTTCATCAAATTTTGAAATGTCGTCTGTAAACTCTTTCAATTTAGGAAAGTCGAAAAATGTGTTGTTTGGGAAAGGGTTATGCACTCTAGACTTCAGTTATCTTTCTAATTTTTAGTTGGTTTGACTGACATGAGCAATAGTTTATTGATTAAAAAAAGAGTATGATGTCATTCTTATCAAAGCCTTTTTACCATTAATGGGGTGGCAAAACCAGATGTCAAAACTATTTGTCCAAAATCCTTAACAGACAGGTGAATGTTTACTATTGTTTCAGATGTACCACACTTTCAATACTTGGATATTTAGATATACTGGCGATGTCACTGATCAATCACATGACTTCATGGGCCATAAGTTTTACTATATTTGTCATCCAATCATTATCTATCTTTTACGCGGTTATCTATATGTATTGAAAGACCTGCGTAATTTGAGTTTAAGGTTGTGGTGCAAAATAGTTTTACAATTAAAAGGGTGGCAAAATCAAATGTCAGTTTTGCCTCACTAGTCCGAAAACCTGAACTGACAAGTGAATTTTTACTGAAATTCACTATATAACCATCAAATGGACAAATCAAAGAGAAAATTTTGCATTTATGGACAAGTTTATCGAAATAAGATTTTGCCATCCCTGTATTATGATGGCATAAAAAAGGATTTAAGTATAGAAATACTCAGCTCTGTTTTATTATTCCTGCATGGATACCTGCTTATTCACCTTGCAGACAAATATGAAGTAAGAGGCCATCATAGATTCATTGCAAGACCACAGCAAGTTCTTTGAGAACATGAAACACTTGCTGCAGTATTGAGGAGTTGAACCCTTGATATGCAATATGATGCTGCCAATTTATTCTAGATATCAAGCTCTATTTGTCAATGATACTTTTTAATTTTTGTTGTCTCCGCCCCTCTGAATTGAAATCTGTTTTCTTATTTTTCACAGGTCAAAGGGGTCAAAGGGATGCTAGTGCAGATGATGCAACTGTGCCACTGTTACCGTTAAATGAAGTCCCTTCTGGGGGAGATAAAGTTGCAATTAATCCAACAGGTTGTTTAACATCATCTGTTTAGTTGTGCACCAAGCATTTGAATTTGATTCCTTTCTTAACCCTTTCCCAAACAACAAATTTTGGACTGTCCCAAATTGAATGAGTTTGCAGACGATGTTTTAAAATGTGATGAAATTGAAAAATATTCTTCAGATAGGGCAGAAAACCTTGTTGGAAAAGGAGAAATTGCTCGTTATGAGCAATTTCTCCTTTTCCCACAATGTTTTCTAAAATCGTCTGCAACAATGTAGTCAAATGCCGTTATTGTTTGGGAAATGGTAAACCAGACATATAAAGGTAGACCTATCCTGATTGGTCTTGGAATCAAAGTACTACACACTATTCTTACAATCAACTGGCTCCGTTCCCATATTAACATACCTGTTCAGTCGTGAGAGAAGGAATTTCATATTTCAATTGAAACCTTATGAGGTTTGGTGAAACACAGAACATGGGGCTCCAGTTTACCATAGGCTTACAATGGGTAAACCTTTAAAAGTAATCTTTGTTGACTCTTAGGTCACAAGCTTTTCTATTTAGTATGAAGCATCATTTAAAGATCCT
The DNA here is from genome assembly GCA_947846245.1 of Cerastoderma edule. NCBI lineage: Eukaryota > Metazoa > Mollusca > Bivalvia > Cardiida > Cardiidae > Cerastoderma > Cerastoderma edule. Next base: position 38,223,996 of record OX401404.1, read on the forward strand.
CTTTGAAGAATGATCAAGTTCTGCCCATTTGGTTAGAAATGGCCCATCCAAGGGGTCATAAGATGTACTTAAACTTACAGACTTTCAGTGGGTAAACCTTTAAAAATAATCTTTGTTGACTCTTTTAGGTCACAAGCTTTTCTATTTAGTATGAAGCATCATTTAAAGATCCCCTTTGAAGAATGTTCAAGTTCTGCCCATTTGGTTAGAAATGGCCCATCCAAGGGGTCATAAGATGTACTTAAACTTACAGGAACCATTATAGATCATTTATAGAACTAAATAACCTAGGACATTTCAATTATGGCATCATCTTAACCCTTTCCCAAACAATAACGACATTTGACAACTTTGTTGCAGACGAGTTTAGAAAACATTTAGGGAAAAGAAGAAATTGCTTGTCACAAGCAATTTCTCCTGTTCCCACGATGTTTTCTGCTCTATCAGAAGATTATTTTCCAATTTCATCAAATTTTGAAATGTCGTCTGTAAACTCTTTCAATTTAGGAAAGTTGAAAAATGTGTTGTTTGGGAAAGGGTTATGCACTCTAGACTTCAGTTATCTTTCTAATTTTTAGTTGGATTGACTGACATGAGCAATAGTTTATTGATTAAAAAAAGAGTATGATGTCATTCTTATCAAAGCCTTTTTACCATTAATGGGGTGGCAAAACCAGATGTCAAAACTATTTGTCCAAAATCCTTAACAGACAGGTGAATGTTTACTATTGTTTCAGATGTACCACACTTTCAATACTTAGATATTTAGATATACTGGCGACGTCACTGATCAATCACATGACTTCATGGGCCATAAGTTTTACTATATTTGTCATCCAATCATTATCTATCTTTTATGCGGTTATCTATATGTATTGGAAGACCTGCGTAATTTGAGTTTAAGGTTATGGTGCAAAATAGTTTTACAATTAAAAGGGTGGAAAAATCAATTGTCAGTTTCGCCTCACTAGTCCGAAAACCTGAACTGACAAGTGAATTTTTACTGAAATTCACTATATAACCATCATATGGACAAATCAGAGAAAATTTTGCATTTATGGACAGGTTTATCGAAATTGGATTTTGCCATCCCTGTATTATGATGGCATGAAAAAGGATTTAAGTATAGAGATACTCAGCTCTTTTTTATTATTCCTGCATGGATACCTGCTTATTCACCTTGCAGACAAATTTGAAGTAAGAGGCCATCGTAGATTCATTGCAAGACCACAGCAAGTTCTTTTAGAACATGAAACACTTGCTGCAGTATTGAGTTGAACCCTTGATATGCAATATTATGCTGTCAATTAATTCTAGATATCAAGCTCTATTTGTCAATGATTCTTTTTAATTTGTGTTGTCTCCGCCCCCCCCCCCCTGAATTGAAATCTGTTTTCTTATTTTTCACAGGTCAAAGGGATGCTAGTGCTGATGATGCAACTGTGCCACTGTTACCGTTAAATGAAGTCCCTTCTGGGGGAGATAAAGTTGCAATTAATCCAACAGGTTGTTTAACATCATCTGTTTAGTTGTGCACCAGGCATTTGAATTTGATTCCTTTCTTAACCCTTTCCCAAACAACAAATTTTGTACTGTCCGAAATTGAAAGAGTTTGCGGAAGACGTTTTAAAATGTGATGAAATTGAAAAATATTCTTCAGATAGAGCAGAAAATCTTGTTGGAAAAGGAGAAATTGAAATTACTCGTTACGAGCAATTTCTCCTTTTCCCACAATGTTTTCTAAAATCGTCTGCAAAAAAGTAGTCAAATGCCGTTATTGTTTGGGTAAGGGTTAACCAGACATATAAAGGTAGACGGAGCACCTATCCTGGGTGGTCCTGGAATCAAAGTACTACACACTATTCTTACAAGCAACTGCCTTCGTTCCCATATTGACATACCTGTTCAGTTGTGAGAGAAGATATGATTTTTTCAACTGAAACCTTATGAGGTTTCCTGAAACACAGAACGTTAGCCTCCAGTTTACCATAGACTTACAGTGGGTAAACCTTTAAAAGTAATCTTTGATGACTCTTTCAGGTCACAAGCTTTTCTATTTTGTATGAAACATCATTTAAAGATCCTCTTTGAAGAATGTTCAAGTTCTGCCCATTTGGTTAGAAATGGCCAATCCAAGGGGTCATAAGATGAACTTAAACTTACAGGAACCTTTATAGATCCTTTACAGAACTAAATAATCTAGGACATTTCAATAATGGCATCATCTTAACCCTTTCCCAAACAATAACGACATTTGACAACTTTGTTGCAGACGACTTTGAGCAATGAGCAATTTCTCCTTTTGCGACAATGTTTTCTAAAGTCATCTGCAACAAATTGGTCAAATGTCATTATTGTTTGCGAAAGGGTTAACTGTCAATAAAGGCTGGTCAAGCCAGGTAGAACCATCGGCATTCAGTAGGTCAATTAAGAGACTTTCTGAAAATTAAAATTTCATCGCAGGTATTTCAATCCATGCAGAGGCAGGCAAAATTATTCCGTGTTTTATACTCTTACCACTAGGCCACAGAGACGGTTAGTTACAGCGCATAGTGATGAAATTTAGTGGAATTCTTGGGAGAAAAGGCTTGAGAAAGAGTGTATGAATCAGTGTGAAAGGTAGAAGAAAGAGCTTTTAATCATTTGATTATGAATGTTTTTTAGGTTGCTCTTCAAGAGCCTTAGTTATTTCAGAATTATCTATATGTCAATTGAAGTCAAAATTTAATTTAGAATGGGACAATTCTCCAGCCGATTTTAATGCTTAACCCTTAGAATGCTGGGTAATTTTCTAAAATAGATTTTTATGTTTTCTGCTTTCAAAAACCTTAAATGTCTGCTTAATGTTGATGATGGAAGATGAGAAGCAAACAGGTTTGATCACAGGCCAGCCGCAAATTTAATTGGCGGCTGGCCTGGATCCAACCTGTTTGCAAAATCATTAAGTCAGTTCTAGCAATATAAGGGTAAATGATACTTGCTTCTTGATGGTTAATCATTCTAACTCCATGATACACCTCTCCGTGTCATTTTTTTGTGGCATCTGCTGCTGAAAACCACCATGAAAAATGCAGGGTTCAGTGCAAAACTATGCTAAGTGCTTCATGTTTAGGAAACACTTGCGTAGACTCACATCGAACCCTCAAGGTGGAATTTGCCCACCTATTCAGTTTTTTGTCACAGTGGGTTATGCAAAACCATATGAAGTAATATTTATTTATTTGTGTATGTCAATCATTTGTTTTTCTCTTTACTTGCTCCCAATTTGGATTAATAATGATATGGTGTAATGGGTTAACCCTTTCCCAAACAACAAATTTTCGACTGTCCCAAATTGAAAGAGTTTGCAGACGACATTTCAAAATTTGATGAAATTGAAAAATATTCTTTAGAAAGAGCAGAAAACCTTGTGGGAAAAGGAGAAATTGCTTGTTACGAGCAAACTCTCCTTTTGCCACAATGTTTTCTGAAGTGGTCTGCAACAAAGTGGTCAAATGTTAAATGTTATTGTTTGTGAAAGGGTTAAAACAGTCAAAATGTCTCCATAATGAGTATAAGTAAGTTATTGGCAAGACCAGTGAATATCGCTTCTGGTTCCAGAAAAGTTAAATGTATTGTTTGTTAAAGGTTGTGACTTTTTTTTTTTCCTTTCATTCTTGCAGCGTTACTGTTTAAAACTTATAGAAATTAATTCTAAAGTATGTTGTGTCATAGTTTTATAGCTAAATATTACATGTTAATCAGAGACATTGTTAAACTGTGATCATTTGTGCCATATAAGTACATATTGCAACTTTAAAATGTATGCCCATTTGCTGTTATATGGCATAGCCATTTTGTTTTAAATGCTTATTCTGAATGTATGTATATGTATGGGTTAAGAAAGATATTCACAGATATAGATGACAAATGACTATGACCCTTTGCTGTTTGTTTTAACCATGTAACCATTTAACCACTTTGCTTGATTTTAACTCATATCAATAAATCTGCGGCAAGGTATGTGATTTAATTGTGACAAATAGAAAAACGACTTGTCACATATAGTTTTTCTTATAACCCCAAACGAATCACAGGCAATACCTCATTGTTATCTACGAATGTTTATGTTAGAACATGATTTGGATGAGTCAAAAAACCTTTCGTGTGTGACTTATTTCTTATTTACTAAAAATTCCAGTGGTCTGAAATATGAATAAGAGCAGATTTGAATTACTAGATATTAACCCTTATAGTGTTGGAATCGTCTTCATGCTTATGCAAACAGGTTAGATCCAGGCCAGCCGCCAAGTAAATTGCCCTGCAATCTAACCTGTTTGAGTACTCAGAATATCTTACCTCATCAAAAGTAAGCAGATATTTAAGGTTTGGGTAAGCAGACAACACAAAAATATATATTTTTATAAAATTACCCAGCATTATTAGATATTAAAAATTAAGTGAACAATTATTGTGACAATGGAAGAGTTGTGAACTTGGTATCGTTTTACTTAACATTTTATGCTAAACACTTGCGTAAGTTCAAAACAGCATTTAACACTTGCGTAAGTTCAAAACAGCATTTTCTCTTATATCAGTATTGGGCTAAGTAATATTGCATAGTAACATGTCATTGGAATCATTTCTCTGAGATGCTTCCAATGACATGCCACATACCAATATTGTGTTTTCCTTTAACCCTTTCCCAATCAACAAATTTTTCGACTGTCCCAAATTGAAAGAGTTTGTAGACGACATTTCAAAATTTGATGAAATTAAAAGAGTACTTTCAGAAAGAGCAGAAACGATGTGGGAAAAGGAAAAATTGCTAATTATGAGCAATTTCTCCTTTTTGAATAATGTTTTAAAAATCTTCTGCAACAAAGTGGTCAAATGTCGTTATTGTTTGGGAAAGGGTTAAGATACTATCCATCTATATCAGCTTTTATTTACGCTTGATATTTTCCTTAGATTGTTCAGTAAAACGGTACCTGGATGATTAAACTGCATATCTATGGGGTAAAGAGGCTGAATCTCTCTTTGTGACTGGCCTCCTATATTAATCCTTAGAATACTGGGTGATTCCAAAACCCTGAATATCTGCTTAACTTTTATGAGATTCAGAGTAGCTAACAGGTTATATCACAGGCCAGCCCCCCATTTTACTTTGTGGCTGCCTTGGATATAACCTGATTGCATAAGCATGAAGTTTGTTCCATTACTATAAGGGTTTAACTATATTATGCATGCTAAAAGCGTTTATACAATGAAAATGATTATAGTACATGTATTTGTAATAGCAGCATTTAATTGTGAATTGAATGACATCAGGTTTATTTCTAAAGTTATGTAGGTCTTTGTTTTGTATTGAATATTCAGTGTTGAATCTATGTGTATTTTCATTAACAAAAGTTGTTAAACATATTTATCATCTATGTGTATTATAGAAATTCTACAACTTATCTTTAACTATTCAATAAATATTCAGAGTAGCAAACAGGTTAGTCACAGGCAAGCCATCAATTTACTTGGTGGCTTGCCTGGTTCTAACCTGCTTGCATAAGCATGAAGTCAGTTCCAGCACTATAAGGGTTGTCTGGTCACACATTATTTTTTTCTTCTTTGTGATCACTTAATACAGGAGTGATGTCACTTTGGTTACACATTCCTTTGCCTCTAAAGACATTCCATGTATCAAAAAGGCCCCAAATGAAAACAGTTGTATCATAAAAAATTCGTAGAGGTAACAGGCAGCTGTAGAAATTCCAAGACTTGCATGACATTCCTTTTGTAGGAAGAGTTTTTAAGTTGGAAAAAGAAGCTTACATAAATTACTTTCTTGGGCTAATCTTAATGCATCTTGCTCAAAGGTGTGCGTTCACAGATGTGAGGTAATATGAAAGTTAAAAATCAACATCTTTTAAAAAAAAAAGCACTGCAGCTGTACAGCTATATGATACGAACTAAAAAAAAAAAGCCATTGGATTCAAAATATGATTGTTTTTAGCTTGACTATTCGAAGAACAAGAACCCATACCACTCACCATGGCGTGGGCGTCACTGTCTGCGTCACACCTTGGTTAAGTTTTAACTTGCAAGTTAGTAGCTCATTAACTACTGTATGGAATAGGTGGATACTTTACACATGTGTTCAGGGTCATTATATTAGGTCCCTGACAAAGTTTCATATCTCTTGATTTGAGTTTAAGCTAGTAATGTAGCCTTTTGTACTCCTTGACAATTTTGGTTAAGGTTTTACACGCAAGTTTGTATCTCTTGAACTTGTTTATGGAATGGGTTGATACCTCAGACATGTGTTCAGAGTCATAATCTAAGATATCTGACTAGGTTTTATAACTAGTGTTTCTCTAAACTACTAAAGGGAGTGAATTGAAACTATACATAGACCAAGTACCAGTTTCTTTTCTAAGAAAATCTTTGTTAAAGTTTTGGGTGCATCCTCATATTTTAGAAACAAATTATATTTCACTGACCTATACCCCTCTCCAACATACAGTGAACCCTCGTTTATCCGAACACGTCCGTTCCCAACAAAATGTCCGGTTTACCGAATAATCCGGACTAATGAAGCAGAGCATGTTCTTATTCACATTAAGACATAAACGGTCTGTATGAGCGGTGTATAGTTATAACCCTTTAGCAAACGCCAAATTGTCGACCGTCCCAAATTGAAAGAGTTTGCAGAAGACATCAAAACGTGATGAAATTCAAAGATAATCTTCTGATATGGCAGAAAACATTGTGGGAAAAGGAGAAATTGCTCGTCACGAGCAATTTCTCCTTTACCCACAATGTTTTCAAAAGTCGTCTGCAATAAACTGGTCCAATAATTCCGTTCCCTTACAATTTTGTTCGGATTGCGAGACATCCGGATAATCGGGGTCCGGATAAACGAGGGTTCACTGTACTTGAATAGTCGAGCATGCTTATGCTTTTTAATTCTTTAAAGTGTGTGTCCAGTGAACTTAATTGTATATCAATCCAAGAGCATGACATTGGTTTAAAGATCTACGGTATACAGACTGTATATACTAAGATAAATTTATCCTTCTTGAATTAACTATGCATTCAATTTTCAAAGTCTTAATATTTTCAAAGTCTTAATTGGCTGTCAAACAACAATACAAATAATAATTGTTTCAACAACATTCCATTTTGACTTCCAAATGTTCTCTTTTGAAAACAAGCCCTTTTAAAGTGAAGTTCAATGTGACCGTTTTTTTCATTTGCAGAAGAAATCCGGTGAGCTACTCAGATTGTTCTTGATTTCCTTTACTAACAATATTTTGAGGGTTCAATGCAATACTATAGTATGTGCTTCATGTTTATAAAGCACTTCCTATAGTCTTGCATTAAACCTCCGATTTGTAAGTGATATATATATATATATATATATATATATATGGCATTTCAAATTGAGGGATTTTTTTGTGTGAAAATGGCCGAAAGCTCCAAGACTGCCATAGAGACAAAAAGTTTTATTTTCTGTGTCTTTGTACTGAATAGATAAGACTATTTGGATTAAACTTTAATTATTCAAACTGCATTTCTTTATCATAGTTTATAAGATAATATGTTTGTTTGAACTATATGAAAGTATTGTTACTAAGTAAACAAAGCTAGGTTATCAAATTCTATTAATATTAAGAAAAATAGTTATTTTTCAATGATCTCATGTAGTTAAAGAATTAAGTTGTTTTTATGCATGAGAAAGAAAAATAGTATCGTAGTATATTGTATATAAAATTTTATTATATTCCTATAGGTGGTATATTGGGATTTTGCAGTGAGATGAGCTTGTAGATTTTCATTTTCTTTATCATACTGTAGTTAGAAATCGCACTGGAACTCCTTTTTTAAGCTATCCATTAAGGTCATTGAATGCCTTAGCAGAACGTTATTTATGATCATATTTTGTTAAAAGAATTAATTCAAACACATTGAACCCTTGTAAACATGTTTTAATCCTTTCCCAAACAACAAATTTTCGACTGTTCCAAGAGTTTGCAGATGACATTTTGAAATATGATGAAATTTAAATACATTCTTCAGATAAAGCAGAAAATCTTGTGGGAAAAGGAGAAATTGCTCGTGACAAGCAATTTCTCCTTTTCCCACAATGTTTTCTAAAGTTGTCTGCAACAAAGTGGTCAAATGTTGTTATTGTTTGGGAAAGGGTTAATCACTAATCCAGAATCTACAGCTTCTCCTAACATTGTCCTGCTTCACTTGAAATCCAACATGGCAGGGATATGAAAAATCAATTGTAGATCAATTAAGGGTATTTAGGAAAATCGAAAACAACTTTTTATCCCAAAACAACATTTTCATCCAAAAACAATTGTTTGTGGACAGCCAGATATATTTATGAACTGCTATATATCATTTTTCATTTTAGAGCACAAATATGTATTCTTTGGCAGAGTTTCTGACAAAATTTTTGACTTATATTAATACAATATTTTTATTCAACTTCTTTTATTCAACTTCTTTTATTCAACTTTATGTTATTTTGATTAATGCAAAACAAGAAAAGCCCATAAGGATATCTAGCTGACTATGAAAGTTTGTTTTCGGAGGAGATTCTTGTTTTCGGTTGTTCTTGGTCTATTCAAAAGTACTTCATAAAATTGTTAAAATGTGATAACACTTTTTGTTTCCATATCTCAATTCATCCATTTAAAGTTCTCATGTTTCATGTTATATCATTAGCAATAATAATATTCAAGATATTGTGTGTTTAACCTTTTACCAAACACCAAATTTTCGAATGTACCAAATTGATAGAGTTGCAGACGACATTTCAAAATGTGATGAAATTGAAAAATAATCTTCTGATATGGCAAAAACAATTGTTTAAAAAATCGTTAAGAGCAATTTTTCCTTTTCCCACAATTTTTCCTAAAGTCGTCTGCAGCAAACTGGTAAAAAGTGGTTATTGTTTGGTAATGGTAAAGTGAAAGAAAGATTGGTGTGTACCAAGACAATCACATTTGGGCATCAAGCAATGAGTCGAATAAAATCATCAAACATATTTTGGTAATGGTTGTGATCTCAACAAATATAAAATATTTTGTTTGAGACAAAATTATTGACTTTTCCAAATATTCAGTTCCATGATACATGCTTTTTAAAGATTCACAACATTTTAAAGCTGTGTAGTATTTGATTATCTTTTTTTCAAGATAGTTTATTTAACCCTTATAGTGCTGGAACCGATGCTTATGTAAACAGGTTAGATCCAGGTCAGCCGCCAAGTAAATTGGCAGCTGGCCTCTGATCTAACCTGTTTACTACTCTAAGTATCTTTCCTCATCAAAACAAAATTAAGTAGATATTCAAGGTTTTGGAAACTAGACGACAAAAAAGTCTATTAGAAAATTATCCAGCATTCTAAGGGTTAAGGGTTACTTTGATCTAGCAAACACAATGTCTTCCATTAGATACTTGTTATAGGTGGCAAAGTTGAATGGAGATGTTAGTTTAAACATAGTTTGTTCATCGAAATATACACAATATACATTAATATCAAGTTATACAACACAGATGAAATGGATAGGAACGAAAGCAAAAGCTTTCGTGGTATGAAGAGGGCATTTGTCAGAATGAAATAAGCATCTCAAATTACTCAAAGAGTGCCAATACAATAAAAAAGTCAAACGAAAACAAACTACATGTATACATACTTCTTTTGAATGATCAATTATACACAGTTTACATTGTCGACCGTTTCGAGAGGTTAAACCATTAAACGCCTGCCTTGACATAGTGGTTTAACTTCTTCTGCATAGTTAACAAGGTACCATGTAGTAAAAGTTTAACCACTATATAAAGACAAACATTTAACCCTTTCCAAAACAACAAATTTTTGACTGTCCCAAATTGGAAGAGTTTGCAGACGACATTTCAAAATGTGATGAAATCGGAACATAATCTTCTGATAGGGCAGAAAAGATTGTGGGAAAAGGAAAAATTAGAGCAATTTGTCCTTTGCCCACAATGTTTTCTAAAGTCGTCTGCAACAAAGTGGTCAAATGTCGTTATTGTTTGGGAAAGGGTTAATGGGAATTCTTGAAGAAGAGGTGTGTGCCCCTTGGCCCTAATATAAAAACCTAGAAGATTATACTGTTAGTACATTAGAATTGTCATTAAATTGTTTTATAACTTTTAATTTCTCTTATGATTCTAAGTTGAATAATCTTGTACTTGGTTTTCATGTAAACAAATCTGTTGAAAAAAAAAGCATGTTCTTGAATGGGACGAATATGGATATACATGTACATGGTTTTCGGATAACACGTTTTGGATAAATTTGGACTCCATTGATTTCCAATTTTTCGTAATCTTTCCTCATTCGAAAAAGACCTGTGGTCGAATAACTAGACTTCAACCGTATTTCTTTTTTCCCAAATGAGAAACACTAGCCTGGCCAATAATAACTTTATTTAGTAACACCATCTCAAAACCGTTGAGGAAGTCAGTTTTCTATATGCTTTTAGAGGTACTAATTATTGCTCAATGTGTTTTAGTATTACTAGTCTTTCTAAAGAATATATACTTTTTGAGAGATGAATTATATTTTTATTGAACAAGTAAGGTTTTGTTAGTTTAGATATAAAAATACTACTTATAAAGATAATATTATAAAAGCTGCGTTCATAGTTTTTTTATGCAAAGACAACTCATTTGTCAACAAACAACCTTTTACCAAATACTTTTACCTGCATCTCTTTAGTTGGCCATAGGGATTAAAGATCAGGATGGACAAAAAGATAAAAAAAAAAAAAAGCACCATTTTGGAAGGGATATGTCTTCTGTTTTTGTTTGTGTTTTTACAACTACACCACAAGGCTTTTCATGATGTCAGCGAGTTTCCTTATCACAAGGAAACGGGTCTTGCGGAATGTCTCTATGTTTAACCCTTTCCCAAACGCCAAATTTTAGACTGTCCCAATTTGATAGAGTTTGCAGACGACATTTTAAAATGTGATGAAATTGGATAATAATCATCTGAAGGCTGAGAAAACATTGTGGGAAAAGGAAATATTACTCGTGATGGGCAATTTCTCCTTTCCCCACTATGTTTTCCAGAGTCGTCTGCAACAAAGTGTTAAAAAGCCGTTATTGTTTGGTAATGGGTTTAAGTGCCACTTTGCGTCATTTAGATCCCTGACGTTGTTGACGGCATTACGTTCACTTGACGTCCATAATGGTACCAGAGGTGATCCATAGGCGACAAATCCGTAGAGCGAGCTGGCCAATCAAGTATCGGTTTACCCAGTTGGGGTGCGTGTGTATTGTAGTGTGGTATGGTGTGCGGAATGGACCGAAATTGTAAACAAAGGCTCACCTACATCTAAAATAAGGGTATATCGCTAAATTTATTGGTCTACCCTTAAATTTTAGCGGTCTACCGTTAAAAATAAGGGTAGATCCTTCTTTAATACCGGTTGACCCTAAAATTAGCGGTCAACTGGTAATTAGATTAGCATCTGGCGTCTTGCAGTGTGTGGACATCTTTGTTGCATCGTCTTGTAACGTGGGGTCCCTTTTCATTACCGACCATAAGTTCAAAATCGCTCTTCAATTCAGATTTTCTCTCAGGCGCGGATCATCAAATTACGCTTTGGAAGGTAAGAGCGTTTTAACCATTTTTTTATATGGGTTTTAAATCACATCAACATTATTTCAGTTATTTAGCGATGCCCGACTCTTAATGATGGAGGAAGACCCCATACTCAACTACCCATAGGGGCTGGTCAAGGCGGGTAGAACCATCGGCATTCCGTAAATCAGTCCGGAGACTGCCTTTCATGAAAATCCATATCCCTCTCAGGATTTGAACCCACGCGGAGAGGGGCCATGTGATTTCAGGTTCTGTACTCTAACCACTAGGCCACGGAGGCCCCTGTTTTAACCATTTAAAAGGACGGTTATGATATGCATTAATTCCGGTACAATACGTTAACTTTCACGGTATGCCGACCGATTCGGTAAATATGAGATAGTTGCGAGCGTTTTGATTTCCCTCATAAATTATGACCGTCATAAGCAGTTGCGATTGTTTAATGAAACGCACATAAGAACCGCCGTCATTGACGTAGCTTCCTCTAGGCACATGCCTACACTTTTATTTCAGGAAGTAAAAATACTTCAAAAGTTAACCCAGCTATTATGAGAATAACTTGCTTGGTCAAACAGGTGGGGTTTTCTCATTCGTTAATTGCCAAAAATGGTTAAGACTTACATGTACTGAGCATCATCCCTTTATTTGACTGTCTGTAAGCTGGTCACTTCGCCATATTTCTTTGGAACATTGTTAAAGAGAGAAAACCGTTTAATTTATATGTATAGTTATTTCTTTCCTTCGCTGATTTCTTCAGTAGCCATTTCCATATGTTCAAATTCAGCATTTAATTCTATGGGGTATACGTGTCCTAGTAATATAAGTACATTTGGAAAAAAAAGGATAAAAGTCAAAGTAAAATGTCCTGTTTGATATGCAAGTAAAAAAGCTATTGAAAGCATAATTAATGAAGGGGAAGCCTCAATTTATCTACGTATGTAAAGGTGATTCTTGCGCTCAATCTCAAAAACAGCTTTGTCGTGATTTTGGTCAACTACTGGCCAGTGATCCGACCTGTTTGCTTCTCTGAGTATCTTTCCACGTCTAATTAAGCAGATGTTTAAGGTTTTTGAAAGCAGACGACATAAAAATCTAGTTTAGAAAATTGTCCAGCATTCTAAGGATTATAAGTTAATACTCATACACTCTAAGCACACTATAAAAAAGTGAAATCGATATATTTTGCTTCTTATGACTATTGTTCAGTTCGTATCATAGTACAGTACATCTGCTGTGCTACTTTAAAGAAAATGAATGTTAAATTCAAAATTTCCTCACTTCTGTGAACAAACATCTTAATTTAGGTGTCTTCTTACATCAGTGATGAGCTGGATATTGTCATGTTAAAATAAGAAACGAACAATCTCTCTTAACCCTTTACCAAACACCAAAGTTGTGACTGTCCCAAATTGAAGGAGTTTGCATACGATATTTCAAAATGTGATGAAATTGAGAAACAATATCCTGATAGGACAGAAAACATTGTAAGAAAGGAGAAATTGCTCGTTAAGAGCAATTTCTCCTTTTTCGACAACGTTTTCCAGAGTCGTCTGCAACAAACTGGTCTAATGTCCTCATTCCTTGGTAATGGGTTAAGTTTTTCCTACAGATGCTTCTAAGTGCAGTAATTCGTACTATGGAGAAAGGATTAAACTTTCTTATTCCAAAGTCCTTCCCAATATCGTTGCAGACAGGGTTTGGTGTTTACATCTTTATTATAAATTTATAAATGTTTACCGACTGATTTACACACGAGTGGGATCAGCAGAAAAATACGAATACACATGGAAGCCATGTCTAATTGGCGACGAAGATTGTTCAACGAGCTAATTATTTAAAACGGTCGATTTAGAAGTGAACTGATTCCGTTATAGTGTCAATATAAGTAGGGTAGCGACCCGACTGTTTTTGGACTAAGGGTGCGTCATCACCTTAGTCCATTGAATTTACATACCACTTTCTGAGGGTCGGTACTTTATCGATACACACACAGCGGTCTTTCCCCAATTACTCATTAAACATCCGCCTTCACTGTGCGGACTAATACCTTCTTGGAACTAGGAATGTAGTCCTGATTTACTCGCTTTGTTTTGCTCTATATTATTATAACTATTGCCTCTTGGGAAATCGTAAAATGGTCGTAGAAAAAATAGACTATCGTTCAGTCTCTGTTCACAGAAATAATATTTATAGTAATGGTGGTAAAAGGAGCAGCTGTTTTCCTCGAGATATTGTCCAAAGAAATTTTCGAATGTATCCTCAATCGTCTTGCTTTAAACGCACCTTAGTCCTTCAGCGCTATCAGCGCTTTGATTATCTATAATCTAAATCAATTTTGAAAATAGGAAGATCTGAAAGTTTAAACAGAGAAATCAATAGAGTATCAGAGCACGTTAATCGATAGATCGATTCTTGGATTATCCCGTATATTTACTTTACTTTTCTTACCTAACCTTCTTCTCCATATGGGTATCGGCGATTATTCCAAATTATAGGGAAAAAGGAAAAACCAAAATAGTAACACGTTTGCACCAATGCGTGCTAAGAGGTTTCGCGTTAACTTCAACAACAGGTTTGTGTGCCACCACGATGGTCAGTATACTTATATGTGCTGCTGACAGTTCCCAACCATGCTTGTTCACAACCTTTGTGTTATTCAGACGTCGCCGCTTGCTTCCCATATGGGACTACTGTTTACGATTATAGTGCTGGATAATTATCTATAGATAGATTTTAATGTTGTCTGATTTTCAAAACCTTAAACATCTGCATTATTTTGATGAGGAACGGTACTCAGAGAAGCAACCAGGTTAGATCACAGGCAAGCCGCCAATTTACTTGGCAGTTGGCCTGGATCTAACCTGTTTGCATAAGCATCAAGTCGGTTCCAGCACTATAAGGGTTAAGCATTGAGAGACGAGCGAATGTTGACGTTCTGACTTCACTCGACAGAGGATTTGAGCTCAGGGCTCCTGCATTTTAAGAGACCCTTGTTATTTACTGACCGATTCTGGCTGTACGGCTCTTATTGCCGGAGATGTGGTCTTCTTCGCGTACTTTACGCCTTTTTCTGACTGTTAAGTAGTGAAAAGTTCCTAAGCTTGATGCTTGATCTAATTAAATAAAGTCGAAAAAAAAACAGTTTAGCCTATGACATCGTGTACAAAATAATCTGACAAACTATACGCGGATAAAGCTTTTGATAAGTCTTATATGTTCAGTGCACGGCATTATTGTAATTCCTTCACAATTTAAATGAATGCCTAAGGATGGTCTTGCAATGGTCCCTCTTATTGTGAAACAGACATTTGGGGAGGGGCGGGGGGGGAGGGGGTTGGGGAGGTATTGTCGCCCGACCAATTGTTTACATAGTACGTACTATCGATAAGAAGATGGGTCGGGTTCAACAGGTTGTGGGAGAAATTGATGTTCAAGGGACAGAGAGACGTTAACCCTTTCCCAAACGCCAAATTTCCGACTGTCCCAAATTGAAAGAGTTTGCAGACGACATTTAAAATGTGATGAAATTGGAAAATAATCGTCTGATGGGGTAGAAAATCTTGTTGGAAAAGGAGAAATTGCTCGTTACGAAGTGGCCAAATGTCGTTATTATTTTGGAAAGTGTTAACAGCGGGTTTATTTATTGACGTCCATTTTGAAACAAACACCAAGATTTGCAAAGCGTAACATAGCCTAGGGTCCCGCCCCATGTATATTAGAGGTATACGCATGGGCCGGGACCCCAGACTATGTGTTACACCGTTTGGTGATGTTTATGTCACTAAATATATAATGGTATTATGCCTTATCGAACTATGTTTGGTCTCGTCACCTGATCATGTTATCTATGTTTCCAGCTGGGTACCGTTTTACTTAACAGTTTACGCTTAAGATTTGTGCAAGTCTAAAACAGCAATTCCTCTTATTTCAATATTGGGCGAAGCAATATGCAAATTAACACATATTTGGAAACGTCTCTCCGAGACGCTTCCAATGACGTGTCACATTGCAATATTGTACTTTCAATGAAGATTCTATCCATGTGTATCAGCTATGACTTACGCAAATATTTTCCGTAAGGTGTTTAGTAAAACGGTACCCTGGATCCCAGCTATCCATTCTTCCTTTCTTTCTTGTGTAGATATTCCAGTCGTTATATTGCACTTACAACACACACGTTGCTACTGAAACACTAAACATAGTTTGCTATGAAGCCAAGTCTTCTATAGTAAAATTAGTCGACAACTCTTTTGTTCTTCTTCTTGAATGAAACCATATGTTCGGCGCCAACTCACGCATGAAAATAAAGCTAGCGTGTCAACTAATCAAAGAATGGGGCATTGAATTCTATTCTAACTCGCTAAAGTATATATCTATTTTTTGTTGATGATACAAGTTAATCAATAAAACGACTTATGCTAATACTGTAGAGAAGCAAATTGTATAAGCAGCCTGCTTACAAACTTATTATGAATCTCACGGACTTATTTGTTATGTTATCAAGGAACCCAATCACTTTTCTTATAGTAACAATCACCTAAATTCTGCTCCGAAGCTTGGTCAAGTATAAAGAAACAGATGTTACATTAAATCTTATTCCACTATTACTAGCACTTCAAAAGAAAGGATTAATTACTCGAAATGAGCAATATATCCTCTTTTTGACACAATGGGTTCTCTCTTACATCTAAAAATACATTTGTTCAAGCTGTGTTGGTCGTATGTTGTTGTCCTTTACTTAAATAGACTGATGAACGCTCCTAATGAGCGATGTTTTCCCTGTTTTGTCACAATGGTTTCTCTCTTTCATCTATAAGGATTTTTGTTCATTGTATGTTGGTCGTACGATGTTGTCTTCAATCGCAATAAGTTGATGAATAGCTCCTAATGGACAATGTACCCATTTTTGTCACAAAAGTTTCTCTCTCATATCAAGAAATACATTTGTTCAAGCTGTTTTGGTCATGTGTTGTTATGTTTAACTTAATAAGCATTATGAATTGCTCCTAATTGGCAATGTATCCCTTTTTGTAACGATGGGTTCTCCCTCATCTAAAAATATTGTTGTTAAACTATTTTGGTCGTATGCTGTTGTCTTAAACTCAAGTAGAAAGACGAACTGTCCCTAATGAGCGATGTATCCCTATTTGTCACAAAAGTTTCTCTCTCACATCTAGAAATACATTTGTTCAAGGTATTTTGGTCGTATGCTGTTATGTTTAACTTCAAAAGAACGATGGATTCCTGCTAATAGACAATATATCCATTATTTCACAATGTTTTCTCTCACACACCCAAACATGTTTTTGTTCAAGCTGTTTTGGTCATATGTTGTTCTTATTTCTGACGTTTTACCAATGTGCGTATCGGGGAACGGTTAGCCGTATCGAGTACAGGGCCCAGCGTGTAAGCCTGGTTGTATATCCTCAGATTAAGTCACTCCGGAGTTGGACGGTTGCCTTCATTATTGATAACCGAGAACTAGGGTCGACTTGTTGCATGGGGTAGTTTTTACAATCCCTGACAAATATCCACCAACCTAACCAACAACAATGAGGATATCTCAGATACTGCGGCTGCTGATGCTTGTGTGCTTATTTGCAGGGATTTTAGCTCAACAGGTAAATAATTATTTATAAAACTTTTGTCTAGATAATATATCATTGTCTTTTTTAATTAGTCCCTATATAGTGCTCGAATCGATTTCATGCTTATGCAAACAGGTTGGATCCAGGCCAGCCGCAAAGTAAATTGGCTAACCTGTTAGCTTCTATTTTTTCCTCATCAAAAATTCAGTTTTGGAAAGCAGACGACACACAAATCTATTCTTAGAAAGTTAACCAGCATTCTAAGGGTGAATAATATATTGGTGTCTTTCTTAATTATCTGTCATGTTATAATTGTAAGTAAAACCGAGAGGTCTGACAAATGACAATATAATGTGGAAAGAATGAACTAAAACAGGACTGTTCGTAATGAAGAATTTCGTCTGTTGTCGTAATTATCATTTAAACCTTATGATTCTGGGTAATTGTCTAAAAACAATATTTGTGTGTCGTCAACTTTCCCAAACCTTAAATATTTGGTCAATTGCTCAATTTCAATGATGAAAGATACTCAGAGAAGCAAACAGGTTAGATCACAGGTCACACGCCAATTTACTCGGCGGCTGGCCTGGATCTAACCTGTTTGCCTTAGCATGAAGTCGGTTTCAACACTATAATGGTTAAGCATCTTCAAGGGGACACGATCAAACTTATTAAGCGAATCAATGTTAATTGATACAAGCAACAGTCCTATCCAAAATGCGAACAGAGTGTACAAAATAAAATCCGAATCGCATGCCGAAGTAAACCTCGCCTTGTTATGATCATTTCGTACACCAATCCAAACCGATTTATTTTCTCCCTCTGGACGCGATGTCAAAACTTGAACATAAATCATGGAAGGGAGATAGTAACAAAACAATATGATGAGAGATGAAACTGTCAGTCTGAATTGATTCGTTCCTTGATTTCCAGATAGTTCAACCATATGTGTCTAAAGTTATCCTGGGCTCAGTACTATGTAATAGATAGATATCTATTTTTATTTTTGTTATGGTACAAAGGCTTCAGGCCCACAAGTACAGGTATTACAAAAACAAGTCAATAGCAATGTGATGAAATAAATCTTAGTCGTTGATTGCTAAGAGAGTTGCAACTATACTTTTTTTATCTTTACTGTAAATTATATTACATAGTACTGGCCCGAGGATAACTTCAGACCCTTAGGATTTCAATGGGATGTAATGTATGGTGGATGACGTCTTGATTGCGTCTGAAGTCTTTCTGTAGCTCGACGATTACTTATAGTCGATTGATTTGAGTTGTTTACGCAATTTCACAGTATTCCAAATTTGTTTCGGATTTGTTCTTGTTTCCGATTTAAAATATGATTCGCGTGACAGGATAAATAGAATAGATGGTTGGTGTCTCGGAAAGGGACAGATTATCGGGATCGGCTTCAGAATTGTAGCCGATTCTTCTTCGGCTCACCGGATAAAAGTCCTACGCCTTGCACAAAAAAACTTCCCATTCCAAGACATCAACCATTTATTGTCGATTTATCGAGGCGCTAAATGCAGCTTTATGTGTTCGCAATATTTCCCCGCCAGTGCTGCTCAATGCTTTCCCTAAGGCGCTGACTGTCTTTCCACTCGAACACTGCTTTTAACTGTCATCGTGCTGAAACAAACTTCATGCTTATACCGACAGGTTAGATCAAGGCAAGCCGCCAAGTAAATCGGCGGTTGGTCTGTGATCTTACATATTTGTTTCTCTGATTATCTTTCCTCGTCAAAATTAAACAGGTATTTAAGGTTTTGGAAAACCACACAACTATTTTTTACCAAGCATTCTAAGTGTTAAGTGGTAATAGACAAATGATTCTGTATAATGAACACTTGTGGAATTATCTCTCCATAAAAATCTGTATACACATCCATGTCTTTTCTTACTTTACAGTGCAGCGTCGTCCCAAAATGTACGTGTAATATCGGGGATGAACCCGTCGAGGTGAGCGAACAGTACACGGGGTCCGAAGCCCTGACAGGGGCCGTGGGGGCCCTGGGGTCAATGATGGTGACGGGCGGAGGGTTCAGTGTCTGGTACCTCATCAAGAAGAAGAAATCAAACTCCGTGTCCTCGGACTCCCTGGTCAGATCGGACAGCGACATCAGCATGGCTAGGTACGATGACCAGGCACGACCACCGAATATCTACAGGGCCGGCAAGAACGACAAAACGTTTCCGAGCGTCGGGGTGCGAAACAGTTCTTATGTTTAACGATACCTTCAACATGCGTGGTTGAAGGGTTGGACGTATCCCTATTTTCTGGGACACGAAATAGTTAGATATTTCCTCACCTCATTTGGTTATAACTATACGAGACATACAGCGGACGGCATTGAAACACCGGGCCCCTTTCTTCGGAACATAGAATAACTTAGACATTGAACTTATGTATACCATGCTTTGGAATGTTTTTAATCTTTAAATAATAACTCAGTGACATTCATATTATATAACCACTCTGTTTTAAACGACCGCAACAAAAAGCAATAGAAATGTGGTGTATAAGACAACTAACGCTTAGTACTGAATACTGTAATTCAGAAAGCCCTTTTATGAACTTTCTAAATGACAATTGTCCTGTATTGAGATAGACTCATACTAAATATTTTTGACGCAATGTTAACATAGAGGTCGCTTAAAACGTTATTGACCATAATCGTCAGTAATTGTTTCAACGAATTCCTTCGCATTCTATTTTATGACTGGTTCCTATTATAGGCAAGAGCTACGTTGCAAAGTGGATTCCTAATTATTTAGTACAGGTGCGTTAAAAGGACTACCTAACAGATTGAGCTTTTGATAATTTTGAATAAAATGACTTCGCTGATCTATCAAGTAACAAAAAACTACATATTTGATACATTTCTCGTCTCCTTCTAAAGCCGTGTATTTGAAATGTAGCATGTTTATATTGCAGAATTGGTAAATCGTTTAAACGCTTTATTTTGAAAACAATGATCTATTTTCATCGTGTGAAATAATCGAAATCATTTAGAGTTTCTTGGATCCAGATTATGAAATAGGTCGACACTCTTAACTACATGATACTAGTAAGAATGTCCAACAGGAAACTACTTATAAACCACCTTCAATCAAAGCACTGAATACCCCTAATCTTGTTTCACAATCATTCAACGAAAACACGGGTTTGTGTAGATTCTTTAAAATGGTGATAATGAGAATTGCTATTTATCTAAGAATGGTTGAAATCATCTCTTAACATTTGTTATCCGCACCAAACAAATCTGTGCGAGATTGTTTCTCAAAGATAATTATGCCGTTATGAATAACTGGGCATGTGTTGATATATTATGTGAGGAAAAGCATTCGTAACCATTCTAGGTAATCTGTTCAAAACTTGCTTCTGACGATGCTTTCGGGTTTTTTTAAGTTTAACAATCTTCAACTGTTGTAAAATCTTAGAATAAAATGCTGGGTAGTTCTCTAAAAAACATTTTTTTTTGTGCTGTCTGCTTTCCAAACAGGTTCGATTGCAGGTCGGTAAGCATGTGATAATCATGATGTCGGTTCCAGCATTATAAGGGTTAAATACGGTTTTATGGTCACGTTTCACTTGTATAGATCCACGGTGTGTGCAAGGGGTGATTTCATTTGCAATGGATGTTAGACATAGTATAAGAATATTTGTTCAACTTGCACAGTGGGTTGGCACATAAACCTATTTCAAAAGGCCAAGATATTATTTTCCAACCCTTATGCTTGAACCGACTTCATCCTTATGCAAGCAGGTCGGATCCAGGCCTGTGATCTAACATGTTTCTTACCCTAGTATCTTTCCGTATAAAAAATCAAGTAGATTCTTAAGGTTTTTGAAAGCAGAAGGCACAAGAACATACATTTTTCTTAGAAAATTACCCAGCATTCTAAGGGTTAAATCCAATCGCCCTTGTTCGTCATTAGAATGGACAGTTTTTATACGAGTCGTGAGTTTAATTATCATGCCTTTGCATCTGCTTTCGGTACAGATAGTTATTCACAAAAGGGTATATAGTGAGTTCTCGTTAATCCGAACACGTCCGTTCCCAACAAAATGTCCGGATTACCGATTCATCCGGACTATTGAAGTAGAGCATGTTCTTATACACATTAAGAAATAAACGGTCTGTATGCACGTGCATACTTATAACACTTTAGCAAACGCCAAAATGTCGACCGTCCCAAATTGAAAGAGTTTGCAGACGACATTTCAAAACGTGATAAAATTCAAAAATAATCTTCTGATATGACGAGCAATTTCTCCTTTTCCCACAATGTTTCCAAAAGTTGTCTGCAACAAACTGGTCAAATAATTTCGTTCCTTTACAATTTCGTTCGGATTGCGAGACATTCGGATAATCGGGGTCCGAATAAACGAGGCTTCATTGTATACCGACTACAAACGATAAATACTGGGCGGTATCTTTTAAAAACGTCGTACATTTTCATACATTATTTTAAATGAATCGGACAACAAGCTTCAAATGGGGTCCCTCTGCAAACTATAAAAACAAGCACATGTTCATTTAGAATGAAGGTGATGAAGTCGACGTTTGTTTCAAGTCGTCGTGTTATTTACATTTCGTAATTGTACAATATTAACATATAGTTCAACCAACTTAACTTGAAATTATTCGGGAGAATCCGTATGCAATGACCTTTTGTTCGGGTATCCCCGTTTGATAAAGGTTAGTTGGTTTTTGATTGAGTACGAAAACACCCGAAAGGTCACATGTAAGTTAAAGAGTCTCAAGTTAAGTTAGCTGAACTATACCTATCAAAATGAAAACGATATTTAATCTATTTATTTATACAATGTATCTTCCTTTCCTATGTTTTATATCTTTAGATTTTTAAACGGTCACGTTTATGGCAAATTTGATAATAAACCACGAAAAAGGACAAATTGCTCATATCGAACGATTTACTCCTTTGATACACTAGTTTCTATACATTGTCATAAAATCTAATAAATATTCTTTCACACTTTGTATAAGACTCTTTATGTTACACCCGCGGGAGTGCATGAGTAAATTTTGAGAATCAAAACCTGTCAATCACGGTTCAATTCTCGAGGCAGGCTATTATTCCATATTGGAGCGCCATTAGATTTTACATTAACACATTACCACCTAACGCCACATTTTTGCGCACTGTAACAGACAACTTTCATAAAGCAATGCCGCAAAAGAAGAAATTACGTGTCACAAGCAATTTTTCCTATTGCCACAATGCCTTTTCAATAGCTATGCACATATCACAACAGCAGATCTGAAATGTTCTCACATGTTTACAAAACCTTTCTAAAGTCGTCTGCTTCAAGGTAAAAAATGTCGTCCACAGGTGGTAAAGAGTTAACATAGTTTTGTACTAGTAGATCAGTAGATCAACTAGGATGTCGCATAAATCTAAAGACAAAAAAAGACGATAAAGCCCGATCTAAAAAAAAAAAAAAAAAAAAATAATAATCATAATGACCAATTTCATACGTTTGTTTCAAAGGTCTCTATCTAAAAAATTTTGATAGAGAAATGCATTTGCTTGGTGTTTTTTTTGTCGTCTGCTGTTACTTTCCATTTGGATTAGTCACAAAGTCCCACAAGTAGTTAAACCATACGTCCATTTGTGATTCTGGACCAGATAAAGGGCTCCATACGACGACACGCTTGCAAAATTTTACTTGAAGAAGGAAGTGCACTCAAAGTGCGATGAGATATACTAATGAATACGTATATAAAGATGAAGGTATATGCGTATGTATATAAAGAGGAATGTTTTCTGAAACATTTCTCTCTACAATATATCAGTCCTACAGGACCATTGCTCGACCAGAAGCGAACTAGGCAGAGATTGAGAGTTCGAACCCTCGACTTGACAATATATTCAACATTTTATGAAGCTACATGATTTAATCATTTCCCATCGGTGAAACTTCGGCTTCCCCATGCATGCGAGAAAGTAGTTAGCGACTCGAAAAGTTCATCAAGAATATCCGGAGCGCATCGTGGACGAACTTGTCTGCTCTTAATTACAATTGCTTTCTCACAGATATTATGGGAAAGTTGGACAATTAAAATGTATTTCTTGAATACTGTACAACTGTTATATGAGACATAGGCTACTAGAGAATAGTAATTGGAAGAAAACATTTGTATTTAAGTATTTAGGGCTTGTATACAATGAATAACTATCTATTCGGATCCCAAAGTTTTCCAGCGGTTTTGAAATACATCGCATAACGTCGTTACATGCTCATTTAAATTGACACATTCTGAATCAATTTTGCATTCAGAAGCTATGTTTTATTACTAAATAGTATACCGCGATACAAAAATAAACAGATTGTTTCAACACTTTCTTTCTTGGTTTTCAATGTGTCTCATATGCGAGCAGGCGCCTTTTATTTCAGAATCAAATCGCATCCAAAGTAAGGGCATATCGTTGATGAAAAACAACTTTGTATATTATTTCAAGACTGCATTGAAGAGATTGTTTGCTGTAGTTTAACAATTCAACATAATGGTGGACTTCATGGCGAATTAAAGTGCTATTTGGGTACATAAGTTCGATTGCGTGAATTTAAAAAAGAGAAAGGGACAGTTATAATTGAATCATTAACTTGACTACATGCAGTAAAAGGGTGTCGGATTTCTCCGCAATGCGTTGGTCTAACCAGTTAAGATACGGCGCCCAATGGTTTGATAGGTTTGACGTCATCGGCTTTCTGGTAGGTCTGTCAGTCACCTGACGAATAAAAGAGGAAGATTTTCTTTTTGTCACCTGGCGTTTTAACCTAATACCAAACAGTAACGACATTTGATCAGTTTTTTGCAGAAGACTCTGGAAAATATTGTAGGATAAGGAGAAATTGCTCTAAACGAGAAATTCTTCCTTTTCCAACAATGTTTTCTGCCCTATCAGATTATTTTTCAATTTCATCACATATTGAAATGTCGCCTGCAAACTCTTTGAATTTGGGACAGTCGAAAATTTGGCGTTTGGTAAAGGGTAAAGAAGATAACTTTTTTTGCATTTAACGCCGTTTCAACTATTTTTGAATTGTATAACATCTTTCATAGGATACACAAGGACAAGGTTATGCCTCTGAAGTTTCTTGTGTTAGGGTGCTTGTAACAGTTTGCACCATGGGGGATCAAACTTTGGACCCCGAGTTACAAGTCAGCCACCTTAACCTAAGCTACGCGGGACACCGTAAAAGCCTACTGATGTCATTTGGAACAGTCGTCCGGTATCAATCTGTGTGGTCCATAAATTATTTTTAAATCTAGTTTCCAATAGATAAAGCATGAATGCCGTTTTCAGCAAAATTTGAGATTATTCCGGTATTTATTTGAATATTTAGGGCCCTTGGGTAATTTTTTAATGAGTTGCAAAATCAATATTCCGTATTGTCCAGCTTGTCCAAAAGCATTCCCGTACAAGTGAACTTTTACTTAGGTTCATAATACAACCATTATACATTCAAATCCAGGAGACAATGAGGCGTTTACGGACAAGTAAATCAAAATCAGATTGCTCTACCCATGCTTTCAGTATTAGGGAAGGCAGTAATATATTTTTCAAACACATTTCACAGTGAAACAATTAGCAGTTATCGTTGAAACAAGAACAAACCGTTCATCAGTACCCCGTGAAAAACACTTCACCAGTGATAACCGTTGTAAACAGAAATAGAAGATGGTGTTCCACTTGCTATTGAAGTAATATTGGAGGAATCTTTCCGAAGCACACAAGCATCCGGTTGCAGTAAAACCAACCTAGGTTAGCGTTTGTAAACATTCTAAGGGACAGTCTAATCCGGGTACGTTCTTATATCCTTCACAAAAGATATGAGTATTTAACCGTTAATGACATTTAAAACATTGTGACAAAATAAGAGTTTGCTCATAAAGAGCGAATTCCCAATCTGCCTCGACGATATCCATTAGTTGAGTTGTACTTAATGACGCATGCCTTATCAAACATGATTAACCCTTATAGTGCTGAAACCGATTTTATGCTTATGCAAACAGGTAAGATCCAGGCCAACCGCCAAGTAAATTGGCGACTGGTCTGTAATTTTACCAGTTTTCTACTATGATTACCATTTCTCATCAAATTTAAGCATATAGTTAAGGTTTGGGAAAGTATACGGACCAAAAATATATTTTTAGAGAATTATCCAGCACTCTAAGGGCTAATGTTCCATTTTGATAGTATATCATTGTATCATCTGCTGTATGGTATACGCAACATGGAGTGCGTTTGGAAGACTATCATGTGAACGTTTCCCTCCATGGTCTCATTGGCCAATAAAATCGATGGAAAGTATCGACTAAAGAAGATAGGATAATCGGCAATCCTACACCTTATTAAGTTACAAAGACATTTAAATCCCGGTATCGACAGCCCGTTATCGGTACCTACCGAGGTTGATTGATCGGCCCACCACAAATCCCCCTCCGTATGTCATCGTCACATACACACAGTAGAACGTAACAACAAATTGCGTCGTTCTCTCAAACAAAACACAGATTGGAAGATGTTTAGACTGTACCTTAGATGTGTTCTGCTAGGAGCGGTAGCGTTAATGGTTTCTGCCGAGGTTAGTGTAAAAATGTGTTTTTTGCGTCTATATATTTATTCTTTATATTAAAAACAAAAATTAACATCGAAAACTAAACTTATTGGGAACGATGTCCTCTAGTCTGTACCTGAGAGCACCCTGTTAGGAACTTTAGCGTTATTGGTGTCCGCCGAGTTAAGTATTTGCCATTTCATTGGTTTAATTTTTCTTCTATATTTTTTATCAATTTCATTAAAAACCAAAATTGTCATCGTAACCTGAACTTATTTGGAAACGACGTCTCCTAGACTGTATCCTTTAACAAGTACATGTATGCTTTGTTCGGACACTCGCGTTAGTTGTTACTTCTCAGGTTTGTATTTTTCTTTTCACGAGTTTACTTTTATCATTTCATTTTCCTTATACGTATCAATCGAGATTTAAATAGTTGACCGCTCTCAAAAACTGAACTAATTTTGACCGGCATAGAGGTTAAGCCTTAAATTTATTTTGTTGGGAACTCTCCCTTTGTTTTTTCAAGAAACACGCATCAAAGTCAAACCACTCTCACAAAAAATCTTTTGATTTTTCATGAATTTAGTATTAATATGTATATATTGACTGCTATGACCATCACATATGATTATATTGGTATTGACTATGAGCTTGTGTGCTCAATGTCTCAATAAAATGATGAAATGGTATGCTATTTTATATTATTCCTCTATACATAAGCTTATTTAATCATTTAGATTTATCATCTTTATACATGTATTTGTTTTTACCATTACGTTTATGGACAATTATTTCACGAAATATCCTTAGAAGCTCATGAAATGAGACTTATGCTATATCAAACTTCATTATTTGGTAAACATTTGGTCTGATGCAAATAGTTATCACTAAAGAAAATCAGCACAACTTAAATGAGAACCCAACGAGAAATAACCCAGACTAGCCAGTTTAATGATTCAGATTGCCTGATTCTTCACCTCTAACCTGGTAAAGTGATACACATTTTTTTTTCAATCAGAATTCCATATTCTAAATCTGTAAAAACAGGTTGTTAATAAACATGATTGAATTGGAGACAACTAAATTTCAAGCACATAATAACTTATATTAAAACAGTTTATTGAATAGGGTCTCAAAGCATTCGTGAATAAGTTTTCGTGACTTTTATGTACATAATTACAGAACTCCATGTATATTTTTCAGTTATTCATTTGTACTCATACCCTTTCATGTGCCTTTAAAGCATGTTCATTAGGGCTTTGTTTCCAAGTAGACTAACTTAGAAAGATGTTTATACTGTCGATAGGGTGATCTACATGTATTCATTTGCGATACCCCCCAATCAAATTCCTTCTTTGTTACATTGATTCGGTAAGTCTTCTTTTAAAGAGGCGTTGAAGTTAGTCATTATGAATTTACGGGGCAAGCACGCTTTTAAAATGAAAAAGACTTAGCATTTGCGCAAACAAGCAAGTATATTCATTTACACATAGCGATGCAAGGCAGCGGCTATGAAAATAATTAGTAACCGTACTTAGACATGTATAGACTTTTCTAGGCGGATATAAAGTTAAAGGTTTTGTTTATTACAGTGTCACTCCTGTTGAAAGGGACAGCCAGTTTGACTTATGAGACACTTTTCACTATTTATACCAAATACCTCCCAACTTCTATCACTATGCCAGGTGC
The DNA here is from genome assembly GCA_947846245.1 of Cerastoderma edule. NCBI lineage: Eukaryota > Metazoa > Mollusca > Bivalvia > Cardiida > Cardiidae > Cerastoderma > Cerastoderma edule. The sequence goes on from OX401404.1 coordinate 38,251,504, forward strand.
CCAGCGTATGTAAGTCGGTAACCATAATATTTATCTAGCTTGCGGTTCACGAAGCTGACATTTCGGAATAAATCTTACAAGAAACATTTACTGCTCAAACGCTTACCGTGGGGCTCAAACATTCGACCTCCCTGTCCCGAGGCGAACGCCTTAAACTCTTATATTTTCCTTTGCAGGACACCTGTCCAGCAGTAAAGAATGACTGTACGTGCGAGTTTGACGCAAGCGCAGAGGACGGCGGGGAACCTGTTGTCGCGGAGACCACATCCAAGACGGAAGTTCTGGCAGCCGCTGCCGGGGCCATGACTCCCTTACTGCTGGGCGGTGCGGGGCTCGGCATCTACAAGCTGGTCAAGGGTAAAAACTCCGACTCCTTCGATATGGATCGTCCCGACTCGGAGATGTCTAACGACGGGGACGATACAGGACCCATTAAAAAGAGGCCTCCTCCAAATGGTAAAAGACGTGTTACGGTCAATTTGTAGTTTAGCCCTCAGGTCCTAGTTAGTTGGTTTAACTCATTACAAAACAATAACGACGTTTGACCAGTTTGTTATAGGCGAGTCTGGAAAACACCGTGGGAAAAGAGGAATTTGCTCGTAAGGAGCAATTTCTCCTTTTTCCACAATGTTTTCTGCTCTATCAAAATAATAAACTTAAATTTCATCACATTTTGAAATATCGTCTGCAAACTCTTCAATTTGGGACAGTTGAAAATTTAGCCTTTGGTAAAGGGCTACACATACTTTTGTTCAACTGATGAATAAGGCTTGGACCACAAGTTCTACAACTTAGATTCGATCCTGCCGATACAAAATAATCATTGTAACAAAATAACTTTTGTACAATAATACAATTACAAATAAGCATATACATAGTTAGAGAGAGATAGGTTTATGTGGATAAATGTTATGGTACAGATGATAAAAAACCAAGATCAAGGATATTTGCACTGACCACTACATTTTTTAGACAGGTGCGCTTCACACTAACCTATGTACTACCGCTGAAAAGATTGTGCTTTAATCAAATCAATATATAAGAAGAGACGATATTGTTGTTGTTGTGACATGACGTCACAAGCTTGAATTCAAACCGACAGTTGTACGTTTGAATAGATACTGTTCTTCTACAAAGACTCCTTGATATTTTTCTATTTGCTAACTCGATATTGATACAAATGTTAAATTAACCTGTTTTGTAGTTATAACACGTCACAATCAATTCCTGGTGTTATATTTAAAAAGATCTATTTCTTTGCGTATGTTTATACTGTAATGTGGTACGTAGGTACACAAAAAAGCCAAATTTCGCTGTGATGCGTCGTGGTACAGAGGTCTGTCGTTCCTGAAGACGTAGACTGCAGAACAGGATGCTGACCACTACGATACGACTTACATACACTTAAAACGGCATAACTCTTCTATCTAACTAACCAATATATTTCAATATAATATATGGTGTCGAATTAACCTATCACCAAACAAGGACTTCCTACCAGTGTGTTGCAGACGACTCTGGAAAACATTGTGGGAAAAGGAGAAATTGCTCGTCACGAGCAATTTCTCATTTTCCCACAATGTTTTCTGCCATTTTGGAAGATAATTTTCCAATTTCATCACCCTTTGAAATGTCGTCTGCAAACTCTTTCAATTTGGGACGGTCGAAAGTTTTGCATAGGGTTAACAGAACTCAACATAACCGAGTAGACGAATAAAAGTGCATGTTGCTCTGCTTATACACATATCATTTTTTTATTTCTATTGAAAGTTCAACTGATAGAGTGTCTTTTTCATTTGTCTTTAAAACAGGTCCTACATCTTTAACAGATGTGACCAGGAGAGGTGGAGGGAACAACAACATAAGCTTTTAACCATGTGACAACTCACTGACTTTAATGATATAGCTCGAAATTGTCTCTATTCAAAATAACCGTAGATGAGAATGGTGATTGCAGTGTTGAGACAGACCAACTCAAATAGAAAACATTCAAACACACATATAGAAATTCCACTTTTAGAGACATGCCCTCCTTCTGTCAAAGCGTTTCCAAGTGACTTACGCTAGAATCCCATAATCCGCCATCTTAAAACTCATTCTTTTTCGGGTTACTTCGGTCATTCTCGGTAATATCGTTCGGAGTCAGAACTATTAAACCCAATGTACTCGGTCATGGTCGATGTATACCGAGAACGACTAACGTTTTCTGGCGAAAGAATCAGTTTTAAAATGGCAGGTTATGGGAATTGTGCCTTAACTGTTCTTTGTCCGGTGTTCTTCAATGTTCTACCAGGTCTACACATATGTAAATTTTATCAATCCTGTGATATAATAAACTTCTTTTTCAAAATAAAAATACATTTGTTATGTATGTATTGATTAAAAATGAAAATCTGATGGAATTTTGTGATACCATATTTGAAAACGAGTCATTTTTCGTTGTGATAACCAAGAATATCTTATATTGCATCATTTGGTTTTACTTTTAAAAAATACTCCTGAATGGTAGTAACCCTTTATCAAAAGAAATTTTTTAGACTGTGCAAAATTGAAAGAGTTTGCAGACGACATTTCAAAAGGTGATGAAATTGAAAAATAATCTTCTGATAGGGCAGAAAACGTTGTGGGGAAAAGGAGAAATTGCTCGTTATGAGGAATTTCTCCATTCCCCACAATATTTTCGTAAGTCGTCTGCAACAAACTGGTCAAATGACGTTATTATTTCGTAATGGGTTAAGGGTTGCTCGAAGATCTATAGAAATGGATTTCGACACCTCTGCAAACATCGCTAACGATTAAATGTCCGAAATGCTACTATACACGGATACTATTTAAAATACCCTTCATTTTTACCAAAAAATAAAACCATGGGATTTTCAGATATATGATATTTGTTATATCTTTAAATGATAAATCTCTCGCAGATCATCGTGGCAATAAATGCTTGTTGAGACGAAATTCGTCTTTCTTTATAAACGATTTAGGAAAACAATTGTCATAGGCTTTAACGGATACATTTGTTACGACAAAATGTGTAGCGGTTTTCTTTTTAATAGAATATGTTATTTTATCTTATTCTATTCAATTATGTATGGGATAAGACATAAGTAACTTATATTATTCCTTATTTTCGTTTATCATGAAAAAAGCAGTGGATTGGAGAATACCTGCATCAGTCTTTCTTTTACAATCCAATCCTTTCGTTTTGACCTTTACAGATTTGACCTTAACTTCAGACACAGAAAAAGACTGGAGAGAAACAAAAATAGTATCAACGAAACAGTGTCAATGTGATATTAAGTGAAAACTATTGTGTCGAAAGCCTTTAAAAGCAAAATTTCCTTTTTTTCACAGTGGTTTCAATAACCTTTTGCATCACATCAGGGTACCGTTTTACTAAACAGTTTACGCTTAAGATTTGCGTAAGTCTAAAACAACAATTCCTCTTATTTCAATATTGGAAGAAGCAATATTGCAAAGTGACACATCATTGTATCGTCTCTCCGAGACGCTTCCAATGAAGTGCCACATTGCAATATTGTACTTTCATTGAAGATACAGTACTATCCATGTTTATCAATAATGACCTACCCAAACATTTTCCGTAAGTTGTTTAGTAAAACGGGCCCCAGCAGGTTAAACGTGAATCATTATGAGGTAAGGGCGATTACATGGTGTACATAAAGCAAGTAATCATTATGAGGTAAGGGCGATTACATGGTGTACATAAAGCAAGTAATCTTTATGAGGTAAGGGCGATTACATGGTGTACATAAAGCAAGTAATCATTATGAGGTAAGGGCGATTACATGGTGTACATAAAGCACGTAATCATTATGAGGTAAGGGCGATTACATGGTGTACATAAAGCAAGTAATCTTTATGAGGTAAGGGCGATTACATGGTGTACATAAAGCAAGTAATCATTATGAGGAAAGGGCGATTACATGGTGTACATAAAGCAAGTAATCTTATGAGGTAAGGGCGATTACATGGTGTACATAAAGCAAGTAATCATTATGAGGTAAGGGCGATTACATGGTGTACATAAAGCAAGTAATCTTATGAGGTAAGGGCGATTACATGGTGTACATAAAGCAAGTAATCATTATGAGGTAAGGGCGATTACATGGTGTACATAAAGCAAGTAATCTTTATGAGGTAAGGGCGATTACATGGTGTACATAAAGCAAGTAATCTTTTTCGGGAAATCGTTCCTTCGAAAATCGAACTTTGAAAGGAAATAATTCACTGCAGTAATGTTTTCGAGACATGCATTGACACATTTCCAACTAGCATTGTAGCCGTTAACATGGTCATAATGTCAGCCATTTTTGTGATCGGGTGCCTTTTGTGCTTGTAGTCAGTCACACACAATCATCAGAACCATCGTCTTTTGTTTGGAAGGTTTCAGCTTCATTCACGTCGTACGAAATACCCAACAACTTGCAGCAAAATGTTCAAGAAACCTCTGTGAAAAAAGAAAGGGACTCGCGAGGAGATATTTGTTCCTCTGTCATAATTGTGTACAATCAAAAGACAAACCGGTCGCTGTTCTTTCTTTAGAAATGAATCACTTACACAATCTCATTCAACAGTCGGAATGAAACTAGTTTCCAAAACATCAAAACGTTTACAGACAATATTTGATTAAGATTAAAATAGATTTTGAATATAATTTTATGAAAGGGGAGAAATGTCGACCCAAAGATTGAATGATGATTTAAGCATTTTCATTTTCTTCCCTTCCATAAATTTATTTTAAAAAAGGAAGAAAAATCTGCTTGCAGCACACAACTACAAACCAAATATTGGTAAAAATAACAACTAATTAAAAAAAAGTTGTATCGGGGTATTTTCATGCAGTATTTAAAAAACATCAGACATGTCCTTAAACTTGGTTATTCAATAAAATAGTCTCGACTTGACAAGTATATTGAGTAACCAGACTGTAGGATTTAGAGAAGCGATAGAGAAACGCTGTTCAGATTGGGGATATAATTGATATGGCACTATGTTCCGTTTTTATATTCGACCTTTTATTTTGCTTGTCACACCTCATCATAGGTCATGAGGTAACATGCTCGAAAACAATTAAAGGCGTGCATCAGAATCATTCGAGAGTAGGGTTGCTTCTCTTTTTGTTTTATCTATTTGCAACTTAAATGGCATTGGGCAGAAGGTAAAATGTTGTCATATCAACAAACAAAAAACCAATAATCATAACGATAATAATCATGTAACTAGACAGTATGAAAGACGTATGTTCTTATTTTTGGACCAACATATTCAAATCATCTCGTAAAGAGTCGTGGTGAACTTTAACCTCTGCACATACTTCATAATGCAAAATGCCATAATTCTTTCCGCAATGAGTTTTCTTTCTAATAGAAAGTTCACCGGGGTTAGACTTGAAGAAAATAAAGTAGGACAACAAAGTCCTTAGTTAATCCAGCAGATATTCCCGGAGATTTTCGAAAAAGGTTCATTGTAAACAAATGTGTCCTGTTTAAATATGCACAGTGTCATAGATTAAACTCGTAAACCGATATCGGTTATTAAAATACTTTTCTCTTTATGTCAACTTCAGTATACGAAGAGCAACTAAGATATTGCTTACTCACCATGGAGCAAGGATCACTTCACAACGCACTCCAAATAGTGCAATTAAAGACACTCTCTACGAGATTGAGCTTTTAACTTTATAAATAAATTGTCTTCTACCGTGAAAATAACAACACAGATTTCTGAAGTTACATAGAATTTAATTATTGACAGCTTCCAAACACTTTTCATTACTGTACAAAAAAGGTAAAGAACATTAAAATCGCAAATGTTGCTAACCGTTTAAATGGGTTGATATTGTAAACATCGATCTAAACTTAGAGTAAGAGATGGTATTTTGAGATATTATCGTCACTTGGGTCTTCGGAAATGTTTATTGCGCATGCACATTGGCACAAATATCATTTCCGTCAAGTGAAAATGGGTCGAGCGAGGGGGTAAACAAATAAAAAACATAGATATATTGAATCTCGCCCAATATGATAAGGCACATACAAATATTCACACTTTCTACATTGGATGCTATGGAATATGCCATTTTGTTGTTGTGTATGCTTATTTGTTAGTTGTCATGTGACGATAGCAAGGCACACGAGAAAGAATTCCCCCATTTATTTAAAGCGGCTTTCCCAAAGAAGAACAGACAGGCATGAAGGCTCATTAACATTAACTAACGAAAACACAGGGTTTTAGAAACTTATAGATAAAGAAAATGAAAACGATCTTTCGTGACAAGGATTGTGAACATCAAATATTTAACATTTATTAATCCAGAGGCCCAAATCTGAGAGAGTTTGTTTTTCTTTATTCAAAAACAGACAGTAATTATTGGTGTAAAAGGTTACCATCAGTATTGGTATAGTTTCTCAAGTTTACCTCATTGTACGTCCAAAAGAATGACGACCTAATCGGGTCTGCAGCTCAGAACCCCTGCATTTCAAGACGGACATACTGCCGACAAGGTAATGACGTTTTTAATTCGAACCGACAGAAAAGTGCACAATGAATGATAGAATGTGCTGAAGGTCAGAAAGTGGTTAAATTTGATTTACGTGGATATAGGACTGCAAACACTTGCCTGTTACCCCGCATAGTTTATAAATTCCTCATTTATGACATACATCAGACAGGGATCCAATCTTTCAGCCGTAAATAAGAGCTAGACATATTGATTTTGAACGTTAAATTCGTTTGGAAACAGGGTGATTCTTAAGATAACGTAGTTTGATACCTTATAGAGTTAGCTTACCATTACGCCATTCTATGAATTAAACGTTGTGTATTTTAACGTGGTCAATGTTTCTTGATAATAGTTTTTGTTTAAGCTTTATTCTATGTTATTGTAAAAGGCTATAGACAATTTTTGTCGAGGAATGCCAATAAAGTATTGAATTGGTTTAAATTGCGTGCATCAGAGTAGAACAGTTAAAGATCTTCTGCAGTATCCTAAATAGCTATTGAATATGATTCAAGAGATCCCAGAACGTAAAGCATAGTATTCACTCACAAAGTGTGTCTATCATATTATCAGTTTAAATTAAACCAGAACTTCCAATCCAAAAAATACTCACGGTAAGGATTAAGCACTCTCTATTAACATGTTTTCATTTGATCAAAATAAAGAAAGGTTTATCTTAAATACTGAACAACAAACAGCATCTAAAATCATAATGACATTGTGGGAATTTGCTCACTTTGTAAAGATTTTACCGACAGTCACGCTGATTTCTATATTTACCGACAGTCACGCTGATTTCTATATTTACTAATAACAATCTAAACAAACATTCACCAAAGATATATCCCCGTAATGCCGTATCCCACTGTAAGTGTTTTTGAATATATTGTTTTCTTCAATATAACAAAACGTTTTTTACAATGTATATTCTTTTTTTTACAGCCTATAACAGCACATGAATTGATAAGATTTGTCAAAATTAACGCTTATAGTGCTGAAGAAGACTTCATGCTTATGCAAGCAGGTTAGATACAGGCCAGTCGCCAAGTAAATTGGCGGCTGGCCTATGGTCTAACCTGTTTGTTGTTCTAAGTATCTTTCCTCGTCAAAATTAAGCAGATATTTAGTTTAGGAAACCAAGCATTCTAAGGGTTATATTTATGTTTATTTCGATATATAAATCCACATGTGTTGAACTTTGCTACCGTAAACCTGATACAGGCATGTCTAGTCAATGTTGACATCACCAAATGCCCGTCATTTATCAATGCCATTTTAAACTGTGGTATCCTATTCTCCTACGCAGTGATCTCCCTTTTTATATTTCTGTAAAGCAACGTAGCAAAGGGAAGTAATCCTGCGCGGAGTGATATACAAGTTCAACTCCACTCGGTCTCATTTTGTCCTCCATAGGTACCGCTTTGTGTCTGAACAAAGCATAATGCGACTATAAAACAAATTTGCTATATGTTTATCATTTAGATGAAAGGGATACGTTTTTATCTGAAGTGACTTTCTCACAGACCGAAAATCTTTATTTTTCTTTTTAACCCTTTCCCAAACAACAAATTTTCGACCGTCCCAATTTGAAAGAGGTTGCAGACGACATTTCAAAATGTGACGAAATTGGAAAATAATCTACTGATAGGGCAGAAAACATTGTGGAAAAAGGAGAAATTGCTCGAGCAATTTCTTCTTTTCCTCAACATTTTCTAAAGTCGTCTGCAACAAAGTGGTCAAATGTCGTTGTTTGGGAAAGGGTTAACCCTTTTACAATCCTCTTATCTATTGATAGATTGACAACATAGATTTAATAGTTTAACACTTAAAATACCGGGTAATTTTCTAATGATTTATTCTTGTGTCACCTGCTTTCCAAAAACTTAGATATCTGCTTAATTTTTAGAGGATAGATACTCAGAGTAGCAGACAGGTTATATTACAGGCAAGCCGCCAATTAGGCCGCTGACCTGGATCTAACCAGTTTGCATTAGAGTGAAGTCGGTTTCAGCACTATTAGGGTCGAGTAATTTTACAAAAAGGGGTTGAACAAGACTTTCGACACACTACTCATTCCCTTTCGTACCCAATTGGTAGAAATATAGTTAACTGTTAAAACGGTTTACTTTGTTAACACTGATTTGTAAATATTTCGTCCTGAGAAACCATCCAATTGGGAAGTATGGAGTAAATAGACATGGAGTACATTCTTATCGTGTGTGGAGCATGGGTAAAATGGACACTGATCACAGTCTTTTAACTGAAATACACGCACTATTTACCCTTAGATTGCTGGGTAATTTTCTAATAATTGATCTTGTATCGTCTACTTCCTTATACCTTGAATATATGCTTAATTGTGCAGAGGAAAGATACTCAGAGTAGCAAATAGGTTAGATCACAGGCCAGCCGCTAATTTACTTGGCAGCTGGCCTGGATCTTACCTGTTTGCATAAGGATGAAGTCGGTTCCAGCACTACTACAGGTACAAACGCATTTTATAAAACAATGCAAATTCATTTACAGCCTGCTTTGATTTAAGTCATAAATTTACTGTTGAATGGATGCTATTTCCAATGTTTCTTTTGAATGTTGCTTTTCTATTAAACACACCAAGAGAATTACCATCGAGTACACAACATGTATATCAATGTAAATTAATGCTGACTGAATATTCCTTTTGCAGAATAAGTTAAAACATTCCCTCGTGATGGAATTGTGTCCAGTCTAAACTCGAAGCAAAAGCCAGCATACAAAAAGCATGAAAACATTAGTTTTTAGAAATCATTTTGACTGCAGACGGTATAAAGCAATTCACTATGGAGTAATTTAGATATTTGTCTTAACACGAAATTGGACAAAAGAAAATAATGAACATAACAAAAAATAAATATCGAGGACTAGTTTTATTGTCATAATGTATCACATCAAGGGAAAACGACATATTGATCCAAGTTTCGTTAAGAACGTCTGATCAATGGGAGGTTCATTCATTTGAAGACATTCTAGAAAAGAAAATTAATTTCCAAATCGTTATCTTATAAACTATTCTACTTTGCAATTGAAATTCGAATATTTATATTCCATACGTTTGTTGATGCTTATAAACGGAGATGATGTTAAGGGTGCTTGTTAACAAATAAGACAATTTGTAAAATAAAGTATCGTTGAAACAATAGTTTTTGCATTGCTGTATGATATGAAAAAAAAAAACTACGGAAGGCTAAATTGATTGAAAAAAAATTTCAAAATATATATTAGTGTATAGAAACATTCTAATATGCGATGGATTTCAAAACAGTTGTAACGCTTTTGAATTTGAGTACTAATTATTTACAGGCTCCGAACAATTAAATACAAATTCGTTTTTCTTCCAATGGCTATTCCCCAGTACGTCTCACACAACAGTACAGCCGCTATACAGTTTTAAAGTAATCAAATTGTAATGTCCAAGTTTCCTCTCATCAGTGAATAAGCTCCTTTAACCCATTACCAAACCATAACGACATTTGACCAGTCTGTTGTGGACGTCCCTGGAAAACATTGTTGGAAAATGAGAAATTGCTCTTAACCAGCAGTTTCTTGTTTTCCCACAAAGTTTTCTGCCCTAAAAGAAAGTTATTTTTCAATTCCACATTTTGAAATGTCGTCTGCAAACTCTTTGAATTTAGGAGAGCCGAAAAAAATAATTTTGGTAAAGGGTTTACACAAAATCCATGGTCAGTAGAATCCTTCAGACACACTGTTCATTTGTGTTTCGTTGGTAACATCGACGTATCAAAGTCTCTTCGTATGTAATTGAAAACTTCTGTCGCTCTGTTCGCCGACATTTTCCCTTTCTTTTCGATTTCTGTGATTGAACTGTTAAGAAAATCGGAAACACGAGTGAATCCATAACAAAGGTTTAAAGCATGAATGTAATTCAGTTTTGGAAATGAGATGTAAAATTTCACCATGTTCGTTTTCTTCGACATCAATTCAACAGTCGTTGGGATATTCATGCCTTTTCGATTTTCTAACTGGCACAAATCTGCTAGAACATTAGCTGTTTCAATTTGCGTATCGGTAAACAGTACCTTCACCCGAGACTTGAGCAACATCGCACATGTACTATCTATATACTTAGTCCAGTGAACTTGTCTTTCAGATTTCTCTTCTCCCGTTTTCACACGATCCTTTTCAACAATTAGACACGGCCGATCATACAACTCTCCAAGATGCTGAATCCGATCTATTAGCTTGCTTCGGTTCGCTCCGTTACTAAAGTCCGACCATTGCTTCCTTTCGACAGCCATTCGGTTACTCACAATATAATCACAGCCCGGTAGTTGGGCTGCAGACACGTGCACTTTATGGGTAAATCTGAGACTTGATATAATATCTTGGCCTCCTGAAACCTCCTTTGAATCAACGATGATACACAACGTATCCGACTTTGATTTATTTGGATGTAACAATAGATTCATATCATCGCCATTGTCTTGTAAGTCGTTCAATTTCAGAAAATAATTCTTATCGTCTGCATTTCGGCTTTTTATTTTTGTCATCTCCACAGTGTTTTCGCAAAGTGACTGGTCATCACTAATTAAGTCAATAGCAGAAAAACTGGCAGTTTCGTTGGCATTATCTACTTGGAAATTGTTTTGTTTCTGTTCCTCATTTGATGACGATGATGCCATAGGTGAGTTCCGGTTATAAATGCCAGTGTTTTGTTCCTCCGCTAACCGATTACCACATACTCCTGTATTCATTTCATTCCCGGAATGTATCCGTTGCTGTTTGGAGGCGACATTTGATTCTTGCAATTCCTCGTCACTACTTGAAATTAACCTAACTCTCTTTCGATTTTTATTCACATTTAAGCAAGGTGATGTCATGCTCTGTTCTTTTTGAATTCCAGCCTCGTCATCATCGCTTGAAGAGTTCTCAAGTATAGCGATTCTAGACGCTTTCTTGGAAATCCCACCAGTTTTCTTTAAAATGGATTTATTTCTTGTCTCAAAATTGTTATTTCCAACCCGAGGTTCTTTATTTTTCTTTGCTAGCTTGGATCTAAGTTCATCAAGCGCTTTCATCCTACCGAAATGAAGCTCACGTTGTCGACCTGTCTGTAAGTTGGCCACGCCCCTGCGCCTCTTTTTGCCCGATTGCAAAATGTCCGATTTGTTATTACAAACTGTTATTTCTCCGTGATAATCGTCTTGAGCTAACCAATCATCCTCTTCAGAACCTACACAGAAAGAATCTTCCATGTATTCCGACTGTTCCTGGCAAGGCATCTGTGAGAAGACGTCGATGTTTTTGTCATAGTCGTATTTCAGTTTAAATCCACCTTTGACCCCTTCAGGGCTTCTAACAGATTTAAGATACAGCGCATGTATGTCCGTTTGATCCAATCCCTCTGCCTGACTACACTGAGTGTCCTGTATAAAACTCCCTTCGTACTTATCCAGATCACTGTGGTCAGTTTCGTCACTCGATGCATCGACATCCTCTTCGTCACTCAGATCTACTTCTTCCTCAATAAATGGATTAGAGGTTCTTTTCGGGTTTGCCTTTCGACCGGGCTTTGACTTGGTAGAAACGTGTCTGTGGTCAGCAACGTTTTTAGTCTTTTTGACATTATGTGTAATATCAAACATTGAACTTTTGTCAAAATCATCTTCGGAGTCAATCTGTATGACATCTTCGTTCTTTTGAAAGTAATCGTTGTTTTTCATCAGTAAAGAATCGTCGAAATTATCTTCGCCGTCAATCAAACTTTTCTCATGACTTGATTCACTGTCACTTTTGTAGTTATTTTTCTTTATACTGACCCGTTTGTTTTTATGAGCCACTGGTAAATCTAACTGGCTTTTAGGCGACTCTAAAAAAAGCGGTTTTGTTTTCTTTTTCCTTATCACAAAACTATCATCGTTATCACTATTTGTAGATGATTTCCTGTCGGTGATATCTGTTACTTCAATTTCATCAGCAAACGAATCCGAAAAATTTGTTGTGTCCTTGTTACGTAGAGGAGTGATTGCCGGAGATTTAAATTTGCATGGCGATTTACCTGTCACGATAACAGGTGTACTTGTGTTTTTAAACATGTCCTTTGATTGTTTACTGTTTGGAGTGTCTATCATCACAGCATTTCTTTCAGCTCCGTCATTTTCAAAACCAAAGGAGTCATCTAAAGATAAATCTGTGGGACAGAAAACTGATTTTCTACTCTTCAACAATGACTTTGTGTTTCTCTTACTTTGAAGTGAGGATTCTGCAATATCTTCATGAATTTCTTTAACAACACTTTTTAAAACATCTTTATCTTTGACGGATAGTGCACCAGTATCTAAGTTATTCATACATGGTGATAGTTTCTCAGTATTGCTAACATTGTCAGCTTTTGGCATTTCCTCTACATCGTCACCAATCCAATCATCGAAATCATCGTCGAGCAAAGCAAACGATGATTCAAATGTTTCCTTGTTTGACATATCTTCCGACTCAATAGCTTCAACTACACAACCCCCATTGTCTGTTTTCTTTTGTATAGATGAAAGGTTTGTATGTTCGGAAGAACTTTGGCCATTACTAGTATTATCAAAAGTTTTATCTTTTTTATGTTCATCCTTTGGATTAGGAAATGTTCTGTCCATATGTGCTGCTTCACTTAGACTATGTCCTCCACTTGACAAACTATCTAGTATAGACTGACTTTCTAATTCCTCTTCCAGGCAGCCAAGATCATTTCCATTTGAAGAATTATTTTCCCCCATTTTTAATGATCTTTTAGATTTAGAACAAGTTGTTTTATTGCTTTTTGGGGTTTCATCAGTTTTACTTAAATTGGAGAATTTTGATGATAAAGAAGATGAAAACCTGTTCTGACTAAGAAGAGCTTTGAATGTTTGGCTCTGAAGACTTTTGCCAGTGACTTGAAATCGTTGAGAGGTTTCTGGAGAAGGTGGGATTATATCTTCATCAATGTCGAATCCAAGATCAAACTGGGGTTGTTCGGATTCCTCAGAAGAAGTTGAAGCTCTTCTGGATGAGCATGTATCTTGAGGAATATCTTTTTTCTGTTCAAAGTCTTGGTCAAGTGAACTCAAATCTTCATATTCAATATTTTGATTGTCTTTATCATTGCTGGTTCTCATAAGATTTTCAGATTCATTACCAACTGATTTTCTGTCTCTGGTATCTTTAAATTGAGAGGCATCACTGCATGAATCAGATTCTGTTGTAATATTTCCACTATGTAAACAGTTCAGAGCCTGTGTAAAAGTAAACTGTGTATTTGTATTTGTGCGTAGGACTGGCCTTTTTGCATCCTTGTCACTCAATACGTTAGGAGTTCTGATCTTCTCAAATAGTTCCTCATCGGAATTGTCACTAACCCATGGGGAGGCAGAAGTATTAATATTTTTTGAGCATTGTGTAAGTTCTTTCTTTAATTTTTCTGTCTTATCATTGGACTGTAGAACCGTTTTGGGGGATAAACACTGTGATTGATTAATTTCGATTTCATTCAGGAGTGAATCTGTTTCAATGTCCATAATATCGAAATTACATGAGATGTTATCATCCATGGAATTTGATGAGTCAGCAGGTTTATATTCCTTCTTGTTTTTAACATCTATTACTAAATCCTTGGAATTGTTCAATGTGTCAAGCATTTCACTTTCGTTGCTTTGTTCAGAATTACTCAACACTGTAAAACTGCTTGATAAGTTTAGATCAGTATTTGTTTCAACATTACCAAACTGACCATTACATTGTTCACTTTCAGTAGCTTTGTTATCATTTAATAATTTGTCTTTTTGGCTTGCTATGTCTGTTATACTTTCATTACTGACTCTTTTTGCAATGCATAGAGAGTCCACTTTATCTATCACATCTTTTGGGTTTCTCTTATCAACCGTTTTACAACCTGTTACTCCACTCAACAATAAAGATGTATTCAAATATATGTTATTTATTGATTCAGATATTTTATGTCCTTTATTCGGAAAATTCAATTCCTTATTTGATGTTATGGCACAATGGACTTTTTCATTTCTGGTACTCTCTGGTAGAAATAAGTATTTTCCTTCTCGGTTTTCTTTCTCCCACTCATCAATTAGTTCTAAAAGATCAATTTTGACCCTTGAACTTTCTAATTCAGCAGCTTCACAGACTTTTATAGCTTCTTCTACAGATGGTGGTGTTCTTACTACATACTGGCGTTCAATCTGGGGGTTAACAGCTTCAACAGTATTCGTGTTGTCACATTCTTCATTAATATCAGTCAAATCTATAGAATTTTCATGATTATGACCAATAACATCAGGCGGTGTTTTATCAAAATCATTTTCATCTGCACTTTTGAGAAGTTCTATAACAGACCTGTTGATGTTCTTATTTTTCTTCCGTTTCCAAATTTTCCCATTGTTTTTCATTTTGAGGTCTAGATCTTTTGCTTTGCTTTTAAACAATCCTCCAGACTTTCTCTGGTCATTCCTTCCAATCTTTCTGATAAGAACATCTTCACAGTGATTTGAATCTGGTTCTCCAGGTATATCAAGCTTTGCAACATCTTTGACAACACTTTGTGGATTTGGGCATTTACTGCTAAATTTAGGGCTTAATTTCTCATCTTCATTTAGATTTGGATTGTCTATACACTTCAGCTCTTTTAAAGGGGACCTATTTTTCTGCAAGAAAGGGAATGATGGCAGTTCCTCTTCACTCTCCTCCTCACTTTGATCAACTGCGAATGCTGGTAACATTGTACTAAAGCGTTTTCTTTTTGCTTTACTTTGTATCACATCTGTACTTTCATCCTGGAAGAGAGAAATTATTACATTCTTTAAAGATGGTTTTGAAGGACTTTCTTCAACTTATTACCCATCTTACATTTATCATTTTATTCATTTTAGGACAATAAGATCAATTTACCACTTGTTCCATAATACCTCATTTTTTTGTATCTGCTGCAGAAGTCTATAGAAATGGCTATATTAAAAGGACAAATTACTTCTAATAAGCAAATTATCCTAATTAATTCAAACAAAACCAATAATTAGAGCATTCTTGTTGCATACTCTTGTGTCATTTGCTGCTGCTTTGAATATGGTACAAGTTCCAATATAGAGGTAAAGATTAATATTACATTAGGCATCTTACAAAACCCAGCTATCAAGAAATGGAGGATGTGTTGAGTAAGTATTTGGTAGGATTAATCAGCCTCCCATGAGGCAACCAGTGACGTGGGACAGTTTTTTAAGAAATATGAACTAAAGCTGATAGGGAGATATTCATTTGCAGCTCTTTACTCTAACTATTCCCCAACAATTATTGGTAATGAAGGGTTTTGCAAATTCTTTTCTGTTATTACCTTGGTTGTTTTTGCAAAACCCTGCTATCAAGAGATGGAGGATGTGATGAGCAAGTATTTGGTAAGATTAATCAGCCTCCCATAAGGCAACCGGTGACGTGGGACAGTTTTTTTTTTAAAAATTAAACAAATGCTGATAGGGAGATATTCATTTGCAGCTCTTTACTCTAACTTATCCCCAACATTTATTGGTAATGAAGGGTTTTGCCAATTCTTTTCTGTTATTACCTTGGTTGTTTTTGTCACACAAAATCTGGTAATGGAATCAGCCCCTTGATCATGTGGCTTTAAAACATCCTCCTCATTAAAGTATGCAGCCATCTCAAGTTCATAGGGATCATCCTCTGGATCAAGAATATCTGTAATAAATAATGTAAACAATTAAATACTTAAATACTGGTGGAGTATAAGGTAGTAGGGCATGTCAATGCAAGACTATAGTAGGTACTAAGTACTCCTCATTTTGGAAGGACTTACCATAGCTTTTTATAACCCTTCTGCGTTAGACAATAAAAGCTGTTGCTTTCATTATACCAACTTCAAACATAACAAAAAATAATTTTGTAACAAAACTGTAGTAAAATATGGAAGCATCTAATTATATGATTGCTTGGGAAATATTATTGTTATCTTTATTTCATACAAAGGTTAACTGTAGAAATAATAGCGGATTGTGATTATACACTGCTTTCAACAACTATTTCACAGCATTCTTCATAAACTATATAGATCGTAGTTATAGAATTAGTCAGTGGTGAGAAACAAATGAATAATGTCATAATTAATTCATTCTATGTCATAAATGATATTGGTCAAGTAGGATTTTAAACCTCTGAAAGGTTCTCAATAGCATCATAATAGGTTTAAGCACTTGAACAGTATCGTATAAGGGTGAACAACTGAACAGCACATCAAAATGCCTCTAGAAATTTTGGAGCTCTGAATGAAATATCCTTTATATCAAATAGCACAAAGGGACCGCATTTTTCATCTTTAAACCAAGTCTTTTATCTATATCATCCCATCATTTTATTTACATAAACCACTGCAAACATTTAGAAGCTGAGCAATACACTTTTTTTATATAGGATAAATCCAAAATCAAGACAAACTGGACTAACCCTTATGGTGCTGGAACCAACTTCATGCTTATGCAAACAGGTGAAATCCACGCCAGTCGCATATAAATTAGGCTGGCCTGTGATTTATCCTATTTGCTATTCTGAATATATTTCCACAACAAAATTAAGCAGATAATTAAGGTTTTGGAAAGCAGGCGACACAAAATCTATTTTTAAAAAAATTGCTTAGCATTCTAAGGGTTAAGTGTAAACTAATTGAACTATTTACTTTGTAATTGTATAAATTCCATCAGTTGTACAAGGTGTTTGGTCTGCATTGAGTGATCCATTATATCAGATGTTTCTTGAAGAGTATTCTGCCATGGTGTCCACTCTGACAACAATAAGAAACTACCTCTAGGAACAGAATCCTCCTAAAAACAAAAAAAGTGACTGTATAGTGTAAAAGAGGTAAGACTTGAGTGAACTTGGTTTCTCACTTGCAGCATATCGAAAAATTAAGTTTGTTTATTTTTTTGGGACATGTATAAAGATATTTCCAAGAACTTCTTAGTTATATCACTGCAGCAATCTACTTCTACCATAACAATCATGGGTTGGCAAAACTGCATAGGCCATGAATACTTCAAAAGGTAAAAGTAAGCTGCAAAAGGCAGGCATTAACCCTAGGAAAGCTTGATTCCTTTAGCTGGTATCCGACAAATTCAGGACAAGAAAGGTATTTGAAGAAAAATTTAACAGGTTAAATGTCTTAAAACTAGAATGAGCAACTTTCACACTTCGTTGTCTTGAAAGTATAACCCTCAGTACAGTTTGAGTTAAGTCTTTAGGCTTGGCAACACCATTTTTTCTCAGGATAAATCCCAAATCAAGAAATAGTGAATTAACCCTTATAGTGTTGAAACTGAATACATGCTTATGCAAACAGGTTAGATCCAGGCAAACTGCCAAATTAATTGACCGCTGGCCTGTGATCTAACCTTTTTTCTACTTTAAGTACTTTTCCTCACCAAAATAAATCAGATATTTAAGGTGTTGGAAAGCAGACAACACAAAAATCGATTTCTAGAAAATTACCCAACATTCTAAGGATTAAGATGCATTACCTCTTCATTATTTTCACTTCTAGACAAATGGACCATACAACTCTGTGGTAGCTTTGGAATCTCATATTCTGGTACAAGCCATGGATGGAGTTCTTCGTACTCTTCTTTTGTTATCAATCCATTAGATAAGTCAGGCTTCTCTGCAGTAACAAGAAAACCAAAAGAATGAAATCAATAACTTAACCCTTAAAATGCTGGGTAATCTTCTAAAAATAGATTTTTGTGTCGTCTGCTTTTCGAAATCTTAAATATCTGCTTAATTTTGTTGAAGCAAGATACTCAGAGTAGCAAACAGGTTAGATCACAGGCTAGTCGCCAAGTAAACTAGATCCAACTTGTTTGCATAAGCATGGAGTCGCTTTCAGCACTATAAGGGTTAACCCTTTAAGGTATAGAGATAAGGCTTATCAGTGACACTATAGGTATAAACCATCCGATTATCGAAGACCATTAACGCATACATAACTAGTCACCCTGGGTACCTATTTGCACAGGATTATCTCCGATAATTGTTATTGATTGGGGTACTGTTAATCAAACCTAAATTAATGCATTTCACATTCATCTAATAGATTTTTTCAAAGAATAAAAGACGACGAGAACAAAATTTCCTTTAAGTTGATGTTTTTTTTTCTTTATTTAGTGATACATTCATATCAGGATTAAGTTGTAGAAAATTAAACAAACAATGAAAATGTATATTACGGTGTGAATTATACAAAATCAAAATTAATAATATGACTTATGTGTTCTCCCTGAGAGATCCGTAATTTGTTTTCCGTTTGTCATCAATTGCAGGGAATTTTGTTGCCGAAAAATACCGTTCATGACTCGAGATACATACTTTGTCTTTGCATATTTCTCAACAAAGCTGAATCGTTTTACTTCAATTCCCATTCAAACCGTTTCCAAAATATATAAAAGAATGTTTTTCAGCGCAATATCGCTTTGTAAAGGAGTTAAACCTAATCCTTCTTATAAATGTAAAACAGTAAAAATCAACTCATTTTGGCAACGAAACATGCTTATATTTCCGTAAAATACGTGTCCATGGGTGATGAATTTACCAAAAGCTCGTAGTTGTAGTCAAAGTCGGAGGAATGATCTAATTTGCTTGTCCGTGAATTGGTAATATTTATCAACATTTCATCATCTTCAGGCTTAATAAAAAACAATCAAATAACTGCTCTGAATCTACATTGATGTCCGACTTGCGATCGGAAACACCAAATTGGCTAAATATTTTAAAAAGGCCGTCTTTATAACGTCAATTATTTGACGGCTCGATTTTCAATCCCCTTTAAACTTTGAACAATAGCTCCGTGTCATAAACATCCTTTACAGGTCGCGTGCCGTATGCTCTGGTTTTAATTGGATAGTATTTTTAGAAATGTGTTAAGTTACTAAAGAATTGCATGAAATCCTTATCGAGTCTTTACAAATCGGCAGTGTTTTGATCTTTTATGACCGGAAGACTTCTCATTAAATAGTCTACGGGTCGCGTGCCCTATGTTCTTTTTAATTGGATAATATTTTTAGAAAAGTGTTAGTTTGTAAAGAATTGCAGGAAATCCTTATCAAGTCTTTACAAATCGGCATTGTTTTGATCTTTATGACAGGATATCGAAGGCCGCTTTCAGTTTTATTGGGGGTGGGTATTTCATTTCCCTTCATCTCAATCCCATAGCGTCTCTTTTAGAAGTGTGCCGCGTGACCACTATCAAAAGATTCGCTCTAGAGCAAAAGTTTAAACTTTGACCCCATGATTTTATCATCGTATATGAAAGAAAACATATTTGTTTAATAGGAAAATAAACTTTGGAGAAAATGACGTGTGTGTTTATTTGTGTAATTAAGGGTTGAAGTTGAATCAATTTATCAGCTGTCAAAAAGCGTTCTATGCAGTAATCGATAGCCCGTCAAAATAGGTTTTATACGGTAATAGGTATACCGGCGAAAAGCGTTTTATGCGGTAATCGATAAGGCGGCGAACGGCGCTATATACCGTAAAGGGTTAAACAATAATACATGTATGAGACTTAGGGGTTTCAAGTCAAGACAATAGCAAGTCCTTCAATACCTACTATTGTTTTGCATAAACTCCTAAGTTTGTCTACCTTACCAGCAATAAGGTTTCACTGTTGTGACATGAAATATGGGTGTCGTTTTCTTCACAAATCAAAAGTCCCTTTAAAACTCAAGTTTTGTTCATTTCTATGTAATAGTGTATACATTAATAGTTTATATCTGCATTGAATCCTCTTTAAGTGAGTGGTAGAAAAACCAATAAAAAAAAGCAATTCCATCAGCTCATTTTTTTTTTAATATGGGTTTTACATCACATCAACATTATTTCAGTTATGTAGCAATGCTCGACTCTTAATGATGGAGGAAGACCTCCATACTCAACTGCCCATAAGGGCTGGTCAAGGTGGGTAGAACCATCGGCATTCCGTAAGTCAGATGGGAGACTGCTTCTCACGAAAATTCATATCCCTTTCAGGATTTGAACCCACGCAGAGAGCCATCAGCTCTTGGCAATCAAACAAAATAAAAGTTTTTGAAAAACATTTTAACAATAGGAGAAACCCATGTTAAAAGTAATTGCAACTCTTTTTCAAAACCACTCCAGAATGCAATTGCTACACATGCATTTAAAAAGGTTTGCATAGAGTGTTGGTTAAATATTCTTGCATCCTGAGTTATTAACAACATCAAAATCACTGCTTAAAGCAGCAATGTCAAAATTACATTCTATATCAGATACTAGTTCTTAAAATAGAAATTAACACCTTCTGCCAATATTCAAATTTCTACATTACCTTTATTCAAATAACTAGATATGTTTGTATTTTTTTCTGCCTTTGGTTCCGTTGATATCTTCCTTGTGGGTTTAAAGTTTTGATTAATGGTGATGTGCATTTTGTGTACAGTTGGGTTCACACTATCTGGTAGCATTCTGGGACTGTGCTGGTAGAAATGAAGGGATTTAGCTCCATTTAATATCGCCTTATGGATACTTCTCTTTGAATACTGACTCTGGTTATATATCTGCAAATACCAAGGTTTGGTCAGGGTCATTTGCAACCAATTAATACATATTTTTCAAAACAAAACTCAAATGTTTCTAAAACAGAAAGAAAACAAACCCTTTCTTCATAATGATACAGTTTGTGACACCTGCTTTGTTTGTTAGTTTTTATGGTGTAATGCCGTTTCAAGAATTTATTAGTTATGAAACCACTTTCCTGGATCAACCAGTACTAGGCTAGTGGTCTGAAGTGACTCTCCAAAGGTCACTCCCATGAGACCAGCGGTGTCATGGGGCTAGTTTTAACTTAACCACTGGGCCAGGCAAGACCCTTGTGACACCTGCACAGAGGACTTTTAAAAGTGAATGATTTGACAAAGGAGACATTGCATATGATGACCAATTTACCCCATTAGCTCAGTTATTTCTTTTTTTATTTATTTATTACATGTACCAAGAAGATGTTTCTTTTCAATATCTTAAAATCAACTTCCTTGGTAATTCCCATAATGAGTTTTTACATGGTCTGGTATTCTTCAGTTACCTGTTCCTCCTTCCCTTGTGTAACCAGCATGACAATTCTACCCTCCCGTTTACGACCTGTCCGCCCCATCCTCTGTACCAGTCTGATAGGACTCTTGTGTGCGTCGAAACAAATAATGAGATCCACGTCCCCTATATCCAAACCTTCCTCACCAACACAGGTAGACACTAGTGTATTGTATCCCCCTTCACGGAACTGCTTCATAACCTGCAAATCATTCATTTTGAAAGCTTTAACAACTATTGTTTTCAATGTGAGAAACACATGCAGCAAGACTGGGACTTGAACCTAACACCTCTGCAAAGCATGTTAATGCTTTACTTACTGAGTTATTTGACCCTCACACACTTATAACTTACCTTGTAAATGTAACTCACTACTTCGAAACATGTAATTCTAAGTATGTATGATCTATATGTGGTAGATCCCAGAGAGCATCAAAGAAAATAAGTTTTAACTTTGGAATTCTTTAAGATGTGTGAACAAAACAAGCACCTATATAGAAGAGATATATTTATATTGTTTTATATATCCTAACAATAGTTTCCATAGTCACCTAAAATTTGCATTTCTATGAATTATTGATATATTATAAAGTACCATTACTATATACGAAGTCAAGATTTTAACCCTCAGAATGCTGGGTAGTTTTCAAAATATAGATTTTGATGTCTGCTTTCCAAAAACTAAAATATCTGCTTAATTTTGATGATGAAAGATATTCAGAGTAGCAAACAGGTTTAATCACAGCCAAGCCGCAAGTTTACTTGGGGGCTGGCCTGGATCAAACCTGTTTGCATAAGCATGGAGGTGGTTCCAGCATTATAAGGGTTAAGAAGGTTCATACATTCAAAAGCATGAAAAACATGAAAGCACATAAACATACCTTTAACTGCTCTTTCTGTGTGAACCCTTTGGTAGACTTGCCAGCTGAAGACTGGCCTATAAAGCTCATGACTTTGACCAGAGGTCTGTGTCTGTTCAGCATATCTGTGATCTCCTGTACACTATCCCTGTACTGGGAAAATATCATCACTCTGGTCTCAGCTGAAATTTAACCCACAAATTGATCTTTAAACACTCAATTAAACATGTGTATTAATCAACACGGGATTTCTGACAGACACGTCATCCAAGTGCTATTTTTAGGGTTTACCATTTGCACACTATTGAATAGGAGATGTCATGTCAAATACATTCGTTTAATCAACATAAGATTTAGATAGCTCAATCGCTTAGGCGGCTCGATATGCAACATTACCTAGGATGTCCGAGTTCGATCCCCACCTATAGCTTTCTTTTGTGACAAATTAATTTTCCCTTTTTTCACATCTTCTTAACAATGCTTAATAAGCTTTAATGGTTACTAACTAGTATGCTATATGATATATACTATAATAAAAAAAAGTGAAATAAAAAAAACATAAAAAAGTGAAAAGAAAAAAAAAAGCATGAAGCTATCATTATTTTTGTAAAATGTTTCAAAGAAATGAAATGTAAAAATAAAATGTTTATCAAAAAAAATACGAAAAAACACTTTACGCAGGATTCGAACACGGAGTTTCCGCATGATACTGGCACACACTATCCATAACGCCATATGTGTCGCGATGCATGATTAACAATGTAAGCATATAGGTAGGTGAGTTTGATCAGGACAGGGGTTTTGGGGAATACGCTACTATTTATATAGATAACCTATATATAAAACGTGGTGACGTAACTGTCAGGAATCCCGTGTTTATTAGTACATTCGATATTAACGAAATTGTGACAAAGGTGAAATTGCATGTAACAAACAATTTTTCCCTTTTAAATAACAATAATATTTTACTATGCACCACCAAGATAATATTACTATTACTCTACTTGTTCAAAATAAGGACCACTCAACGAAACAAATTAATTGAAAAATTAACTGAATTAAGATTAAATTATCCTAAGCTTTTCTGATTTTAACAAAAATTCAATACAGCAGAATTCACATTTAATAAACCCATCAATTGATAAACAAACCCTACAGCTGTCAGGAAAACAGTATCATCATTTCAGAAACATTGTATTTGTTGTGATTTTGTATGGTGTTAAATGCTGTACCAACAATTTTTCAGTTTTGTAATGACTTTCTTGGATCCACCAGTACTAGACAAGGGCTCTGAAGTGACTGTCCAAAGGTAATTCCCACAAAAGCAGAAATGTTTGTTAGGCTTGAACTCAGAACCCCCGAGTTCCAAGTCCGCTACCTTAACCACTGAGCCACGCTGGACCCTTATTTCTTTTGTTGAAACATTTTTCTAACATAAAGCAATTTTCTGTACTGCCACATTTTATTGAATGTTTTCAGTTGGTAGGGAATTTACCTTTGGCTGTATTATGGAAATGATGAATTCTAAAAAGGATCACTCCTAACAGCAAAAACATTAATCAAGTTCTCAACTTAGTTGTAATATTTAGGTGCAATAACCTCAATATTGGAATTGGCAAATACAGACAAATCCCAAGTGTTCGAAGTTGACAAGACCAGTTGTCTTTTTTTAATAAGGCATGGTTTCATATAATCTGGAATATGGGTTATGTGGAAATGAATTAACAAAGTTACTTAAGGGCAACTGTTTCGTACCCCAACAATCATAGTATCAATGGGACCTTGAGGCCAATACCCATATGGCATGGTTTTTGGATAAAGGGTGTTGGAATAATTAGGACCAAACTATATATCAAACCAAACTCACCATTTTTGGCTTCAAACTGTTTGAAATGCTCAAGGACTATCTCTTGGAGCTTTTCCATCTTAGGATGCCCTATTACAAATGGTACTGCCTCTGCTTGGCTGAGGGTTTGACTGTATAAAGAGAATAATCATGCTATAGAAATACAACCAACTCTTTGCTTAATGTATAAAAAGTCTTGGGAATTAAGTTACTTGTAATTGTTTTAACAAATATATTCTTCAATAAGAACTTTATACATATGCTAGTTACTTTGTCTCCCTTTATTTTCAATGTGAAAATGGTCTAAAACCACAGTTACAAAAAAGGAGAAGTTACTTGATTACTTGTGTCAAGCAATTCATATTTTGCCACAATTGTTTCAAACAAATAACACAGTTATCAATTAAAGCTTTATGTACTTACTTTTGTGGAACAGAGTATTTCTGTCTAAGGATTCCAATCAGTTCATTGAAGTCTCCATTTTTAGAAAGTTCCGCTTTTGTTCTACCATATCCTTTGTCCCCACTTACAATTCCCTCTAAATAGTTGAATAAAGACCTTGAACCATGAAGCTGTAGCAACTCATATCCATGGTACAGACTCATAGCCAAGGCAAAGTCTGCTTCAACAATACCAAACTGATTTTTCTGAAACAAAAGCATTGGGGAAGCATTTAATGAAACAACTTAGGAAAATCTTTGCATAAGTCAAAACAAATATAAATGGACAGTATCTTTTGAAGAAAGTACAATATTGCAATGTGACGCGTCAATGGAAGCGTCTCGAAGAAACAATTGCAATGGAGTGTTATTTTGCAATTTTGTTTAAAACAATATTGAAATACGAGGGGATGTTGTATTGAACATAGGTACATTTTAAGCATAAGACATTTGTTAAAACAGTACCTATGTCTTCTATGAATTACAGTCAAACTTGTGTTAAGAGGCCAGCCTATGGGACAGAGTAAATTGGCTGTTTAAGACAGGTTGGCTGCTTAACACAAATTGATTTACACTATAAATCTAACAATTGGACTTTCTGTAGTGGTTGTTAAAGACAGGTTGGCTGCTTAGAAGGGTGGTTGCTTAACACAAGTTAGACTGTAGATTGAAATACATACTTAAGAATATATCTACATCATCATAAAAGCTACTCAAACTTCAGGTTTACCAGCATTGAACTTACTTATAAAGCATTGCTAACTCAATATAACCTATATCAAACTATGAATTGTCAATATTGTATTTACAAGATCTAATTAACTATTATGACAAAAGAAGATCATTGGTCTCATAAAATACCAGGGTATCAATTAACTAAACCACTTGGGAAAATATTTGCATAAGTCAAAACTGATTACATGAATAGTATCTTAAATAAAATCAGAATACTGTCATGTGACACATCGTTTGAGGCGTCTCAGATAGACAATTCCAATGATCTGTTACTTTAAAATTTTGCTAATATCAATATTGAAATTAGACATATTGTTGTTATGGACATACACAATTTTTAGCATAATATATCAGCGGGTACAGAGTTGGCCTTGGGAAACAACTGTCATGGGTTTGATTTCCATGAGTTGCAGGATCCATTTTTTGCAACATTTCATTATTCAATATTCAATTCTAGGTACTGGTTATGTATCCAGGAATCTGAATCGAGAATATTACCCAAAGTTTCACCAGTGATGCAAAATAAATAAGTTTAAACTAAAACATATATTCAGTTGTGAATATTGCAATTGTATACAGTAGTGTTTTTTTCTCACCATGCTACCAAAAGGTTTTCAGCACAAATATCTACCAGATATTATCTTTGTTAAGGAGAGGTAAAATAACTAGAATATGATTAAAACATTCTACATACTGGTAGTCTTTCAGGTGGATTCTGCCTATATGCCTCCCTTGCCTTCAATATGAGGAACTTTGATAGACTTGTTGTGTCTCTGTTGTATAGAACACCATGCCGCTTTAACTTGTTTACCACCATTTCCATTATCTGAAAACAACATTTATATCTTTTAACCTATTCCCAAATATGAAACTCGTCATAGGTCTAAATTGACAGAAATAGTAAAGACAAACGTAAGTATGAAAAAAAAAAAAATTCTTTATGGTTTTGGGTAGAAACAATAGTAACAAAAGGATAACGTTTATTATGAGCAATTTATCATTTTGCCATAGTCTTCTGCAGTAGATACACAAAATGAGAAATTATTGAGTACCAAGTTAACCCTTTCCCAAACAATAACAGCATTTGACCACTTTGTTGCAGACGACTTAAGAAAACATTGTGGGAAAAGGAGAAATTGCTCGTAACAAGCAATTTTTCCTTTTCCCAGAATGTTTTCTGGCGTATCAGTAGATTATTTTCCAATTTCATCACATTTTGAAATGTCGTCTGCAAACTCTTTCAATTTGGC
Organism: Cerastoderma edule; assembly: GCA_947846245.1. Classification (NCBI taxonomy): domain Eukaryota; kingdom Metazoa; phylum Mollusca; class Bivalvia; order Cardiida; family Cardiidae; genus Cerastoderma; species Cerastoderma edule. The sequence goes on from OX401404.1 coordinate 38,278,287, forward strand.
ACAGTCGAAAATTTGTTGTTTGGAAAAGGGTTAAATGAGCCCATCATTAATAACAGCAGTCTTCAAATAAACATATTCTCTGCAACTAGATGGTAATGAATTGAGACTTCATGTGATTAAACAGGTATTCATGGCCTAGTGGTAAGAGTACAGAACTTAAAGTCACACTCCCTGCCTGGGTTGAACTCCCAGTAAGCTTTTGGGTTTTTCTGAGAGGTATTCTGCTGTCTGACTCACAGAAAGCTGATGGTTCTGCCTGGCTTGCCAGCTCTTAGGGGCAGTTGAGTATGGGGTCTTCTTCCATCATTAAGAGTAATGCATCGGAACATAATTGTAATAATGTTGATGCTATGTAAATTCCATATGAACATGTAATCATTAATTCTCTGTTAGCCAGAGATCCTATAACTTTGAGTGACTTCTATTGTAGAATTATGAACATTCTTCAATTCCTTGTGACATTTTTGAATGATAGTGTTTTACTATGTATCTAACAAGAGATATATGTATTGAAACTTCATAAGCTTGTTCCCTTTCAATGTCTTACATAACTTGCATGGGTAGAAAAATATCTTCTTAGCAAAAATATGCATATATGTCTCTTCCTTCCTTTTTTTTATATCCTAAATGAGATAACTAAGTGTTGCAGTTGTTGTGATAGAAGTACTTACATGTATAAACTTAGTCTTCACTTTAGTCAGCTCATCGCCTAGAGGCACCACCACTTTATCCACAACTCGTTCATGCGAATACTGCCTTATATCAATGGATTCCTCAGTTCGGATCTCGATGTGAGATATCAACAAATTACTTAACACCTGCTGTACAGCCTGGAGAACAAACAAAACAAATAAGACATGTCATTGTGAAAAATTAATCTTCTCTAGGAGCTATTGTCTTCTTGTTAATCCATCTCATGACCGTGATTTACATTATTCCACCAGTAATAGAGGACTTAACCCTTAGAATGCTAGGTAATTTCATAAAGATAGATTTTTGTGTTGTCTGCTCTCCAAAACCTTAAATGTCTGCTTAGTTTTAATAAGGAAAGATACTCAAAGTTACAAACAGGTTAGATCACAGGTCAGTCACTGATTTACTTGGCGACTTGTTTGGATCCAACCTGTTTGCATAAGTATCAAGTCGGTTGCAGCATAATAAGGTTTAAGAAACTATATAATTTGGGCCACGTCACGGGAAAAGGGGCACTCGGAGTGACGTGGCGGCTGGTATGGGGTTACACTGTTTGCCATCTTAGAGGACATCAAGTTCTACCTTTAAATAAATACAAATGATTACTGTCGTGACTAGATGCTGGAATAATAGCGCTAAGAAAGAGCTGAGTCAGCGGTTTTTATTTATCTCGAGTGCCCCTTTTCGCGTGACGCGGCCCATTTAATAATCTTTTCATAACATTTCTTTAACCCAATATAATTCATTACATGGATTTGAGATGCAACGGTTTTTATCCATAGCGATAGAACTCTAAGCAAGCTTGAAGTAAAATTATAAATGTTACAAATCATCTGTTTGGAACAATAATGCCTCAGCCATGAGCACACAACTGTCATAACAGTACAAAAATGTTTAAATCAAACTAACCTTAATATCACTCCCAGGTGTAGAGCTCAAAGCTAACACTCTAAACTCTTTACATAACAGCAAATTTTTCAATTGTCCCAAACTGAAAGAGTTTGCAGACGACATTTCAAAATGTGATGAATTTGGAAATTAATCTTCTGATAGGGCAGAAAACATTGTGGGAAAAGGAGAAATTGCTCGTTATGAGCAATTTCTCCTTTATCACAATGTTTTCTAGAGGCGTCTGCAACAAACTGGTCAAATGTCATTATTGTTTTGTAAAGGGTTAAGTCTCACCCACCTTGATATCACTCCCAGGTGTAGCGCTGAGAGCTAACACTCTAAACTGTTCTGTGTATTTAACCAACTCTCTGACAACCTGAAACACATTAACAGTCGTAACAACCTCTCAAATATATCTTAAAGGTACTTGTTCACAGATTGGAGTAAAGTTAGGTTATCAAAGTTATATTACGTTTAAACTGTAAACAGAATTGGGGAAAATTCCAATACTTTAAAACTGTATAGCAGCTGTGCTTTTGTATGAGATGTACTGAAGAAAAATCGTTGGAAGTAAAATCAGTTTGTATTTGGAGCCTGTTTACAATGAATAAATATACAGTCTAACTTGTGTTAAGCAGTCACCCTTTTAAGCAGCCAACCTGCCTTAAACAGCCACTACAGAAAGTCCCATTGTTAGATTTATAGTGTACATCAATCTGTGTTAAGCAGCCAACCTGTCTTAAACAGCCAATTTACTCTGTCCCATAGGCTGACCTCTTAACACAAGTTTGACTGTATATTCAGATTCAATGCATATCATCTGTGCATACTTAGATATAGTGACAAGTTCTGAATTAATTTTGCTAATATTCAATTATATATTATACCCCATTAAAAAAACCTGTTTTGTTTCAAAGACATTTCATTTCCATTTGTAAGTTGTCTCATGTGTGAACATGCACCTTTAATAATAGTAAAAGGAATACTTGCAAGTTGTCAGAGAAAGTAAAAATGAAAGCTTTGGCAGACATAAATCTTAATGTTATACAAATAATATTTTCAATAATTATAAACATTTGAGTAGAATTCATATTTATAGTTCTAGTAGAAATATTCTCATACAAGCAATAAGAACATTCTTCTTTAGCCATAACTGAAAACCAGTTGAGATAAACATTCATAAAGAAATGGCTCCAACAGAAATCAAAAACAGTTTAAAAAGGGATTTTCAATACCAATAATTGACCCTATATTGAAACAGTACATAGAAAAAAACATATTGTAACATGTTTGCTATCATATCACCTAGGCGATACCTTTTGAAACATTCACAGTAAATGACATTCAGAAAGGTTATGGCAAAATCATACAGATTTCTTTTTTTTTTTATTAGAATACTCATAATTCTATTAAATAGAATTTCTCAAGATGACTTTTGTTGTGAATTCACCAAGGTTCATTTTTAAACAAGAAAAGCAAAAGCTTTGTCACTGAATATCTGTGATGAATACCCTTGCAATACCCCATTACCTTCACTTCTATAGTAATTCAGTTCAAGTTCTAAAACCACATGTTTGTTTAGCAATTACAAACACTCCACCCACATTCATCAAGCATGAACTGTAAGAGTTGGTTTAAAACTTGTCATCTATTGTTGTTTTTAATATGGACCAGTCTAAAAATCACATACGTTGGAATGGTTAATATGAGTTAACTTTGAAATGTGTTTTACCTGGCAGTATGCGTGGTTCCCAAGTGCTTTGTGAGCTTCATCTATCACAAGGCATTTTACATACTCTGCCGGACAGGAGCCCCGACTCAAATCATTGGTCAACACTTGTGGGGTGAGGAAAAACACACGCTTATCATGCCATGCCTTCTCTCTCTTTGGTGGACCCATACTACCTATAATAAATAGGAGTCTATTCAGGCCCCTTTATTGTTTATTCTTTAAATGCTGTGTAATTATCTAAAAAAAAAGATCTTTGTGTCATCTGCTTTCAAAAACCTTAAATATCTGCTTAATTTTGATGTGGAAAGATACTCAGAGTAGTAAACAGGTCAGATCACAGGCCAGCCGCCAATTAACTAGTAAATTTATAAGTAAATTGGCGACTGGCCTTGAGCCAACCTGTTTGAATAAGCATGAAGTCAGTTCTAGCACTATAAGGATTAAGGAATGCACATGCCTGAAAACCATCACTTGAAGCCTGAATTAAACATCTTCAATATGAAAAAAAAAAAAAAATTAAATCCCAAAGCCTGAAATCAGGGTCAGGCCTTAAAATATACAGGCCTGTCCATTATCGTCAAATGTCGTGTTATAAACTGGACCAAAATCTGATTGAAACCTAAGATACTGTTTGGAATATCTATGGGGTTAAAAAAATTAACTTTTTAAGTTTGAATTGTGAAAACACTAAAGACACTCAGTTTTGACATCTATTCAGAGATAACTGTTCTTGGATATGTCACAATCCATGTGAATATACTCTTGGTGTTTTCATTAATTGGATAGTAACCGTAGTCTGATAATTTGGGAAGAAAATTGCAGGAATTGATGAATAGAAAAGAAGACATTTGGTGTATCTTTTATTTTAAAACAGGTCCTTGTTATTCCGGGTAGGCAAAATTCTATTTTTATTTACTTGTCCGTAAATGCAAAATCTTTTTCTGCACTTTTGCCTAAAATGGTTATATAGTAAATTTCAGAAAAAAGATAACTTGTCTATTAATACATCAGGACAAATTGGGCAGTATGGACAATTGATCATGCTTCCCAGGGGTGGTAAAATCAATTGTCCTGCTTGTCCAACAACTTTAATGTACAAGTCAATTCTAACTGTATTTTACAGTATAAACCATTAAACAAGGACAAGTTCAGATAAAGATTTAACGTTTAAAGACAATTAAATCCAAATCAAATTTCCCTACCCTTGCCACCATCAGGGTTGTCATTAATTTTTGGAGTAAGAAGCCAACTGTCCATTTAAGGAGGCCGATGAAGCAAACATCCAACAAAAATTGGGATTTCTAATTACTTCTTATGACAGCCTTTCATTTTTTTTAGATGACCAAAACCATTTAAAGCGGTCAAATTGGCCAGCGGCTGGCTTTTAATGACAACCCTGCGCCCCTGTTATCTAACAAACACGCTACCCTATACCTGTCATTTCAGCTGTATGATCTTGTGGGATGCCCATTATGTTGTAACAAGCCTCAATCTGCTGAGCCACTAACGGTTTTGTGGGAGCCATGAAGATAACTTTTCCCTGTGGATACCAGCGGTAAAAATTGTACATTACCACAGCTGCGATGAAGGTTTTACCCAAACCTGTTGGTAAGGTCACCATGGTGTTCTTGAACAGAGATTTGTTAACAATGTTAAACTGATAATCACGAACAGGGTAATTAGTTGGATAGATCCATAGTTTCCCTGCTGACTTATCAAACCCTGGACAGTTAGGGTTTTGACTTTGCGCCTGTGTTGGTGTAAACCCTTCAGCACCGATGGAGATATTTGATGGGTTATCTGCTTCATCTTCCAGTGGCGGTCCGTGTGTTGAAAACTCTGACTCTGCCTCACATAGAATGGCATCATCCCCATCTTCAAAGCTGTCGCATAAATCAACAATATCTTCACTGGAGTCCTTAGACGAACAGGGTTTCTCGATGGGTGTCTTAGAAGTTTGTCCTCCCCAGCTTTGAAACAGTGTTGTTTGCTTTGACATGCTAAACAGGAAGAAACCTAAAGAAAATATGAAATAAAACATGTAAACGACAAACTCATAGATTGGATAGGATACATTTAGAGGTACATTTAATAAACTATTCTCTTGTGCAACAGAGAGGAATGAGATAAGAAAGAAGTATGCAAGTGTAAAATGGGGACAAGACCAGTTGCCATGGATATCTCAATTGTCGCAAGCAGAGGTTTCAATAAGAGCTGAGGCCCAGGGATTTCCCCTGACTACTATGACCAGAAACCCCCCCTATTCTGCTCAATTTTTATAAATCTACTGATGAGTTCCCCCAAAACCCTGCCTTCTTTTGCAAATCACCCTCTAGTCAAACTAATTCAATGCAATTGGGAAATATTGAGAAATTTTGCATCAGGCAATATCTCCTGTCAGGTCAAACTTTTGTACAATTCATTTAATGGAGGAAAATGCAACAATTTTTTGTCGCAACTTTTGAACACCCATATTTCCATTAACACAGTCAAACATCAAATGATAATTACTCACAGTTGTAAACTTTGATAATTTCTTTTTTAATAAATCCATACATATCACATGTCGGTATTCGGCATTTACTTAGTAAGAATGGTTAAATAAACACTAAGTGATGATTTTCTGGTCTAGATAAACTTTCTTTGCACATGTGCACCCTGACTGGAATGTATAAACCTAATTTAGTGTTTTTTAATTGTTTAACAGCAAATGTTGCCATTGTTTGGTGGTATGTAAGCATATTTTCATATCTTCATTGATAATTTTTGGCCAAAAAATTTCATTAAATTTTCTAAAAACTCATTACTTGCATTCATGTTCATCATTTTTCTATAGAAAAACCCATTGATTTTTAAGTTTGGGTAAAAAAATCGCATTGATTTAATTTAGAAAAAAATCACTGATATCTTGTCTTATCAATTGACTTTGAATGGCCATTTTGTCCTTTAAATCCGAAAATAAGAATTAGGTCAAGTCAACCACTCATGCCCTATCAAAAAAATAAAAAGCATTCTTCATGTCGAATTATTTTGACTTATCGCCCTACTACTACAAAAATTAATGAAACCCCTGGCTGGAAGGCCATCTTCATGCGGGATGGCGGATTTACAATACATCAGTAACTAAGATCATTTAGCGCAGGGGTGGTTGTAGGTTCAATCATTACAATGGTTGTACTTTCCTTAAAGTGTTACCTTAATGGTGGCAGAAGTTAATGACATGAATTCAATGCCTGAGGCAGACCACAGGGGTATAGATCATGGTAATGTAACGATTCGCCACAATAACGACTCGCCACAATAACGACTCGCCACAAATGATAACGATTCGCCACAAGCCAATTAACGGTTCGCCACAAACCAATAACGATTCGCCACAGTTTTGAAATATTCTAATCAACCGCCTATTAACGAGTCGTGAACTTGAAAACGGCAATGATTGTGCAACAATAATGGTAATAGCTCAACCGGTTTTAACTGTTGTTGTATTTTATGATAACAGGTACGGATTAAGCTAAAACAGTCTATTATAAGAGAATATTTAACTACAAGGAAAACACGAATGAACAATGTATTTATTTTATGTTATCAAACATACATTTACACATGAAACATGAAACTTAAATATATTTTCAATAGAGTTTTTAGAGCACATATACATAAGTCTTGTCTAAATTGGCTCGTACATGTTGGAACACTTTTTTAATAGTTCGCTCGTGGTGATTCCACCCTGTCTGTAGGTTTCCCACGCAGCCCAGATTCGTCCTTGGAGAGTCCTCGTCATTTTCGTCTGCGTCCGCTTCAGTTTTCCCTCCCGAACAAGTCGTACCTGAAGCTTCATGTCACTGGCCTTGGTGTGAAGAAGGGACAGCATGAAGTAAAATGGCAGGTTCCCCTTCCTTGCCCGCTTGTTCAGCTTGTTGTGCCAGCCCTCGCAGTCGTTGTTTGTCCGGATTGTTCTGGAGTACTGGCACCAATCGGCGATCGCCTGGATATTCCTGGTCTCACTGGGCTGTGGGAGCTTTGAGACCTCTGGAAAGACTGTCCCATCTGCTTAACGGTCACTGAACATTTAGTGGTCTTGTTACGAACGCTACAACGCCAGTCAACAGATCCCTTCAGTCGCCGGTTAATCACGTAGCAATAACCATCTGACGAAACTAGTGTCTGGTTCCCCTGTTCTGTTTTCTTCTCGATGACCTGGTATGTGACAGGGGCTTCTTCTGGAACTGTTGTTTCCATGATAGAGGGTTCAGCAAGTTCGTTCAGGAAAGAGCGATGTCTCGGTGAAAGGTCAAATGTCAGATACGTATTGTCATCTTCAATGGGTAATGATAATCTGGTGGACACTAGCGACGGAGGTGTATATATCATTAAAACATTGAAAACTCAACCTGATTGTGCTTATTCTTTCTTACTATATTTAGTTTGGATTTTTGTTTATGATTTTAATGATTGGAGGACGAATACCACTTTATATTTATTTGTCCCTTAATTTAACAAACAAAAAAACAAAAAAGTACTGCATAACCTTTCCTTGTATTGCATCAATACATTGAATGAAAGGAAAAATACATTAAACCTTCAAAATTAATCCGTTACCAAATAAAATGTATCCTTACAGTTTTTCTTTATATCCCCCATACACGTGTTTTACCTGCTTCCACAGTATAGACATTGATTTAAACATGCACGACACGCACGTGCACAATTATTGTTAAACTGTATGTACATTATGTTAATAAATGTAATTGTTTATAAATTCATTGTAATGGACGATGAGCATTGCCATGCTCAAGTCCAATTTCGAAAATTTATGTTCTGAACTCGAAAGAAAGAATATCCGCCACATGGGCATTGACGTTAAGTTATTTAAATGAAATGTTGCCTTTTTGAAACAATTATGGTGTCTGCGTATTTATACTTACTGTCTCCAAACAATTTATCACTCAGCGGCACGTTCCCTTTCATAATTCACAGCAAGGTAACAAACTTGGAAAAATAAAAGTCTTTAAACATTCAATCAACATCCACTTATCTATTAATTAAGGAACATGATTAACACTGTCAAATTATCTATTCTTTAATGTACAATGATTAAAGCCACACCGAATCCATTGATAATTGTGATATTTTTCACACCTTTGACGGGACGACTTTTCTAAGGACTATATATACAAATAATATTCGTTGTTTATATGAACAAGGAAAGACAATAATAAAATAAAGATTTCCGATTTGAATGATGATTGTTGATATCAACAACGTATACTAAAATACAACACATATCTATAAACTGTGGTGAATCGTTATTAATGTGTGGCGAATCGTTATCAATCTGTGGTGAATCGTTATATGAACCTGTGGCGAATCGTTAGTGGCGAGTCGTTATTGTGGCGAATCGTTACATATTCTAGATCATAATACCTGTATTGACACAATATATACAGTGTATATATAGTGTTAATACAGGTATTATGATCTATACCCCTGTGAGGCAGACTAAAGATTATTTAATGAGTGTAATGTGTAAGGCACATTTAACAAGTTCAATTGGTAGAAAGCTGTCCTAGTGTTAAGGTGGTTGTGGGTTTGCACCCACACTTTGTGCTCTTTTCCTCGCATTTTTACAATAGATACATACAAAAAAGAAGAAAGATATGAGGACGGGAGAGGGTAATTAACGGGTTTTGACCATAGGGACTCGTATTTAGGATTATCTAGGAGTAAGGGCTGTACATATCAAACCATTACCTCAATGGCCAAAGAACCCTAACTAACAATCCCTGTGGTTTGACAGCATATGCATTTTGAACCCCATTTTGAGTTACATACGTTCCTTAGAGAACCCAGCTCAGTAATTGGAAGAAGATGAGCGAAAACGCATGAAACGGTTCGGTTGACTTATAGAACCTCATAAGTTCGGTTTTCTAGCATCAATATTGAATCACACACACAAATTATACTCTTGTCAGTGGTTTGAGAGATGTTAAACTATCCCATAACGCACTTATAATAAAATGAATGTTTACAGATTCGAACTTCGCTCCTTTGTCATTCCCAGGATTCGTTTAAACATCGGCCCCATGCGAATCGTTTTAAATACTCAAGTATATGCTAATCATTATGGTAGAATTCATATTAAAATAGATTTTTCAATTCTTTTTCATCCTTTTAAACGAAATGAACAAAGAAAAGATGTTTGAAGTATTCTTTTATACTAAGCCGATATTGTTTCTGTTTCATTTTGCAGCCGTTAACTAAACAGCAATGGACAATACGGCGCCACGAAACACAGGACCCTCTATAATCGTACCACCTATGCCCAATCGATGAACCGGACTGAATGGACAATTGTTGTTTCATGTCAACTCGTCTTATACAAAAGAAGTAAAAATGACCAATTCTGTAACTGTGGAAATTCTTTCAACTTTATTTCAATGATGTGTTGTTTAGGTTTGAAAGGGAACATGTCAAAACGGCCCACGGTCAAAACAGTCCAGAAGTAGATCAAAATGGCCCTGGAATGGCCAGAACGGCCCAAATGTTGATTTTCCAATCAGTCAAAATGGCCCAACTAGTGTTCTGTGTTGTATTCTGTTTTAACACTTCGTTCTTTGATGCTTTCTAATTATGGAAACAATTGAATTTAGTTTTTAAAGGTGATAATGTCGGTTTTTAATGACGTAATGTTAAAGCATTATTGGTATATTGAATATTAATCTATTTTCAATATAATCAACAAACATATGATGAACGGTGTTTGTGTTATCAGGTAGTTGTACTTATCAGTGAATTGAAACAGGTCCTTGAAACAGTACATTTGATATTATACATATCGATGGTTAATCACCTGTCAAAGTATGTTTTTGGTCTTAAGAATTCTGTCATTTGTTGGAGTCAGGTGATATTGATCAGTTTCGGTGCTAAGTTCCTTCATTATTCGTTTTAAAACTATGGGACCTATCACCTACTTTTTAGCTATTCCAAGAATTGTAAGAGCAATACTTCTCACCCGGGCGTCGGCGTCACACCTTGGTTAAGTTTTTATATGCAAGTTTGTATCTCATGAACTACTGGATGTAGGCCTATATTGAATCTAGATTTTTAAGAGTCTGACACTGATACAACTTTTGCATTAAGTGATGGTGCCGTAATGGGAGACAACAAGTCTGATAAAGTAAGAGGTGATTGCATGTACATTAGAATGAAATATCTACATCAGGATCATCTGATCAATTTTAAACTAAAGAAAAATGAAATTGAAAAAAGAGATGCACATAGGCGTAGGAGCCGGGGGGGCCAGGGGGGGCCCGGCCCCCCCAATATCCAGACTGGGGGGGCCAGAGTATACGTTGGCCCCCCCAATATTCACAATGGAAGATGAAGATTTGTGGAAAGAAAAAATGAAAGAAATGGAGTTTAACAGCAGAGTTAATATAAAAGTGTATTTTGTGCTTTATTTAATACCAATTCGCCTTTTGTTACGAACAATAACCAAAACATTTTGACGTCATTATCGCAAATGGCAATCTGAATTCATCGGGTTTATCCAATGAAATCTCAGCTTACGGAAAGTAGTTTCGACTAACGAAAACACAATCGGAACTAATCGTTTTCTATTGGATAAACCAGATGTGTTCAGATTGACGATAACAGTGATGCAAAACGTACTCTAAGCAGTCAGACTTTATATTGTATTTAAATATAAAGTTATTTTTGATCGGAATTGGAGATGAAGTCGTGGCTGTGACAGCATGGTGGCTGTCACTTTTAGTTAATGTCAGTACAATATGCTTTCTGCGTGAGATCGAGTCTTGGCCTACCCTATTTTCTTTTTCTTTTGGTTATTTTGTCTTTACTAAGATACACATTATCATATACGCTTTCTTTTAATTCATTCAATGATATTGAATTTGTAGACGCATGATTAGTCATGAGAAAGTTTAGGAACATTTATTCTTAGACCGATCCTAATCTGAAGTTGGCCCCCCCAATGTTGAAAACGCTCCTACACCTATGATGCATTCATGCATACCACTTGTTTACATGATCAGCTCTTGAAAAGAAGCCTTCCAACATATTTTACAAAATCGCTGATTTTGCTATTATCTATTTATCCTGAGTTCCCATAGCTTGTTTATCGAAAATGGAATCGAAAGAATCAATTATGTAAATGAATGGCAGGAAGTATGAAGAAAGATAATTAAATGTCGGTTCATTATATATAGCGGGGCGCCAGTAATGTGGCACTCCTTAGATCTATCATCGTTCGCAAGCAGAACGATCTAAAAAAAATTCAGGCTTTTTTAAATTGAAAGAAAAACGGCAATCCCCTCCAAAAACAATGTGTTGCTTTGACGAGTTTGGGGGGCTGTTGCCCCCGCCCCTTGAATCCGACACGGACTATGGTCTTCTTAGTGTTTGTAATGATGAATAAGAAGTTGCTTTAAGTAAGCTTGGAATAGGCAAGTCGCTAATAAATTAAAAACCCTTAATCTCTCCTGTGTTTTTTTGTTGTTATTTGTGAATGGGACCAACCTTCTAATATAATAAATTCGACCCGGTCCAATTCGAACAGCATTTCTCCCAATACGGTCCGTTTCGGTCTACCACACTTTGTCAATGTGATTTTTGGTCTTTCGTTAAGTCGCTTAACAATAATATTCGAGTTGTTCCAAATCCCTGGATATGTTTGGACATGGCGGACAATGTTGAAGTTTGTGACAAATCAAATACAACTTTCAACTTTAACACTATTCTGTTCAGGCTACAACGACACAATTCGATGCCAACGTTCGAGACAATCCTCAGGCTTATGACAAACTAACAAAATCCACGATGTCACTCTCAAAGGAGTCGTTATTTTCACTTGAACTGGTGGTCGAAAAACTCTATGTGCCTTACGTTACATGTAGGTTTCCCGCTGTTGCTTTCCGGCTACTAGACTTTCCTACTATTCTCATCAGTCATGTAGAAAACGATCTAGCAGATACAATAAAGCGCAAGATTAACAATGACCCGTATTACCAGGTGCCAAATCAGTTTGCAGACCTCCAAGATAAACATGGGAACTTCATGGTCAAGAAGGGAAAATCATGTCTGTTCAAAATAGCATTTGATACTCTTGCTATGCATTTAGAAAATACCCCTCTTTACATCATGGTCATTGATGAATTTCCTGAGGTGCCTAAACTTCTTGGAAACAGCTCACTTGCTATGAATGAGATAACTAGTGCTATCAAGCAGGATATTCGAAAGAGTGGATTGACTGTGCCAGCAGTTCATGGGGATAAAGGACTGTTCAAAATATACAGTCTCATGGGAAAGGAAATAGGATACATGATACTAGGCTTCAGACTTCTCAGTCTTGGACCTGGTCTTATTGCTCATTTGCCAGCGACTGCTATTGCGAAGAGGGCGTCTGACAAAAAAGGCCACAGTGAACCTACGTCAGTCATTGAAGAGGTTATAGAAGTGAAGCAGCAACAACAGTCATACAGCGCAGCTGCAACTTCTCCTGTTTCCAGATCTCAAGCCAGAAAGAAACAAACAGATGAAACCAATAGCAAACAGAAGGACAAACTTAATTCAACCAGGGAAATGGGATCAATGACTGAAGTCGAAAAATGTGATGCTTTGATGCAAACAGTTGATGTGAATAATGAGAACATTCATATCGCTGTTTCTACTCTTGCTGATAAGAAATCTTCAAAAACAACCGAAACCCAAACTGAACGAAAAACTAAGCAAAGACAGAGGAAGGTAGTTCAGGATTTTAATGTTTCACCAGGGGATAGTGATGATGAGCATGATGGGATTGTTATCAACCCTAACATCATTTGTCCTCCACCTTTATTTTATAACAGTGAAGCAAAACCTTCTATTAATATACAAAATGATGTTGATAGCCTGTTTGATACAGAAAGTTATCTTGAAGATTTTACTTTGGATGACTTGTCAGGTGATGAATTAAAAGAAAAACATGTGGACAAAGTTCAAAAGAGGTCAGATGTTCCTGCTTCAAGAATGATGCAAGACATACCAAAAATTCATGATGCAAAAACAGTCGTATTGACTTCTGTTAAAGGTGCCCATTCAAATCAACATCCATATGCCAACAAAACTGGAATTGAAAATATTTCAACCGAGCCAGTTTTTCCTATCTTAACAGCTCTTCTGACAGAGTTAACAAAGATCCAGAACCCAGAATTTGTAAGTCAAGCTCTAAGAAATGTTCAAGCAGCAGGTCCTGCTATGCAGAATGAGGTCCAGCTAAAGTCTAGAGACAAGTCTAATATTAAAAGCACAAAAACTATGATAAAGGGTAAATCAGAAGAAAATCTTTCAGATGTTAGTGATGATGGAGGCAAAAAGGACAATGTATCTCCAAGAAGAAAACCTAAGAAGTTTCAGCGAGTACCACCCAGTAAACCTGAGATTGTACCAAAACAAAAGGGTTGGATTAGACAGAAACCAGAAGCAGCCATAAAGAAAACTAAACTTGTTTTTGGTTTGACCAATACTCAGAGGCTAAGATTAGCTAAACAAAACCCTAATTGGTTAGAAACAGCAGAGAAGGAGGAGAAGACTGCAAAGGAGCAAAGACAAAAAGCTAAAATAGCAGATCATGAACTGGATACAGGTAATTTGTCAGACACCTATACGGAAGTAAGAAGACTAGCAGCAGCAGAGCTTGAGAAGAGTACTATGGCCGCTCCATTGATGACAGAAACTTCGTCCAAGAAGTTGCGAAGAAAGAGATCCAAGTCGAGGGATACCTCTCAGACTAAAGCAAGTCATATCAGAACTCGTAGCTCATCTCCTCTAAAGACAAAGAACGCAAGGGAAAGAAGTAATTCTCCCAAATCAAAGAAAGGTTTAAAACATACACTTGATCAAGGAATAGAAACTGAAGATTACAACTTGGGGGCATATCGAGACAGCTCACCTGATCAAGGCAAAGTTGATAAAGTGGAATCAGTTGCTGAAAGCATGCCAAGCTCTAGGATAGAGGTATATGTCTTTCTCTTCTCCAATAATGAATACGGGTAGATTCAAAAAGCATTGACCTCTTTCATTGGTTACATCTGTTGAGTTTTTTTGTACAGTGTTTAACGCCCTTTCAACTATTGTTCAGTTATGTAACAGATTTCCTTGATCCACCAATGCTAGGCTAGGGCCCACAAAAACATGGGTGTTGGTGTGGCTAGAACCACAGACACCATGTTCTAAGTCCAACAATTTAAGCAGTTCGCCACGCAGGACTCCTACCTCTTTTGAGTATTTGGTAAAATTTGCCTCCTACAAAAGCAGGGTAATGTGAAATAACAGTTCAGATGGTATAAATACACATGTATGTAGTTTGGAATTCCAATAGATGAATTTCCTATTATTTGTAATTCTTTGCTATTCATGTTCATCTTGGAAATTAGACCACATTTACAAAAAGTTAGGTCGGAAAATGAAATTGCCTTTCAAGTTGATCATCCCATCATTATGATTTTAAAAAATAGATATTCCTATCCGAGCAAGTTGTGCTTATCTCACAGGTGTTTCTATCCTTTTTTTCATTCAAGTGCCATACACAAGCTTTTTTAGTATTTGGTGATCAAATATTTCTTTGGAAAAGAGTTAACTATTTCCACAAAATTGGTTTTAGACTGGTCTTAATTGAAAGCTGCACCAGTACATGGCAATATTTACTAAACTTATTATACTTAAAATGTGTGGAAGTTAGCTCAAAACACCATTCCATCTTATTTCAATAATGAGATTAACAATATTGTAAAGTCGGACTTCAAATTGCTTCTGATGATGTGTCAAGTTGCATTATTATTATAAGATACTATCCACATACATATATCTTAGTTTTTACTTTTATCAAGGGCTTAGAATGCTTGGTAATTTCCTAAAAATAGATTTTTGTGTCATCTGCTTTCCTAATGATCTGCTTAATTTTGATGAGGAATGATACTATAAGGTTTTGAACACATATTTCCCTTAAATTGTTAAGAAAAAACACTGCCCTGGTGCAAGTTTTTCCATATCAATATTGAAAAGAAAAACAAAAAAAAATGAAGATTGAAAAGATTGATAAAAATAATTGAAATAACAAGAATGTGGTGACCAATTGCTCGAGTTATTGTTTGAGAAAGTACTAATATTGCTGCGTATTCCAGGTTCACATACCAAGTGCTATACATGATGAGGATAGCGATGTTGAGAACACATTTACAGACACATTTGAGGAAATTACACCCACAACCGACAAACGAGAACCTCCAGCTAGATTTCCAGGATTTAGCAAAGGTAGATTTTTGTGAACATCAGGGATAATTTTTGCTATGGGTTTTGCATCATTTACTCATTAAAATCTCAAAATACCCATTGTTTCATTTCTTATGCATGCATCACTCAGGACTCATTGAATGGAAGAAAAACAAACTTGTGTCAATGGCTGGAATCACTTAAAAAGCTTTTACTTTCATGCTATTATTCACCTACCTATTTGGAAAGGTTCTTTTTCCTTATATAAGACAAAAAAAAGTAAAACAAGTGTCTTTTACCAAGTGGTCAGAGAAGTTTGAATTATTGATTTAAGTTTCGTCCAAAAGAAATTTGAAAAAAAAAGGCCCATTTTTTTTTCGTAAAATACTCATTTTTTTTTTAAATCAGATGCATCCCCAAAACCCATTGTTCTAATTTTAGAAAATATCCCTGGTACATCTGTGCACTTTTAAAACCTATCTTTTATATTGACACACCTAAATGCACCTCCTGTAGGACGCTTGATAGCCAATCTGACACAGGAAGAAACTAGTCATATATCAAGTAATGTTTCCTTTTGCCACAATGATTTAATTTCCTTATGTATTTCATGTAGGTCTTTGCATTGAATAACATGAATATATAGCTGTTGTATTGGAACATTATCAGAATTGCATTGGACCATGAGAAATGTATTCTACATAAAAAAGAAACAATATAACATTTTCTTTACTTTTGGCAAAGCAACATTTCCTAGTATCTATACTGGAAGCCTATATTAAAAGGAAAAAAGTAGTCAGTTTGACATATAAACTGAAGATTCTTTGATACATAAAAAATGAACAATTAAACCTCATAAGACCTTATTTATCTGCTGATGTCTTTATCTGAAAGCTATCAAGATTCCACCAGAGGCCCATTAAAGGCGTCCTTCAAATTCAAAATTTCTTTAAATCATGAATATTTCCCAAAATCCAAAGTCATATCAGCTTATTGGTTTCTCAATTCAGCAATGTCACTGATACAATTACCCAAAATTAGTAGGCCTAAGCCTTTCCCCTATTTAAGGAAAAAAAAGCCCTGAATTGATAGTATCTATGATACATTACAGATGATGACACACTACCAGAGCCTATTGCAGCGGATGGGAATGTCTCCATGAACTCGACCACTCAATTTGACGATGACTCTCCACTGGAATCTACCAGAGTATCAAAACAATTCCGGCCCGATATAGGGAAAACAGACTCTTTGTTTAAATCTACTGAAGACTATGACACAAAACAGTTCCATTCCACAGACGAGCCTGAACTACAACAGCTTATCTCAGAAGATGAGAAATCCGACACCCTACCTACCCCCCAGTCTAACAGATCTAGTGTTGGTTATACTCCGTCCGTACAAGCTGTTGATAATACAAGGTTGTCCATGAACTTTGATGTTATCAACCCGAAAGCATCACTCAAATCTCCCTTGCCAGCCATGAGGCGATCACAACAGCTGAAAGTGGACAGTATGAATGCGCGACCTTCACCCACTGACACCCCAAGGTCAAGGTCATCCCAGGGAAGTGTGAAACAACCCAGTCCGCGGCCAAGGAAACAGCTGCAAGAGCGAAGACTAGACTTTAAAAAGGAATCCATTCATACAGAGTCTGTTAGCTCATATCAGCCCTCAGAGTCAGAAAACATTCTTTCTCTGATAAGTGATGGGAGCTATTCTGATGACTTTAACATGAGTAGTGAAAAAGATGGAAGTAGCAAAATTTCTATTCCAGATTTACCAAAGATTATTCCATCAACCAAACTGGGGTTTACTATCCACTGATGATGGTTTTACTTTATTTATGGACAGTCAATTTTAGTATTGATTGACCTCTCTTAAACAGTATGTGTTAAACTATTCAGGCTGAATTGATCTTAATAAAGGATGCCAGTCATTCAGAAAGCGCCTGCTAGAGATTTCTGACTGACTGGC
This sequence comes from Cerastoderma edule, assembly GCA_947846245.1. Taxonomy (NCBI): domain Eukaryota; kingdom Metazoa; phylum Mollusca; class Bivalvia; order Cardiida; family Cardiidae; genus Cerastoderma; species Cerastoderma edule. The sequence continues at coordinate 38,295,850 of OX401404.1, forward strand.
ACGGATATTAAGCTGTTAGTTGTCTTATACATCACAATTCTAGTTCTTTTTTCAATGGTTTCTTAACCCTTTACCAAACACCAAATTTCGACTTTCCCAAATTAAAAGAGTTTGCAGATGACATTTCATAATTTGATGTAATCAGAAAATGATCTTCTGATTAGGGTAGAGAGAATTGTGGGAAAAGAGGAATTGCTCTTTAACAGCCATTTCTCCCTTTCTCACAAAGTTTTCAAAGGTTGTCTGCAACAAACTGGTCAAATGTCGTTATAGTTTGGTAGTGGGTTAATGAAGGATGCTAGTCATTCAGAAAGCACTTGCTGGAGATTCCATATTAAGCCATAAGTTGTTTTATACATCACAATTCTAGTTCTTTTTTCAATAGTCTCTTAATTTAATGTACATGACTTGTCTTTCAGGACTTTGAAAGGCAATTTAACTTGACTGCTTATTAAATAATTGCATAAGAGGAAAACAGAGCAACAAGGAATTATTCTTCAAAGTTTTGTACATGTATTCACATGGTTTTTGTGCTTCAACGAGTATGTTTCCTAGTTACTGATCTGATCTATTGGTGAAACACAGGATTCACCAATTTAACCCTGTCTGTTGTACAGAATTCTTCTTCTTTAGATGTATTTGTATCAGATTGCATTTAATAACAATTTGTCAAATTGAATACTGGCTCCCAAGAAGTATAGTTTCAATTCCTCAAATTAGTTTCAATCAATATTGCACTATCTCTTGTATATGTTTTGGTCATATTTTAGTTTAAACATATTTTATTCAATGAAAAAAACACCATTATATACATTACAAACAATTTTGTGAAACGGATTGGAACGAAAGCTAAAAGCTTATAAGGTCATATTTTAGATCAAAGTCAAGAATGTTAAACTAATGTAGTGATAAAAATGAGTTACTGTTTACTATGTGTTGTAAGCTAAATATTTTAATCCATATACATTTGATGTATTTTATGCCTAAAACTGTCATCATGGACTAGCTTGTTATGTTATGATATTTACACAAAACTGTTCAAGACCATCTTTTAGTCAGATACAGAATGGTTACAGGGCTTGGTTTATAGATATACATATAGTTGCCTTATGCTTCAGAGGCCTTTCTTTTATATAGGTATAGAATGTCATTGAAATCTGCATTTTAATGCTAGACACAATTAAGGAGTTGACATTTGGATTAACCTCTTTCGTAAAATATATTTGGTTATTGATGTTTGTTAAATAATCTTTTAAAATGTGTAGAATTTCAAGTATATTTATATTAATAAACTCTCTGTGATAAAAGACTCACCTGTGATCATTTATTTATTCTTTCCTAAATGTTACTTACTCAGAGATTTGTGTTCTGGAAGTTAAACATGTTAACATTTTCATATTACCAATCATTGTCACTAAACCAAACGCCATTTTGAATTTCTTAACTTTCAAGTTGCTGAAATCCTGTGATTCTGTAAAAATATGTGAAGTGAACCTTGGCGCCTGTTCACCACTTCTATGGGAAAGCCAGTTTATAAATGAACTAAGGATTTCCCTCTTGCACAAATTGATTATGTCTCATGACAAAAGCAGTTATAAACTTTTCCGAAGACCCAGTATAGATGGGTTCTAAAAGTGGCTTATCTTATTTTAAGTTTAGCTTGATATGAACATGCTTAAAAAACACTTGCAATACGAGTAATACAAATGATCTACATCTTTTCTGTAAGGTTATAAACTGGGTTTAGAAGCTGTAGAAAATAATTTATTTTAACCCTTATAGTGCTGAAACCGACTTCATGTTTTTGTTTCATATTGTTCCACTATTAAATGACAGAGCCTCAATAGCTCAGATAAACTTGAGTACCAAGTTATAAACCTAGCTGTCTCCGATTTTTCTCATATTGTTTTATCAAATGACACGGGAAAAATAATTGTGAAGGATCTATGTGGCTCAGTGGTTAAGGTGGTGGACTTAGAAGTCTGGATGGGTCCCCATATTGGTGGATGAAGAAAAGCTGATACATAACTGAAAAAAATGTTGATACGGCATTAAACATCATTGCAAGCGAACACACCAATGTAATATAGATATATTTGGTAAAACCATGCTATGGATAGATGCATTCACTGTTGTGATAAACTGTTTAACCCATTACCTAACAATAACGACATTTTACCACTTTGTTGCAGACGACCCTGGAAAACACTGAGGGAAACGGAGAAATTATTCATGACAAGCAATTTCTCCTTTTACCACAATGTTTTCTATTCCATTAGACCCATACTTTCCAATTTCATCACATTTTGAGATGTCGCCTGCAAACTTTTTCAATTTGGGACAGTCAAACATTTGGTGTTTTGGAAAAGGTTAAAGCATTGTGTTACTTTGATCCAGCCTAAAAACACATGTTGATCAATCGACAAATTTGTAGACTTGTATAGATGTGGAAACAGGGGAAATGGATAGGCACAACATCCACCAGATGAAGTATGTTGTATCTGGTCAAGCCATGTTTGGGGTGCTGGAAAGACGCCTCTCTGAAATTGGTTTGTTGCACTATCCCTAAGCTCGTCCCTAAATAGGCTTCATTCTCAGAATATGGTTTTCATGTGTAAGCCTCCCATCAAGTGGACAGTCAGTCAATGGCTCTTCACGGGAACTCAAACATTATGGGACTTAGTCACTTGATGACTGTTGGAAATTCAAGTCAACAGCAGGAGAACAAAATTGACAAAAAAAAAAAAAATCACACACATTGTCTATACATTTGGAAAGATTTATTGAGACATAAGGATATTGCTTATCATTCTTCTGTCTTAGTGGGTTTTAAAGACTGTCAGTACTGTAGATCTATCTTCTCAAGTCAGCTATTGTGGAATGTGTTGAAGTAGGATTGGAAAATGAAATTGAACATTTTCTTACCTCATTATAGCCCTGCTAAATAGTGTCAAATCAATTTTGGTTTTATATTCAAAGATACTATGGTTTTGGATATTAAAGGTGCTTGTTCACAGATCTGAGGAAATCTGGAAGCTGAAAATGTATTTCTTTAAAACTGTACAACAGATCTTGTTATAAAATGAAGAAAAGTCATTGAAACCAAATCAAATTTGTGTATACAGTGAATTAATATGTATTTTAATCCCAAAGCCTGAAATTGCTTTTATGTATACATGTACTGTATGATATAAATTGACCCTTCCTGAATTAATTACGATTCCAACAGCTACTTTTAGGGGGCCTCCGTGGCCTAGTGGTTAGAGTACAGAACTTGAAATCACATGGCCCCTCTCCGCGTGGGTTCAAATCCTGAGAGGGATAGGGACTTTCATGAGAGGCAGTCTCCCGACTGACTTACGGAATGCCGATGGTTCTACCCGCCTCGACCAGCCCTTGTGGGCAGTTGAGTATGGGGTCTTCCTCCATCATTAAGAGTCGGGCATCGCTACATAACTGAAATAATGTTGATGTGATGTAAAACCCATACAAAAAAAAAAAAAAAAAAAAAAAAAAAGCTACTTTTAATTGTATATCAAACTACAAAACCAAAACTATTGTATCAGAGACATCTTACTTTGACTTTCTCTACTGTGAAAATGCACCTTTAAAAATCAAATAAAGGTATTATGGAGTTTGAGGTTAGTTTAGCCTTCATATGCTGAGAGGTAAAAGGACTTGATCTGTTAATGGTAAGCAGTGCATTGCAAGATGACTGAAACACTGTTGATGCCAAATTAAATCTCAAACAATCAACCCAGAAAAGAGCCCGAGTCTTAACCAACAAACATTTCCTCTACTGGTAAAGGACTATTTGACTTCAGATGGGATTCATGGGCAATAAACATTGTGACCGAAGAACAAATTGGTTCGTGTGGTAGTCTATCTTTCTTCTTCAAATCATCTACATACAAAAAAGCATCATCATCGTATTCTGTGATAAGGGGCTACAATAAAGACAACACAACAGATTTTGATATCTGTTACACACTTTAATTTCAACTATATACATATGATTATCTTAACATAATCAAAATAAAGTACATCTCCTGAAATCCACAAGAAACTACCAGTATATGATACAATTTAATAAAGGTAGTTACTTTGTTGATTTTGTCCTTGAATAAACAAGCAGATGACTTAACATAATTATGATATGCCTGTTATCAAGTTTTTTTTTAACTCTATTGAACAAAACCATTTACTTAAATGTGATTTCCTGAGCCACCCAAAAAAAGTAGATCAGCAGATAAAAATCATGAAGTGCGCATAATATCATTTAATTGCTGATGCAGAAATCATTGTGACAAAAAGAAGAAATAACTCATCACAAGCCATTTCTCTTTTAGTCACCATTCTATTAAGTTGGCTTCTGTGCAAACTTTAAACACAAATAGATTAAAGAAAATATTTTTGAGTTTGATTACCGGTACTGCATAAAACACTTGCATATTCACCATTCAAATACTAAAAGTCTACTTAAGATCGGTTACCCAAAGAAAATGACAAAGTTGCAAAACAAAAACATAATTAGCATAGTGTAACACATTTTACGGTAGTTATTCAAAATGCCCAATATACTTCATAAATCAAAACAAAAACTCCAATACACGCATATTGTTAGTAGTTGATAAAGCTACAGCAGACCACCTGTCTTAGGAAACTATTACCAATTAGGCAGAAATCATCTAAGACAAGCAAGTTTTTCTTTTATCATAATTTATTACCGTTAATACACTATCTCACCAAAAATATCTTACAGTAACATACATTTACTTTAGAATTTAAATTTGTTTTTGCATTCCAATTGCACTGGTATATATTTAAAAAAATCATACGTTTGAAAGCCAATTCAGAGATTTCGAAATTCAAATACAAGAATCAAACATTCATCATATATAAATGCCAAACCACAAGTTTTTATTAGACAAATCAGTTTGTCACGCAAGAATGGTAATGATACAGCTTGTGTAAAGCCAATCTCCTTTATACCATTTGATGATGAATCAACACACCAAATTAACCCATTGCGTAGGATGAAATGTCAACTTGAACCAACAGAAGACTATTTCAAAGTTCTTTTAACCCTTAGAATGCTGGGTTATTTTCTAAGAGAGATTTTTGTGTCATATGCTTTCCAAAACCTTAAATATCTGCATAATTTGGATGAGGAAAGATACTCAGAGTAGCCAACAGGTTAGATCACAGGCCAGATGCAAATTTAATTTGTGGCTTGCCTTGATCCAACCTGTTTTCATAAGCATGAAGTTGGTTCCAGCACTGTAAGAGTTAATGGTATCTCGAACCAATAGCAGGTAGAACTTAACCTATACCACTTAGACTGCAACTCTTTTCATACAGATACTTACATGGAATCATAAATGTGTTACAGCAAAGAAAGATCCCTTTGGTAGGTAATATATTAACGTATCGCCCATTCTCCTGGCATCTTTAATGGGGACAAACTGTCATCATTTCATATCTGGTATAAAAATACAACTTTTAACCAATATGTGTTTCAGCATCTTGTACTTAACAATGAATTTGCTCATTATGAGATTTATTTCAATCAGTCATATTGCTTTAGATAAATCACTTTTGTCCTTTTGCATGTTGAATGTGGTCATACATTGGTTCAGGGACTTTCGAGTGGTTCAGGATAAAAAATCTAGTTCAAGGATGAGTATTCTTTTCATTTATACACCTTATAAATTATTAAGACAAACATGGATACAAACCCTTATAATGCTGGAATCGACTTCATGCTTATGCAAACAGGTTAGATCCAGGGCAGCCGCCAAGTAAATTGACGGCTGGGCTGTGATCTAACCTGTTTGCTACTCTGAGTATCTTTCCTCATCCAAATTAAGCAGATATTTAACGTTTTGATAAGCAGACGACACAAAAATCTATTTTAAGAAAATTACCCAGCATTCTAAGGGCTAAAGTCATTCCTTTTTCAGTCATATATCATAAGAATCTTAGTGTCCAGACATTTCTGCTATGAATACCCCAAAAGCAGAGTGCTTTTTAAATAATGCATCAAAATTACTGTGGTATGCTGCGATGTATGGACATCAAGAAATATAACAAAGAATGACGAAATACATTGCTTAACCATGATATAACCCCAGAAAATGCAATAAATGTTGAATAAGCCATCTTTATAAAAAAAAAAAATCAGACTAACAACAAAAAGAAAAGAATGGACATTCAGTTACGGTTTTCAACCAAAGTCAGACTTAATCCATGCTCCATAATACTTTACTTTGTTGCACCTCTACAAAAGATTTGAGAAAGCACAGTGACAAAAGGATAAATGCTCCTATAAATGAGTAACAAGTTATGCTTGAAATTATCAATTTTCTTGTTGTCAAAATATTCTCTTAAACCATTAAACCTTAGTGTTGTATGATACTCAGGTTAAAAATGCATAAAAGAAAACATTGATCTGAAATCATCATGTCTTTCTCCATTGAGCAATGAATTTCCATATATATAAAAAAAAGAAAAAATAACATTGAAAAATTATTCTATTACCATTTTCTTGTTGTCAAAATATTCTCTTAAACCATTAAACCTTAGTGTTGTATGATACTCAGGTTAAAAATGCATAAAAGAAAACATTGATCTGAAATCATCATGTCTTTCTCCATTGAGCAATGAATTTCCATATATATAAAAAAAAGAAAAAATAACATTGAAAAATTATTCTATTACCATTTTCAACTTTGGAGTATACACATTTTATTACAACCCAACATGCTTCTCAGCATTTCATCGCTTCTCAGCACAATTCCCTGAAAGAGAAATTTAGAAAAATATTTAAAGCATGAGAAAATTACACCAAAAGCCCCTCCCATCCTTCCCCAGGCAAGCTCCCCCAATTTTTTTATCATAGCGTTTTTCTTTTCATTAACACTTTACCACATAATGCTACACTTTTTTGCCTTGCAGCAGACGACATACATTGTGGCAAAAGGAGAAACTGATTATCACAAGCAATCTCTCCTTTTTGCCTCAATTCTATTTAAATCTATTCACATATCAAAACAGCAGAACTGAAAGTTTTTTTTACATGTTTACAAGGCTTTTCTAAAGTCATCTGCTTCAAGTAAAAAACTATCATATGCAGAGTTAAGACAGAATGCACACTATTGAACCACCAATCTTGTAATTTGAGATATAATAAAAAGGCCACAAGCAATTGTTTTTCACTTGTGGGACAGAAAAACTTATCCCAAAATGATGAGGGGAAAAAACAACACTGTGAGTACTTTAGTATCTTTGCTATATAAGCTCTATGTTATGTGGACTTGCTTTAAACAATAAATCATGTTGTAATAACAACCTTAGTGTGTAAATTTGAAACCCCATTCTTCCTTTTTTTATATTGCATGAAAGAGCTTCTTTAAACCCTTCCTTATTGGACCATTTTACTAGATTCCATCAATAAGTTGTGTTATTAAGGGTTCTAACATATACCAATCCTGTGGAAATGCTATAGTGTGTGTGTTTGACTGCTAAACCTCATCTATTTTTTTCCTTCTGTCACAAGTTGTGTGCTATTCATCCATAAATACGTTGCAGCAAAAGTGACATAGAATTGTTTGCAAGAAAAGGGCAATTTTTAACTAAAGTAAAAGTTAATTCAATCAATCCATGCTTTCAGAGTATCTGTATTTTTGGAAGGTATCTTATTCAAAGAAACACTTAATTTGGCCAAAAAAGGACAACCAATAGAAGTAAAAGAGCCAAATTGGTTCAATAATCAATAATAATTTTCTACTGAAATGAATTGAAAGCAGTGGATGTTTTCTTTATTGTTTTGAATTTGAACCATTTTGTTGAAATTCTCAATAACTAATTGATATTGAGGAAGTGATTTATAAAATAACAAGAAAAGCTCCAGTTACAAGGACAATTCCATTCAAAACTTTGTAATGGTGGAAAAAACTTCTTAGTTGAAGGTACTTTTCGAATCCTTTCCTTAAAAAAAAGAATGTAACAAGTTTTAAGAACAAAGATTTTTGCATCAGACAATCAAGTTTTACCCTTGTCTGGAGCTTTCTTCAAATAAAGATAGAGTAATAAATATAGATCGACACAGACCATTTAATTGGTCATACTACACCGTTCTTTTCTCGTTCTTTAAGCTTTTAGATTTCTTAGATCGCTGGGTTTAGCTGCAAAAATAAACATAGGCAGGTAATATCATGGCAAGCAAATATTTCAAATTTAAATATTAATATATTTAAACAAAGGAAACAACAAATAGCGTTTTCGAAAAATTCTTTCCAATGATTGAATCCTTTACCAAAAAAAGTAATCGTCATTATCTAAAGACAGAAGCATTAAATCTGAACATTACAATTTTCATACATACTAAATACAAACACAGAGACAGTCTTGAGGGTATGTTTAGACAAACTGAAAATAAATGAACAGAGCACTGCTTCTAACAGTGGACTAGCCTTCAGTCAATTTCATTTATGTTGATATCACTTTGATGTGGTTTTGAAGTAAGGATGGTCATCTGCAATTTCCCAAGAAGTTTTGGCACTGGTAGCACAATGTGAACAGAGTTCAATTGACACTTTTTCATTGGAGACATGAAGACACACACCACCTGTTGTTTGTAGACATTCTTTATCATACCCAGGAGCTGGATGTAAAACCTCAGAAGGGTTTGTAATATCTTTGTGGTTCTTTTCATCCAAGACACTTACGGTATTTACATGATTATGCACTGGATCTGTTTTAGTATTTTCCTTCTCATTGACTAGGTAAACCCCATTTCTTGTTCTCTTCACAGAGACAGTGTCACATATGTCAGATACATTGCCCTCGAGTTGCCTTTTGCAACTGGTTCTCATGTTGACATGTGTATCTGATTTGGTAGAGTGATTGTCATTATTGTTGTCGGCAAAAACCAAAGAAGCATTTAACTTCACACCTGCTGTATTAGAAATATTGCTCAGTAACGACATCAAACCATTTTGATTTGATATTACACTTCGCAAGTATGTAATTTCTTTTTGAGCTTCTGTCAATGCTCGGTTATTAACTTCAAGCTTTTCTTTCATGATTTCATTCTCTTTAGACAAAACTTCTACCTTAGTTTCAAGATCAGTTGTATATTGCTTCTTTCTCATTCGGTTCATTCTTGCATTAAGCGCATTTCGATTGGTTGACTTTCCCTTCTCTTCTAGCTCATAAATATCAATTTGCGGAACAATTGGTGTAGAGTTAGTCATTCTCTCTTGTAGACCTTTTCTATTTTCGCCGTCATGGAATGGTGCTTTCTGATGTGAATTATTCTCTGACAGTGATGTGTTGAATTTTCCTAGTGGATGTGTTGCTTTTTTGTTTATGAGAGGTTTTGAAGGTGAAGGAGTTTTACACGAGGCCAAATATTCCACCATATCGTTACTGTCCGAATCGACCTGGATTTCACGACTGTCCGACAAATTCAACTCATCCACAAAAGTCTCCCCAATCAGATCAGAGAACAATGACGTGAAGTTGTGTTGTGGACTTGGCTCTTCTTGTACAAGACTTTTAAGATCACTTTTGGAGGATTGCTCACTCTCAGGGCTGTTGAACAGCGTGGAATGGATGTCTTCCAACATGGCGACTTATGAATAGCACTCGTTCTTTGAAAAAAGGACAGAACTAACTTACGTTCAATAGTTTGTTGTCAAAATTTCATAATTGATTCCTTACCAATTCGGTAGTGTTCTTTCTTCGCTCTGTTTGACTGTATTTTGCAAATGGCGTAGGGTTCAACAACAGCGGAAAAAACCTCAACGATTTTGTGATTTCCGGTTGGGTTTTCCCGAATTCTGTGACGTCACTGAATTTTGTGTACTGGATAGGTATAAGCCCGCTTCTGTGCTACTCCCAACATGTCGATTTTTCGTTCGCAATATTTGATATAGGCTGGGGGTCCCATCCATGCGTAGTGCGGGGTATGTACACATGGGTCGGGAGCAAAAGCTACTTTAGTTAATCTTAATCAAAGTTCCTTATTCCTTGTTTAAGAGTTTTCCTATCTTCCACATTTTAGCACAGATTGCACGGATAGGTTGCTAGACCATGTTAAATAATGCAAACATTTATCGTATGTTATAAAATATAGAATAAAAAAACAAACAACAACTGTCCCATTTGTCATCCAGAAGGGACCTGCTAAATATAATATGTTCGCCGCTTTTGTAAAAGTAATAAAGCCCGCTTTAGTTGTGGGAAGCTTGGGTCCTGGCCCGTGCGTGTAGTGGCCCACAATATGTGCACGAACGGACTAGATTAGATTAATTTAGATTAAATTATATAAGATTAGATTACCTGACACAGGCCCCATATGGGTCCTCTTCGTCAGGGCCGGACCTACATTTTTAAGTTCTAGAACGGCTTAGCTAGGGCTCTGAAGTGACTTGCCAGAGGCCACTCCCATGAAACCAGAGGTCTCGGTGGGGCTCGAACCTTGGACCCCCGTGTTCTGAGTTCACCACCTTAACCACTGAGTCACGCAGGGCCCCAGGCTATTACGTAGCCTTAGATAGGGATCCCATGCTATTACGTAGCCTTATATAGGATCCCATGCTATTAGGTAGCCCTAGATAGGATTCCATGCTATTACGTAGCCTTAGATAGGATCCCATGCTATTACGTAGCCTTAGATAGGATCCCATGCTATTACGTAGCCTTAGATAGGAACCCATGCTATTACGTAGCCTTAGATAGGATCCCATGCTATTACATGGACTTAGATAGGATCCCATGCTATAACGTAGCCTTAGATCCAGGGACATATGCAATTTAAGATACTCACAAACAAGGCATTCACACTATTTATAATGCGTTAATTAAAAGACGCTCGGGTTGTAATACTACATCGGGGCAAAGATGTCGCTTTCTAGGGTAAAAAGGGAATTGTGCTGGTATATGGTATCAACAATCGCTGCGAAAGAAATGAATGTGAAAGAGGAGCAGGAGAAGAAACAAGAGAAGGAAGAGCAGAAGTATTTATAGAAGCAAGAGCAGTGTTCAGGGGGAGTAGGACGGGCTGTTACAGGAGGAAAAAAATAACAGGAGCAGTGGATACGGATCAGAAGGATGATCAGGAGTAGGACGGGCTGTTACAGGAGGAGAAAAATAACAGGATCAGTGGAAACGGATCAAATGGATTATCAGGAGTAGGACGGGCTGTTTCAGAAGGAAAAGAAATAATAGGATCAGTGGAAACGGATCAGAATGATGATCGGGAGAAGCACGGCTGTTCCAGCAGGAAAAGAAATAACAGGAGCAGTGGATACGGATCAGAAGGATGATCAGGAGTAGGACGTGCTGTTCCAGGAGGAAAATAAATAACAGGAGCAGTGGATACGGATCAAAAGGATGATAGGGAGTAGGACGGGCAGTTCCAGGAGGAAAAGAAATAAAAGGAGCAGCGGATACGGATCAGAGGGATGATCAGGAGTAGGATGGGCTGTTCCAGGAGTAAAAGAAATAACAGGAGCAGTGGGTACGGATCAGAAGGGTGATCAGGAGTAGGATGGGCTGTTCCAGGAGTAAAAGAAATAACAGGAGCAGTGGATACGGATCAGAAGGGTGATCAGGAGTAGGATGGGCTGTTCCAGGAGTAAAAGAAATAACAGGAAAAGTGGATACGGATCAGCAGGATGATCAGGTGTAGGACCGGCTGTTCCAGGAGGAAAATGAATAACAGGAGCAGTTGATACGGATCAGAAGGATGATCAGGAGTAGGCCGGGCAGTTCCAGGAGAAAAATGAATAACAGGAGCAGTGGATACGGATCAGAAGGATGATCGGGAGAAGGATGGGCTGTTCCAGATTTATATGGGTTTAACATCGCATCAACAATATTTTGGTTATGTTGCGATGTCCGACTCGTTACCCTTATAGCGCTGGAACCGACTTCATAATTATGCAAACAGGTTGAATCTAGGCCAGCCGCCAAGTAAATTGGCGGCTGGCGTGTGATCTAACCTGTTTGTGTCTCTGAATATCTTTCCTCATCAAACTGAGAAAAATCTATATAGGAAAATTACCCATTAACAGTCTAAGGGTTAATGATGGAGGATGTCCCTTTACTCAACTGTCCACAAGGCCGGTCAAGTCCAGTAGAACCATCGGTATTCTGTCAGTCGGGAGACAGTCGTTCATGCCATTACCGGGGTTTGAACCATCACCGAAAGTCTAGGGGCCATGTGATTTCAAGTTTTATACTCTTACCCCACGGCCACGTAGGGCCTGGTATAGCACGCAAATAATTTTTCAACACTTAACATATTGCAATTTCTTTATTGCCTACATGATTTAACACAAAGTAACAGAACACGGATAGAATTGCATTTGTAATGCGAATAGATTAACATAATATATACTTGATTTTCAGCATATGGAAAACCACTTACTAAGACTCAATTGATAACCATACAAAATATTTTTTCTATGTTTTAATGGTTAACAATCTAATATTGTTGGATTGTGACATAAGCATTGTGTAAAGTACATAACGATGACAAAGTGCAACATTAGTGGAAAAACCTTAACTGAAGTGTATTCATCGAAATGTAATGTAAATATTGCCGTTTAATTATGAATATGTATCGTTTAATTTGGTCTAAAACTCTAAACCATGAAGCGCCGAAGTCAGAAATATCGGCTTCATCATATTCATATAAGTATATTTATTCAAGCCTTATAGTACTGGAACCCACCTCATGCTTATAAATGACACAAAGTTGGATGAAGACCAGTCGACGAGTAAATTTGCGACCGACCTGTGATCTAACCTGTTTCCTCACCAAAATAAATCAGACATGTAATGTTTTGGAAAGCAGACAACACCAAAATGTATTATTAACAAGCATTCGAAGGATAAACAAATATCGTGATGGAAGTTCGCCACATCAGAGAAAAATTTTAAATTATATTTCTGTACATGCAGTTTGTTTGTGTAAAATAGAGATCCCCACTCAATGAAGCGTTCTAACCGTTTCCGATCTAACGTCATATCTAAATATGTTTTTACACTTTAATCAAAACGTTCTTAACTTCTTGGCATAAGGTTACTCGGATGATCCAAGGTGTAACTGTGTTGAAGCATTTACGTCTGAATCCTTCGGATAAGACATAAAGTAAGTAAAACGGCTATTTCTCAGATGAAATCTGTCGACTCATCATTATGAGCGCACGTAGACATCGATCTAGTAATTGACCCCAGGTGCAGACATATCCCCCTTACAAATTCGATAAACATTTAAATTTGGCACGATAGTTTGTGTAGATAAAATGATAACATAAAACAAATCAACAGTATTAAAAAGTCGTCTGTTTTGAGATAAAGGAAAAATGCAAAACCTTGTCGACGTGTTGTGAAGAGAGGCGGGTTAAATATCTAAAACTGAAATATTTATATAATAAAACGGGAAATTCATTTGACATGTTGTGTCGATAAAAAATTTACTTCTGTAGTTAAACCCTTAGAATGCTGGATAATTTGCTAAAGATACATGTTTTTTGTCGACTGCTTTCTAAAACCTTGAAAATTTGCTTAATTTTGATGAGGAGAGATGCACAGAGTAGCAAACAGGTTAGATCACAGGCCAGCCGCCTTTTTAATTGTCTAAACTAAAATATGTTATTTTATGTAATGTTATGTTATTTTTCTATTAGAGGTCGCTTAGCTCAGTTGAATACAATGATTTTCCTCATTAATACAAGTTGTGCATTGCAAATAAATTAACAAGAGGCTAAAACATGAAACTAATATCTACATAAATGAAAATAAACAATAAATAGTAAAAGTTATGTCTATCACAGAATGCTTAGTGACGAAAGATATATTGCTAAATACGATTCAACACTTTACCAAACGCCAAATTTTCGACTGTCCGATCCATTGCAAAATGTGATGAAATTTGGAAGATAATCTTTTAATTAGGAAGAAAGCATTTTGATAAAAGGATATATTGCTCGCCACGAGCCATTTCTTCCTTCACCACTATGCTTTCCAGAGTCGTCTGCAACAAAATGGTAAGATGTCGCTATTGTTTGTTGGAGCATGAAAATGTGAAAATGAAAGCTGTTTACGTTCGTTTTCCTTTCAAATATCTAAACTGTATGTACCTATTAGATTTTAAGATAACATGTATTATGAGAACTGACAAGATAAAATTGGCCGAAAATGACCTTGTTATTCCCTCTCAGATATCTAATGTTACAGCACGTCAACTGACGGATGCCATTCTAAATGGATAGAGTACGAATGCATGAGGGGATATAGCAATTCCCCTGTAGTAATAACAGCTTAATCTTAACATCTATATTTATAAACACTACAAACATAAAACGGTAAAGAAATACAAATAGACAGCCATTTCCTTCCAGAGACATTACTTTTTAATTGGATGCATAGTTTGAAAATGATAGCTTTTCTATGTAAATGTGTCTATGTGGCGTACATATATCACATTTCATTTTATGCTTATTGATCGATGTTTTATGATTGCTCGATCTGTCTGAATGAAATTTGTCTTTTAATCAGGGTTATTTGAGCTTTTAAAATGAGTTTGAAAACTATCGTGGATTGCCTAATATTAACATCCTAAAAGCACATATTAATCAGAATTTCTTTATAACATTTAATCCGGCATAATCATTTCCTTCTGACCTCTTGTGCCGAGGGTCCTGGGTTTGAATCCCCGTTAAAATTTCCGGGACTATTCCACAAATCGGCGTGAGCACTGGTTTAGTTTCCAGGAAGCAGTCATCGAGAGTGACTTTTAATTCGCTTCAAGCTTCCTTCACAATCGATGTAAAACAATAAGGTAAATAACTAAAAATCGTCGTCACACTTTCGCCTCTTTTAAGTCACGTGGTACCGACTTTTTACGAGTAGTCTCTGTGTATTTGATCAGCGGTATATGCTCAAAGTTGTTTTCCTTTGGCACTTCGTCAGACGATAAGTGGTTTCGATTCACTTTGTTAACACCAAAGTTATCTACCGTCCTCTTCGACTCGTCCAAACTCACAGCCCTGTCCAAAATAAGCCTCGAAACTAATTCAGGCGTGTTGGAATGTCCTAATGACGTCACTACCTCCGCGGACAATTGCGCATGCGTAGTTATGGGACTAAACGCACGGTTGACATGGTTGTTGGAATGAAATGGTGAATGTTCGTTTGGTGTTGCAGGATACGCGGTGTTATTACACGCGGATTTGTCAGACACGGGTGAGTTGGGTTCCGATAGTTTGTCATACGCAACAGATGCACTGCTGTCGGACGAGATATCACAAACAGTTGTTTTGGGAGAAATATCTACATGATCACAGGTATGGTTTGATTCCGCTTCGGACCAAAACGCCGCCGCCCCGTTTGGCCAGTATTTCGGATGGATCGGACTTTTTCCGAAGTGGGGGATAAGGAAGTCCTCTTCCGGTGTACACGGTGAATTTGTCCGTGAAAACATTTTCGTGCTTGAGATTCGTCTTTGTCGCTGAGTTTCGTCCTCCTCCTCCAGGAAATAGGTCAACATCTGACCTTTACCCTGAAATACAACACATAAACCATTTAGTTATTTGATTACAGTAAATTACCGACACAGGTCCCATATAGGTCCGCTTCCTCAGTGCACATTTTTCAGCTGTGTAAAGGCTCTCCTGGATGCACCAATACTAGGCTAGGGCTCTAAAGTGACTTGCCAAATGACACTCCCACGTAACCAGTAGTCTCGGTAGGGCTGATAATGATCTTTTGTGACTATGGGTATCCTGCATGGCTTTAATCAGTCGACTGTTATCGTAGAGTAATACGATCTTCATCTAGGTTTATGATAGTATTGTAGTTATAAGAGAAGGCAACGATTGAGACATCGATGGAACCAATATTTTATCTAAGTGTTCAAATCCCAAATTAAACCACCTGGCAGACAAATTTGAGGATTTTGAGGTGTATACGTTTTGAAAATGATATAAGATTTCTGGAGTTTGTGTGGCTTTGATCTGAAATAACAGTAGAAACATTTATTTAATCCATTTGCAGAGTAACCATTTTTTTCCAATCCATATACGACTATATAGATTGGAAAAGAATGGAAACTTTGTTAACCCTTATAATGCTGAACCGACTTCATCCTTAATATGCAAACAGGTTAGATTCAGGCCAGCCGACAAGTGAATTGGCGGCTCGCCTGTGATCTAACCTGTTTGTTACTCTTTGTATCTTTACCAACAAAATTGAAGCAGATATTTAAGATTTTGGAAAGCAAACGACACAAAAATCCATTTTAAGAAAATTACACAGTATTCAAAGTGTTAAGAGAAAGGTGCTTTTCTTGTCCTTGGAAAACTGATTTAGTATAGAACTTCGTATTCCCATCATGTTATCACCTTTGCATTGACATATCCCCTTTCCGTTAAGGTGTAACCGCCAAGATTCCTCAGTAATTTGGTGACATCCTCACTACAGTGGATCTTCAAAGCTGAAAGCGAAGGTATACAAATGCGTTATGAAAAGAACATTATTTTTTTGCATTGGCATAATGTCCTTGGTACCGTTTTACTAAACAAATTGCGCTTAAGATTTGCGTAAACACATCCTCTTTTTATAATATTTGGTCAAGCAATATTGCAAAGTAGCACATCATTGGAAACGTCTCTCTGAGACGCTTCCAATGACGTGTCACATTGCAATATTGTACTTTCATAGAAGATACTATCCTTGTGTATCAGTTTTGACTTACGCAAAGATTTTTCTTAAGTTGTTTAGTAAAACGATACCCTGGTATAGAATCAATACCATCTAGTGGGTCTATAATACAGTCCATATATGTGCACCGCAGCCTAAACTTCTGTAGTTTGACTGAAAAAGGTAGACAACTTCAGTGGCTTTACGAGTAGTTAGTTCTCAAACTCCACGCAGGAATACTCCCCTTTATTACAATACAGTACAGTACCACTGCCATCATAGAAATCACGTGACGACATATACAGGCATGTGACCCAAACAATATAGCGCAGACGCCAAAGAAATGGGTTCTTAATGATTGAAGTCAACATGCCATACTTTGAAAATGAATAATGAATCAAATTCATGCATACTTTGACAATTTCGTCAGTATTACCAGTCATGACTATGTAATTTGTTACCAAAATGTCTTTTAAAGAATCCACCCTGGTACGATTTTTTTATAACGAAAATACACTGTTGATGTCCGTTAGTTTGAGAGCCTGAGCCTATGTACTTTATTGCTTCGTTATATCGAATAAACTTTTCCTGGGTTGGCTGTTACGGGACCTTGTTGCGAACCAACAAGAAAAAAAAGGACCAACAAGAAAAAAAATTTAAGGTTGCGAAATGGTTTGGGTATGATTTAAGCAACTTCTGTCAGTTTTTTACATATAAATATATTTTGCCATTACTTTTTGTGTAATGACTAGGTCAAAAGAGTCAAACTTCTAAAATTGATAAAACATTGTATTCAGATTTCGATTCAAAATTTTAGATGAAAAAAAAAATATATATATATAATCCTTCCAGATCTTGAAGGATTTTTTTTCTGTGATAGCAGAGAGCTCCTACCCAAAATGAAAGGGAGATCACTGCGAAGGAGAATGGTTTGTTCTATGTATGGCCAAATATTTCATGTTTCTCACATCTTGATCGACTCTATGTAAACGTTGGTCCGAAACCATAAAATACACCATTGCTTCACGAACCTACCCTATATGGAACAGTTGTGCAAGAAAGCACGAAGCCGACTTGATGAAAAATTTAACACATATTTCAGATTACCACTTTTTTTCCTATATGAATAAATGTACATACTTCTCTTAACTATAAAAACTAGGGATGGGAACGAATATTCGAATATTCGAATATTCGAATAGCGGGTCGAATATTCGAATAGCAAAATAGTATTCGAATATTCGATTTTAATGAACCCATATTACTGTATGTTTACCATAAATTTTATTAAAAAATAATGTTGTTTTATTTTCATTTTCTTCCTCTAAACCGATCCCAAATATCGAAGAACTTGCCTAGCTCCCAGGTGCAGTTACGATGTTTTTACAACGTATGTCACACAGTAAAACACCTGTGACAAATTACCACATCTTTTGACAGTTTGCAAAACGATTAATTCCTAAGTGTGAAAATAGTCGATTTTAAGCCGCTAAGTCTAACACCTTAATGATCTGCACTTGCTCCTTATTATCCAAAACAAGTCAATCACGCTAATTGACAATTGTCAGTGTCAACCAATCACGTAACTTGTTTGTCGTGAAATTAAACAATTACTCTTTCAATAACCAATCGTAATCATGATTGCATATGCACGAAGACCAATCAAATAATGTGTTAGAAAGTATATTTTTCTTCAGAATAATTTGTCAAACTTATCTTCATTCTAATTTCTACTTCTATTTAAGTTTTTGATGGACCAACTCTGTAAGAAACTGGAAAAGTTGTCTGTTGATAAAAAACGAAATAATGGTTATTACTGCTTTGATATTGCATGCACGTACATGTATACATATATCGGCTATACACAAAAGGTTTGAACAGAGGACTAGTGTACTAGTATTCGGACATGCAGACATTCGGACATCAAAACGAATTCTAAAATCGAATATTCGAATATATTCGAATAGTTCTAGTCGAATATTCGAATAGTGATTTCACTATTCGTTCCCATCCCTAATAAAAACACGATATTTGTTTTAGAATATGACAAATCCTCGCCCTGAGCATGTAGAAAGAAATATCTTCTTTGAGAAGAAAATTTCCTTGGTGTCTTGGTCCAAATGATCCAAACGTGGATATCTTAATGTGACACAGTTACAACTTGGATCATCCGAGTTACCGTTGTCTCAGAGTTCTTTTTAAACCATTACCAAATAATGAACTCTCTAGATGCCAAAACATTCCAAGAACGAAATGTTTCTTCATTATCAAGCTTGGGGTTTCCCTTTATTCATTTGGATTTTGGAAGGAGCATAGCTTTCTATAGGCCGTGGCCTACACATTTTTTTCTAAAAGTCTAAAAAAAAAAGCTTTCTTCTTAAGATATATGCCAAATTGCATTTCCAACGTTCTGTGACGGGTGTGACGATCTTAATCAAAGGATGTCCGCTTCAAACACTTTAGAAGAAATTAACTTTGTGAAATCACCATCGGTATACTTACGCACACCCGTCGTCTCCATACGAGATGCTGTATTAACCGTGTCACCAAACAACGTGTATCGGGGCATCTTTAACCCGACCACACCGGCTACACAGGGACCTGTGGACGAGTATAGACATCATAACATAAGGGCTATTAATCCCTATAGCGTTAGAGACGACTTCATGCTAATGCAAACAGGTTGGATCCAGGCAAGCCGCCAAATAAATTGGCGACTGGCCTCTGATCTGATCCATCTGCTGCTCTGAGTATCCCACCATATAAAATCAAACAAATATTTAAGGTTCTAGAAAGAAAATGACACAATGATTTTTTTTTTAGAAAATTACCCAGCTTTCTAAGGGTTAACATTACCTTGGTACATGTTTTCGAATCGTCAGCCGCAGATATCTGGTTCGTAGTTGTTTTATATACACGCCCAATGCATATTGAGAAAATGTTGTTGGGTTTTCGTTTGTATCATGGGCCGGAGGCTTCATATATTGTGTCATAGACATATAAAAGTAGCAATTGTGCTTAAATCAAAACTGTGTTGTAATCCAAATTATTTTATATTGGAACCACAACCATAAGTATTAACCATTCACGTAAGGTTTAAACAATGAAAATATGTACATGTCATGATTTCTTTTGAGACCCGAAAAATATGATACAACATAATTGTAAAGGGTTAAAACATGGTGGAATCAGGAGACTTTCCTCACCACCAGCTTTTTCTCCTTATACAAACGCATCACTACTTTTTTCAATAGACGATACTTGAAGCCATATTTACTAAAGGAGTTTTAGCCGATTCCATTATACGTACATTGCATCGACCTATTCTACTAAAGAAACTAGATGACCTTGTAGAGTGAAATCGTGCCATTTTTCTAGTTAACAACAATGTTCTTTTGTGATAAACGCATTCAAATCAAATGTATTACAGTATAATCATTAAAACGAGTTTCTTTTTATCTTTTAGATAGGAATGCCGTTTTTCAGAATATTTTGATCTTTTAACATTAGACCAATTATGATAATGTTGTTTAGATGTATAAACCTTCTGTGACACTTCAGTTAAATTTTACTATGCATGTATGTTGTATTGTGGGCCAGTAGCCTTCATTTAAACTTGAAACTTAAAACCTCCAACACGATAGACTTACCTGAATGAAGCCCGATCCGCAGTTTTAAATTTTGGTCCGGTTTGTGTTTGATTTTGAAAGTAGAGAGCGCTCGGAGCATGTGTAACGACATCGAGGCTATTTCTCCAGCATGCAAATCGTCATTCCTGACCGGAAGTCCACTCACGACGAAGTACGCATCGCCGATTGTTTCTATTTTATACACGTCATAGTTCTCGATGATGGCGTCGAAGCAGGTGTACAGATCATTCAGCATACATACAACCTGTAATATGGATAGATATTCGAACACATTGCTCTATATTCTGCTTGCTTGGTCGGAATAACACTACGCCAGTTTCATCATTGCTTTATTTATCCTTAGAATGTTGGATATTTTCTAAAAATAAATCTTTGTGTCGTCTGCTTTCCAAATCCTTAAATACCTGCTTAATTTTCATGAGGCAAGACACTCCGAGTAGCAAACAGGTTAGATCACAGGTCAGCCGCCATTTTACTTGGCGGCTGGCCTGGATCCAACCTGTTTGTTTACATAAGCATGAAGTCGATTCTAGCTCTAAAAGGACAAAGTTTATTTAGGTATACCTATCTTCATGTATATGACTTAAAATATTTCCTCATTAATACTTATTGATACTCATTGATTTCTACGGACTTCTTTGACACGCGTGATTCATTCATGCACTCCATAAAAGTATGTTTGAATTCAATGCACCAACAGCGCCATATTGTTCCCCCGTGACTTCCTTCATTGTACTGCCTTTTCCAAATTTAGATTTAAATGTAAAATCTAAAACGTCATTTAATTTGATTAAGAAACAGAAATATATCACAACTTATAATTGTCTCTATTATGTATGGGGTACCAATCATTTTTTTTTTATTTGAAATGATGTTAAACATTTCCATATACATTGAACTTTTGTTGTAAGCCGGGGACGATTTACCCGAAAAAATGTCACCCTTCACTTAGCTCACGGAAAAACCCGAGTAGTAACGATTGCTGTTTGATACCTTAGTAGACAAACGGAGCTATTGTAAAAGGAGCGTTGGTTAACTTTGATTACATAAATGTTGTTAGTTCGCTTACCTCCATTGGTGTGCTTTCGGCAGACAAGGCGGTGAACCCGACTATGTCCGAGAAATAGATCGAGACACAATCGTATTGTTCCGGGATGACGGGTTCCCCTCTCTTTAACCGATCCGCAACAAACCTGTAGAAATGGTGGAAGGTTACTTGAAAACTGGCATACAAGTATTCACCCATTACAATGGCTTTTGAGCTTACCCAACAGTAGGCCCATCTATTCGAATGCTAACAAGTCACATTCTGATAAAACAATAATTAACTTAAGTAAATTGACCTTACGACACAGAGCAGTTAACCACGCCCACCGTAAATAGGGGAGGTCACCCTAATTTTCTCCGACATTCTGAGTGAAATAGCGTCAATGCACAAACTAGGATCCCTGTTTGACATTGCCCATGATTTCGGATATTCTTATTTGAAATCGGAAATATTCTTACAAAATAAGCACCTGCCTTTATTGCTGGATAATATGTACATAGCATGACAATTTGTAAAGAAGATGGTCTATTTTAAGCGTTAGCAGAGACATTTATAACAGCTCTGTATCTCTATGGCGTTGGGGGAGTGATTTACCGGGTGTAGGACAATTCCCCACTAGGACGATTCCCCACTAGGACAATTACCCACAGGACAATTCCCCCACTAGGACGTTTACCCACTAGGACAATTGCCCACTGGGACAATTACCCACTATTTGATAAAAAACATTTATTCAAATAAATTATGTTTTCTGTTATTTATTACGTAGATTTTGTGTTATTCATGTTATCTGTATTAATTAACAATGAAAATAAGAGTGGAAAATTATCAAAATAGAGATTCGAAGCATTGTTCCTTTTTCGTCTGCAAAAATATATACTGATAAAAGAATTGTACAGAATGCATGTAACAATTTATTATCAGTAGTATAGCAAAAGTCAAGTTAATGTCAATGACCAATTAATTAGACTGTTGATTCAAAATTTTAACTTAATGTGAAATACTTTACTTTGCAAATATTGAAGATTCTAATTAAAAGACTCTTTGTGAATTCTTATGATATTCATTTTTTAAATGCTTACACGTTTCGAGTAGATGGAATGTGGGGTCTAATGGGATAAAATATAAGGAAGCATAGGGATGATAAAAACATTTTAAAAGAATAAGAAATGAATAATTAAGATGTGAAAATCCAGCACAGACTGAAAAACATGTACAATGTACATAATTGATATATCAAATATCAATTAAAGACCTCGTTAGCAAGTTGTAGCTAAAGGATGATTAAAGTTGTGGAGCAAAGCAATTGTCTATTCAATCCAATTCCAAAATTAAAAAGCTTACCAAAATATGAATTTATCAATACATCTGTTTTCAATTGCCTAAATCAATAAATGGGTTGATTATTATTGATAGGATAATTGAATTGCAATTCATCCTTTTCTACATTTACATTATGCACAAATAATAAGCTTAAATCCATGATCACTGATTTTTGATTAGTTTTAATTTATTGCCTCAATAGTAAAGATTTATGAACAGATCAAAAGATATATTTCATTGCTATTATTTATCAAAAGTGGGGAATTGTTCTCATTCTCATTACAAAAAGATTTGTGAATGGACCAATCTTTTGACCTTTTTTCAACCATGTGTTATTTGTTTGGCTATTGTAGTATAGATATATTTTCATGTGTAAGTTGAAGATAATGGTTTGAAAATATATTTTAATAATTCTTTAATTCAGATTTTTGAAGAAAAAAAAATGTTTTATGATGATTTCATTTTACCAGTGGGGAATTGTCCTATTTGACACAAATGTGGGGTATTGTCCGGTGGGTAATTGTCCAGTGGGTAATTGTCCTGTGGGTTATTGTCCTAGTGGGTTATTGTCCTAGTGGGGAATTGTCTGTACCCCTGATTTACCCCAGCAGTGTGGGGTCCGATCGGCACCAAACACGATCCGTCCAAAGTCCGATCAGACTCGGATCCGAACGACATTGGTCCGTTCGGCACTGGTTCGATCGGACCTTCAAAATGACCGTATTAAATACTACTTTAAAACAGTTAATTTGCAGTATTTGCATGTTACGAACAAAATTATCTCATTTTGATTCTTAAACAGTTTAGATTTTTATTTTAATAAATCAGCGTATATCCTGAATTATTTAAAACGCAGACCTACCAATTTTGTCATGTTGAAAATGGTATAATAGTGTTGGTCATGTTGAGATTATGGTGTTAAACAATTGCTGATAGGTACAATCACTTTTTTGTTGTCAAATAAGTTAATAATCAAGACTTTCGAACATAATCATACTCAATGGATGATTGTCGGTTTTGCTACTTGATTACGAACTAAGGGTCATTTTACCAAACGAAATATTTTCAATTGTTCAAAATCTAAAGAGTTTGCAGACGTTATTTAAATGAAGATGATGAATTAATAGTTTTCTGATAGGGCAGACCATATTGTTGGAAAAGGATAACTTGCTCGTTAAGAGCAATTTTTCCTTTTCCCACAATATTTTCCCTAGTTGTCTGTAACAAAGTTGTCAAATGTAGTTATTGTTTGGTAAAGGGTTTACAAACCTCGATTGTTAAAAAGGATTAAGGGTTTCGACGCTAATTAACATCAATCTGACACAATTGCACTTTATGGTCAAGTCACAAACCCTTTATTGTTTAGCCGATCGGCGGTCTTTGTAATCAACCACTGGCTACCAAGAGTGTGTTTTACAACATATTACAGCAACATTAGATTCTTAAAGGTATTCGGATAAAGTTGCAACAAGGAGCTATGGATTTGTTTTTTTAATAGCTTTTAAATTTGGATACGATACATCGATCATTACAGGTAGGTGGATTGGGCTATAATAAGACAGTTAATTACTTGTTTAAGGTGCTCTTAGGGTCAATTAAAAAACAAAATCAATTAATTAAAATCCAATTTGAAGAATTTGTATATATCCAACTGGAACCCATGTCCTCTCACATCATTATCGATCAATATTGTATTTTTAGTAAACATTTGATTCATTATCAAATGCAACTAATAACATTCGTCTTTAAGTGTCTATTCCGTTTTTTAAAAACAACAATTTTTCATTTTCAAACGAAGATAAAAGACAAAAATAAAAATTTACTAACATGTGAAAGAAAAAAAGAAAGAAAATAATAGTTCATACTTCTATTCTTTACATCGTTTTATAAATTAACTGTTTGCATATATTTACTAATTGCGTGTAGTTCTCAGTCATTTCACAATATAAGTGACAGATTTTGGAAACGGGATAAACTCTACTTCACCCACAAGTCTCTCCTTATACATAATTTCTCTATAATAAGTACTTAAACAATATCTTAAGCAGTATTGACGAAGAAAAATCACAGCACAATAGTGCTATGTGTTGACGGAGTCGCACAGCGTGTTGGAGAAAATGGCGGATAGCAACCGAAGTGTTCGGTGATTGGTCAGTTCCAGCTGTCAATCAAAGTCTGTCGTAAGGTCAATTGGCGGCTGGTCTGTGATCTAACCTGTTTACTACTCTAAGAATGTTTCTTCGTCAAAGTTTAGCAGAAACTCAATTGTCTGAGAAGCAGACGACACAAAAGTATATTTTCAGAAAATTCCCAATCATTCTAAGGGTTAAAAGAAATAGCTCTACGTAACGATTAATTCATTTTGTAATCTTGATGTAATCGATCTATTTTGCCAAGGTAATGGATTCGCGTTCATCATTTTCAATATTCGGGCAAGCAAGCTGTCGCAAACCTCGATATGTGGTCATGGCTCTGTTTAAGAACGCGAAACATTTATTTGATTTACAATTATCCCTATTTTGCAAGGCATGGAGGACGTAAATGTCAGATTTGTTGAAGAAAACAAGCTTGTATCATTCGTTTCCATTAGAAAACCCATTTGTGTCAAAAGACCCTCGGTAATGAATGAAACATAACAGACGATTTTCAACACTCTTTTCTCTTTTGGATGGATTGATGTATTGAAAAAAGTGTTTCCATCGAATAAGTTGATCAAGTTATGCAGTATATAGACGACAATAGAAAAGGTTGTGACAATTTGACACGGATGTTCTGTGCAGACTCACTTTCTTAGGTTTTCATAGTTATAAAGCGGTTGGCCAAGCCTAAAATACATTTTGCTTTGACTGCATGAAGGAAACTTCAAAGGACGCAATTAAACGACATCTCACTTTGAATGCAATCCTTATTTTATCTTTTGCAACCAAGCCATTACGAGGGAGACGTTACATTTATCTAATGAGCCGGGTTATGCAAAGGCTAGAAGGGGTTCTTTCGATGTAAAAGTGAAATTCAGCATAAAACTTGACATAGCTCATTTTTCCTTAAAGGTGCAAGTTCACAGATGTGAGGAAATTTCGAAGTAAAAATTGATATCTTTGAAACAGCACAACATTATCTGTACTGACATATGATACGCATTGAATAATAGTCATTGGAAACCAAATTTAGCGCACATGTTAAAGATGATCAAAGGAACTGTTGAAACAAATTAAAATGATTTGTGGGTTTGTTGTTTTAAATTCAAAACTTAAGACAAGTTTTTGCTTACGTAGTTTTGTGAAACGGGCCCCAGAACGTTTATGTGAAGTGGAAACTTTAATCAGAATCCATTAAGCATAAGTATGAAGCGTAAAGGATGGACCATGAAGGAGGACTATTGCCGTACCTCGGGAGCATCCTGAGTAGTAGGTTTTCTGTCATCTTCTTCTCCTCGGACAATGCCTCAGTTCTCTCCGCCACGAGGCCCTCTAGGTTGTTGGCATACTTCTCCATCCGAGACAACAGGTTATCGAATATGTTGGAATTTCTGTGGAATAATTGGATAATGTCCAGCAAAATTGTTTAAATGAATTTCTGTGGATTGTGTATTTGTATTTTATCGAAAACGATGGTTTTATATTATCTCATTGTAAAGGTATTCAAAGGTAAGGACATATTCTGCATATATCGCGTTATCAAAGAATGGTTTAATTGATTACTTTCCTTAGAATTGCAGAATGGTTACAGCTCCATTTATACCGTGAGATGCTAATAATGGATATTTGCTATTGGAATAAGTTTCTTCAGAAGAAAATTTGATTAATAAGTCGAAAACCAACCTTCCATAACGCACCAATGAAAAAATGATTTAAGTAAACGACGAACCTAATTAATTGTGCCTCTTAATTTTGAAACACCCCGAATCTATGACACCAAACACATTTTCCATTCCAGTTATATTAAACTGACCATTTAATATTCTATTAAAAAATTCAAGAATTAACAAATCAATCGAAAGACTCACATTTCCGTCAGCATTACGTTGAGTTTATCCTTGGTCCGTTTAAAGTCCGGCCTCAGTTCGGGGTCTTCCTGCCAACAGTCCTGGATACACTCGATGATAAAGGGTTCACAGGACAGGTTCGATACATCCGGACGGAACGGTGTGCCCAATGTATCACCGCATTTCACGTTATCCACTATCACTGATAACATAAGAGCATAGTGTGATGTATGCCAAATGAATGGAATAATGAAGTCATACATGTAATGGCGCGTCATAGTTGTCGGCTTAAAGGTGCTTGTTCACAGATGAGAAATACGTCTAATGATTATTCTTCTGTGTGAACCATATACAAGTACAGCATTTGTGCAGTGTTAAAGACTTCAATCTTTTCATTAAACGTTAAACTTCAAAACTACCTCATAGTACATCTGTGAACTAGGACCTTTAAGGTCCATATCTTCAGTTACAGAACAATTTCAGTAAGATCATACTGATTCTTTGAAAGCAATCGTAGGCTTTCCCGTGGCAAAAACATGCCAACGATGGACCAAAAGTGAATGTCATTGATCTATGACCAAGGTTTTCTAACCCCCATATTCCTCGGGTATGACAGGGACATCATTACGATCGGGCATGTTAGTTTCTGACTGAAGTAGGGGAACCTTAGACTGATGGGTTAATTTTTCAAAAGAATTTTGTTTTGACCAGAAATGATACTCAGAAAAGCAAAAAGGTTAGAGCATAGGCCAGCCGCCAATTTATTTGGCGGCTGACCTGTGATATAACCTGTTTGCATAATCCTGAAGTCGGTTCCAGCACCATATGGGTTAATACCAGTTCGGCTGGACGGAACGCTGTATTAAAGCTTGTCGATAGCAATGTACGTAAACCAAAAAGAAATCTGACTTAGGAATGTAAATGTGGTTTCAGTATGTTTGACTGTGCAATGTGCGTAATTTGAAACGCTGCCTGCACTTTGGGTTATCTGTATATAGAGGTTTCCCAAACGAAGTTGGCCTAAATCTCTAAAAGCCACTTAAAATATGAGATAGCAATTTACTTTTATAACAAGATATCCAATGCTGTGCGACACCCTGTTATCGGTCCAAAGTGGCAATGATGACAGGATATATCAATATATACAATGGTGTTTAAAATCAGATTAACCAACTTGATACTATTCGAGGTATATTTGAAGGGTTGATATTACCTTGACTTGAATAACGTGTGTCACCCCATGGTCCTTTTCGTCCGAACATTTCATATAGAATAAAGGCAAATGAGTATACATCCCCTTTTTGGGAGCCAGCCGGATCTCTGTTAGAACTTCGCAATAACTCGGGGGCCTTCCATAATAAACCTGAAACATAATACGATATATTTTGATAACGAATGACGATTGATATGATAACAAGTAAGACAGTTCTGTTTGTTCATTGATTTTGCTTTTTCCCGCACTTTTAACATCTTTTTATTTTTCTTGTAGATCGACATGTTGGGATTATTTCATTTTTTGTTGGCATTATCTGGTTTCAGGTACTCTGTTTATTGAATTGGTTGTCACCAATGTATCTAATGGGCTTATTAGCCTAATGGAAGAACGCCACTTTAATTGCTTCGTCAAAGTCTCATTCAAGCCTCTGAGGACAAATCCTTTACGGTTAATATTTCCTTTATAAATGACTTTAAACTATTAAGACTGGGAACCGGTCTCTCATCTATCGAATATAGAGACCGGTTCGGTACAAATCTACCAGGCAGGATCCTGGTTGGTAACAGAAGGAACGAAAACAATGATAAGGGAAAAGAAACGCGTAGGTTACTTGTTGTTGTTGTTGTCGTCGTCGTATTTTGAAACGTTGCATTCCTATCAATCAAATCACTCAGATTTTATAAACTGCCCGCGTCTATCTTGTTGAACATAGTGAAGCCAGTAGACAGCGGGGACCAGTTTACTTACTATTGTAATATTTCTTCATGTCAGTCATACTACCAGACCGTTCGTTGACAAGCTTATGGAGACCAAAATCCGTTACTAAAAGCACCCAGCGAGAGTCGACCAAACAGTTGCTCGTTTTCAGGTTCCCATGGCTACCGATGTCGCTGTCGTGAATAAACGTCATTGCCTGTGTGAGAACAACAACAACAACGTTTACAAAGTATTTTCAAAACGATTTTCTATAAATGACTTGTTTACATGCATGAAGCCAGAAACAACTGTAAAAAACAGTTTTCCTTGTGCCAGATGTTTCTCTCAATGTTTCTATCTTAAAACCAAATTTTCAACCATAAAAACTAGTGTCACTTATTCCGATCAATTTCTTCTTTTGTAAAATTTAAACGAGTTTATCCAAAATGTTGTCTGACCAAATATTTTCTATATGGGGGGAATTAAAGAGCTGATCGTGACATTGTTATATTCATTAACTTTAATATGTCGATTTATCGAAAGCCAGGGTCCGTTGTGCTTGTGGCTTATTCTTTTTTCTTATGTTTTTATGATAGTGGAACCAACCACTGGTACAAGAAACAAAACTGTGTATACCACATATATACAGTACAATGCATAATGTTTGTGTTGTTATTGGTACCTGTGGCACCAGCGTGATCGAAGTGATGTACAACAGAAGCGGGTCTTTGATTTGAACGTTACGATGTCGTTGCCAGCCTTGATGTGTCAAGTTTTGTTGTCACCTGGACTTACCTTTATCAAATCCGAGATGAGAGATGTAATGAACATGTCATCCAACGTAATATCTTCATCATTCAGAATATCCTGTAAAGCACAAATTCATACGTTAGCCAACTCGATGATCCTTAAACCTTTCCTATACACAAAATTTTCGACTGTCCCAAATTGAAAGAGTTTGCAGACGACATTTCGAAATGTGATGAAATTGGACAATAACCTTCTGATAGGGCAGAAAACATTGTGGGAAAAGGAAAAATTTGTTGTTACGAGCAATTTCTCCTTTTCCCACAATGTTTTCTGAAGTCGTCTGCAACAAAGTGGTCAAATGGCGTTATTGGTTGGGAAAGGTTAATAGACCTTAAGTTTATTTGTTTAACTTATTGTGGTGGAACCGACTCCATACTTATGCAAACAGGTTAGTTAGGTCAAGGCCAGCCCCAAGTAAATTGGCGGCTGGCCCAAGATCTAACCTATTTACAACTCTGAGTATCTTTCGTCAACAAAAATTAAACATATTTACATTTAAGGATTGGGAAAACAGATGACACAATAGTTATACATAAGAGGAAATATTTCGAAAACATAAGATTATATTATTTCTACAATGTTTCTCCTTACGTCAAAGAAAACCACATATTGGTAATGAATTAATGAAAATAGACAGGCAAAGTAAAAAAGGAATGTGTAATTCTGGATTAATGTAACAAAATCAAATCGCTGCTTGAAATCTAGAGCAGTTCTAAAATTCAGTAACAACTTATTAATTTTTACATCGATTATGACGGAAGCCTGGAGCTTATCAAATTTACTCTCGATGACTGCTTCCTGGATACTTAACCAGTACTAACACCGATGTGTGAACAAGTTCCGGCATTTCCAACTCGCATCCGGCGGAATGCGAACCCGGGATCCTCAGTTCCAGAAACCTATGCCAAAGTATGTTCTAAATGTTGTAAGATGTTCTAAGAATTTGACATCATACGTTAAAGTTGACATTCCAAGATATTTTCTATTCACTTTCCTTCAGTGGATTTTTCATGAAATACCTGTAAGCTCCCTCTTGAACAATTTTGCGTCAGGATGTAAACATACGGCGTTTCTACGCATGCGCCAATAAAACGAGCGATATTATCGTGATTCAGCTCTTTGCGTAACTGCAACTGTTTCTTTAGCGCTCTGTCTATTTCCACACTCTTCTTCACGATCCGCTTAATAGACACGGTTGTTCCTTTGTAACAGCCAATCAGATTCCGTCTACCCATTTCGCTGCTCACGGAATGTTCTCGCTTCGAGTCGCCAAGGAGTGTGGCTTTGCTCTCTGATTCGTCGTCATAGGACAGGAACTTTTTGAACGGATGGCTTTTCGTGCCATTTTTCTTAAGTATCAAAAAAAAATCAAGCATTAATTAAAATGTTTTAGTAAATCATCAACCCATTCCCATTAATGGGATTTTGTGACTGGTCAAATTAAAAGAAATAACAGACGACAAAAGCATCAGATTGGGAAACATGCGACAAACGATGAATTGCTGTGCACTCGCACAGTTCACCATTTTCTCTAAACATTTGACTTCTTTCCCATACAGAGATGTATAATGAAAGTATGTAAGAATAAAATACGATTCAATGACTTCATTGGACGTGAAAAAAAGTCCGAGACGCTTCCAATGATGTGTTACATTGCAATAGTGTACTTCCATTTAGGATGCCACCAATGTTTATCAGTTTTGAATTACCCAAATATTTTCCTTACGTTGTTTAGTAAAACGGTACCCAGAAATATCGCAATGATACACGTCTGTGATTAGTACATACAATATAGGATTAAAACGGAAGGTCTATGGACCTCAGAACAATAGGGTCATGGGTTTGATTCCCGATAATACCCATCTTGAAGTCTTTCGTGATTCTACGATCGGCATGAGTATCTGATTTGTATTGAAGAAAGCAGAATCGAGAGTGGTAGATAATATGTACTTTTTTACCAGAAGAATGTGATTTTGCACCTTTGTCGGTCTAAATTTCGCATCTGTTACTGGATATGACACGGCGCAGTGCATATCTGCCGTCTTCTGTAAGTTATGGCGCTGATGTCGTATTGAATTTCTCGAATTATTCAAAATACAAACAACAGCAGACGGCAATCAAAACATAAGTAGGCACTTAAATGATGCAATCTTTTTCTGCTGCTTTTCTAATAAGATTTCAGTCCATCCCCTGCATGGATCTCATTTTTAAATCATTAAATAGGAGACGCTTACTCAAGTGATTCAAATCGCGTAATCTATTTGAAAGTTCAAAGCAATAAATCTTAAGATGAAACGTCGCGAATGCTTGTTTGTATATGATCGATATTTCTTCGGATGTCGCAAGGCTTTCTAGGCAGAATTTGATGCTGATACACAATAGATCATTGGCATCTGTGGCTTTATACTAAATAAAGAAAATATCATAAGTTCCAATAATTTCAGGGCTTTTGCCGTATTCGATCTGCAATAATCATTTTTATGTTAAGTTACTCTGGATACAGTTGAATCAACTTCAGAGAACAATAGAACAGCCTGGTCTCAAACACTGTTACCATGGAATAAAACTTTAAGCGAAGCTTATCTTGTAAACGAAATGGTTGCCCCTTCTTTTACGAGTACATTGTAGATTATTCTTAAAAGGCATTCATTGCAATACAGTTTAAAGTCCATCCCGTCTGTAAAATGTAATCCTCTATAAGTGGTAAACATCTTATTTATGTATTTCAAACAATTGCATTTCAGTTTTTGAATTTAGAGTAAAGTGCCATTAAGTCTGAACAAGTCTACACCTGTTTAAACAAATTTCATGTGTAAGACTTTGTCAGTTAGACCTGCATTAGATTATTGGTGTTTAGGATAATATCATCTAAATCTGTATTATAATTCCGATGCAAAAAAAAACATATCGTTAATCCATTACCAAACAATAACGGCATTTAAACACTTTGTTGCAGACGACTCTGGAAATCATTGAGGGAAAAGGAGAAACTGCTCTTAACGAGCAATTTCTCCTTTTCCCACAAGGTTTTTTGCCCTATCAGTAGACTTTTTTTCAATTTCATCACCTTTTGAAATGTCGTCTGCAAACTCTTTTAATTTGGGACGGTTGGGAATTTGGCGTTTGGTAAAGGGTTATTGTTTGTGTTTTGTAAGTCACCATTACACAAAAAGCGTATATACCTGACTTATATTAATCTTATGGACAAGTTGGCAGCTGCTTCAATAGAATGCTATGCGCTAGACGTAATTGAATATTAGTAGCTTCGAAATAAGGAATAACGTCCGCGATTTGTTTGCTTACCAACGTACAATTCTAGTGCAATTGAAGCCAAAGAACTGATACCATATACCGAATTCATTGTACAACACAAATTCGTTATTCTAAAACATCGCTTGCAAAACTTTTCACCATGACTTGGTGTGGATTATGTAACATTGATAGGGGAAAATGCGTTTTCAAGCAATGATGCTTTTGAATGAATGCTCCTTTTTCTCATTCTTGAACGCATTTCATGGCACAACACGTATTTAATGTTTCTACTATAGATAAACGAATATGCTTTTGGAAGTCTCGATATCATCCAGGAGAAAAGTACCAAGTTAATGATTTGTTGTGTGCGACTAAGGACCGAAATTTAAGCCGTACTTGGAAGGCAACGGGTTAATTGAGAATGCAGGAAATAATATGACCCATTCCTTCTAGACACGCAATTGAAAGAAATGATTGTCGTTGGTTGAAATCTTAGACGACGAATTAAGACACTGATTTGAGGGGACCACGGGAAAGATCTAACTTTATATAAATATTCAAGATATTGCGTTTCCCAAACATTTGTTTAAGTGGCAATCTCACTTGCCTGTTTAAGGGGGTCACACTATACAAATTAGACCAAAGAGCGACCTTACTGATTATCATTAATCAAAAACAATTCGATATGGGACGGGGATGGATGGAATCAAAATAACCCATTACAAGAAACGATCTCTACAATGTTTCTATGAAGTCTTCTTTACCAACAAGGAACTTTATAAGGGTTTATCCTGAAGCCAATGAACAAAAAAGCACCACCACCACCAACAACATATTAATCATTCTAATTTTCGATGTTAATTGCACGTTGGGTAAGTAAAGTTGAAATCATAAGGTGTTTATTCTGTTTTCTATGATCTTCTATATTTGTATCAATCCTTTCGAAATTTTCGGAAGGACCGTTGTTAATAGCATAATCTGGCATGTGGTACATTTATGGCTTTATTATCTCAAAGCATTTTGAAAAGTTTAGAAATAATTAATTCTTTATACAACCAATA
Organism: Cerastoderma edule; assembly: GCA_947846245.1. Taxonomy (NCBI): domain Eukaryota; kingdom Metazoa; phylum Mollusca; class Bivalvia; order Cardiida; family Cardiidae; genus Cerastoderma; species Cerastoderma edule. The sequence continues at coordinate 38,329,607 of OX401404.1, forward strand.
TATAAATCGTGTGTGCTTTGAACGATTTGGTGCAAACATGGTGATACGGGTAAAAGGACTATAACTTCTTTTTTGAAAAAAATGTAAGCATTTGAAAAGAGCTTCTATGGAAAACGGGTTTTTAATCTAAAATAGATTTGGCTGAGATATTCAAATGATACTGTGGGCCGGAGAAAGATAAACGCATTATTTCAAGTAATTCGATAGAAATAATGCGAGGAGTTCAAGAAAACCATAAGGAAACTTTGTTTTGTAAGACATTTGTCGAAAACTGAGTCATTTGGGAAGATTTTCCCTGTAAGTGACACGGTTTACCAAATAATTCTTGCATACCAGTTCATATATATCCTCATTTAGACTCGCATTTCCTCCGATACTGTGTAATGCATACTTTCTATCAGGTAATACATAAGCCTAGGGTCTTATATCGGCGGCTAACCAAAGTTATAAAACATCTTATAAATCGAATTCCACTATTGAGCGAATACATCATGGTTTTTTTCAGTAACAGACTATTTGTCTTTAATAATACTACTGAAAGAAGAATAAATTATGTAGCGTTGACTTCGTGTAACGTCATAAAAACATTTGCAAAGCCATGTTTCTGGTTGGTTATATCTATATCTTACCTAAAGTCCAAGCTATTGAAAAAGGGTTTGTGGGTAATTCATGCACTTGTGAGCACAAGTATCATAAAGTTCCGAGTGGTTGCCTTTATTGTTATAGTGTCTAGATCAGACATAGTTCGCTTAACGTGTTCTGCTTGATAACACTACCATACGTAGCCTGGAAAGTTTGTTTTGTCCTTGTTCACAGAGGTAAGGAAATTTGGAAGTTAAAATGAATCTCTTTAAACTGCATATCGGGTTTTCTCTTTAGAAGTTTACCGGATATATAGTAAGCTGTTTTGTAATAATGTCTTCTTGTGTTGATTTCTGACCAGTAAAAATGATAGATCTTTTGTTTTCTTTACAAATAAAGCACAAATGGTTGAGTCTTTGGTTGACGCATCCATCTTTAAACGCCAGTTTCGTTTCAGCGCAGATGGTCGTGTGATTTTTGTGGTAGTAGTATTAAATCCCATAAAGGAAAATCACTGTTAAGAGTTTGACCATTAAATTAACTATTACCGAAATATATTTCTGTTGTAAAAACTATTTTTCATTTGTTTAAGAGTTGAAACACTTACCCTCTTTTTCTGCTTAAGTGGCACTGTGTAATCCTCAGAAATACTCAGATCTACCTCTTTAAAGTCGATCTTCCATAGCAGTCGGTGCAGCTTTTGTTCGTATAGATAATGCCTGAAACGAACGTGTGTAATGTTAATGTTTATAAATCTTTGCTGAAAGGTGCTTGTTCATAGAGATGAAGAAATTTGGATGTTAAAAATGAATCTCTTTAAAACTGCACAACAGCTGTACTAGTATGATACGCACGGAAGAATAGTCAAGTTGAGACCTACCACAAATTAACTGTACATAATACGAAAAATTGACGCTTCCTGAATTCATTATGCTTTCAATGGCCACTTTGAATTGTATATGCAACAACATTACAAACACTTTACTGTTACAGCGACATTTTATTTTGACTTTCAAATTTTCTCTTCTGTGAACTGGCACCTTAAAAAACGTCTTAAAAAATAGTTCAGTCACATTTTAATGGTATATGTACGTGTACATTGTAACTGCACACAACACATATGTCGTTTTCATACGAGTAATAGAGCTTTTCACGACACTGTCTTTCTTGTTTTATGGCGTTTCAGTCGTATTACCTTCCAAAGAGATTCGTTGAATGAGGTTATTTCTTGCGTTATATCTGTTCTTTGGTGTGATCAGACATTGCTATCGGTCCAATAACATTCCACACAAGATGGGAAAAGATTAACAAATGATACTAATGCTGGCTTCTTACAACACTTTGTAAACATGCGTCCATGCTCGTGCGGAAGTTCTGCAATAAGTGAACCGTCTGATCCGGCCAAATACAATCTGACCAAACCTGATATAAAATACGCGCACTCATTTTAGACTTAAACATGAAATAAGGAAATAGTTTGACACCATGAGCTAGATGTTAAACAAGTTTTCAGCGGGTGCCTATTAACCATAAATTCATTCATTTCTTCGATTAAAGGCTAGAGTAAAATGGCGATGTTTAAAGGCAAAACGTTAATATATTTAATGAAACACTTTTAAAAAAAACCTGATAGGCATTACTATGTAGTCCATTAAATCAAAGTGTAGTCATCCAAGAAAAATAAAGTTGCGTGTTCAAGTCTTTACAAAACAGATTTGACCGTTTTGAATCTCGACAAATACTACCCGCTTAAATTGGGAGTCCTCCCATGTTAAACTATACTGATATTTTTGACAAGTTAGTTATGGGTGAAGATGTGAGACAAATACAATTTGGAATCGTAATTAAATCAAGGAGGGCAATTTAAATTCAATGTTCATTTTGACAGAAGTACAATTACCAATAACCAATTACCAATAATCAAAGATAACGAGTGGAAACCATGTTTCGCTAGAAATGCATCGTTTTATCCAACGAATGGCCATGGAACACGTGAAATACACATCTAAATTGTCAATGTATTTCCTTTTTCAATACAATCTTTTTCTTAATTCTTTACCACCGGCAGACGATATTTTCTTACTTGAAGCAGACGACTTTAGGAAAGCTTTGTAAACATGTGAAAACTCTTTCAGTTCTGCTGTTGTGAATGTGAATTAATTGAAAAAGTATTGTGGCAAAAGGAAGAAATTGATGGTGACAAGCGATTTTGCCTTTTGCCAGAATCTTTTTGAAAGTCGTCTGCTGCAATGACGCAAAAATGTGGTGTTAGGTGGTAATGAGTTAATGGAGATGGACTTTCAAAACTACACCAAAAAGGTGAACAATTTCACACACATTATGTCTTTTTTTTTTATCGAATTTGAAAGCAACAGCCTGTGACAATTAGAAAAAAGCTAGAAATCAGCATTCCTATGAGTATTGATAGAAAGCACTGAGGCAACTGGAGGAATTACCCTTCATGAGTTCTCCCGCCTTTTGCAAAAATGGTTTCAAAAAAGAAAACAGGCAATGTAATTATATAACCACAAAATCCCTTACACAAATTTTTTAAAACGAAGAACCTGTTGTCCCATATTAGAAAGTTTGTGTCAGAACGTGATTCAACGAAAAGAACAGAAAAAAACATGAAATGAATCAAGTTATAATCATCAAAAAGAATAAATGATAGCTCCCATCACTGTGAGACCTCCCACCCTTCTCACTATATAACCTGGGGTCCCGACCCAAGCGTATACCTCTAAAGTTTTCCTTCACTTTTCTTATAATCAGCAATAATCAGCAATGCGTATAGCAAAAAACAGCGTGAATATGGGTACGAGATTTCAAATAAAATAAGAGTTTTCTCATCCTTCATGAGAGAATTCCTAGTTTGGACCGCTTAAGCACCGTAATATCTTACAAAAATCGGTCCTCAGTGGAGACCCTCAATTTGAGGTTGAAATTTTGCGCGAAACGCTCAAGTTGTGAAATCTCAGCTGAGAAAAAAACTGAGTTTTAGGACTAACTCGGATGATCCAAGCTGTAACTGTGTGTAGATTGAAATATCTACGTCTGGATCATTCGAACTAGTTTAGGACTAAAACCAATTGAGATGTTTCGTGCAGCCAGTGCCTGGCTAGCCCCTATATGGCAACATGTATAGCAAGCCGGTATTTGCATGTCGTGAATCGACCACGTCTCTAATGGATCTGAGCGAGTTGGTGGTTTCCTTCGACAAAACCGTTGTCAGATTTCATTAGCGATCAGTGTGTTGGGAAGGTTTGAATTGAATTGTTTTGACATTTTAATGATAACGTCCGGAATCATTTCTCTCGAGGTGAACCAACAGAACGTCGTTAAAATGTCAGAGTCCCCCCTGCCCCTTCGTCAAGAAGCTTTCCCTGAACTCGAACAAAATCTGCATTACGCTTTTCGCTTAAAAAAATAATTTACCGCGAACGACTTTTGAATCAAATAAGATTTAACCCATTACCAAACAATAATGACATTTGACCATTGTGTTGCAGACGACACTGGAAAACATGATGGGAAAAGAAGAAATTGCTCACAATGAGCAATTTTTCCTTTTCACAACATGTTTTCTGCCCTATTAGAAGATTAACTTACAATTTCATCACATTTTGAAATGTCGTCTGCAAACCTTTTTAATTTGGGACAGTCGGAAATTTTGCGTTTGGTAAAGGGTTAAAATAACATACACGCCCATCTACAGAATACTAACAAAATTGATTAAAGACATCCGTATTCATTGGGACAAAGGGGGAAGGACTCTCCTCTTGGTTAAAATTATCTTCTTGCGTTATAGTTCAATGAAATATTGTTTGTAAAAAAATGCTCAAACGTGTCTGTAATACGCTTTGGGTGAAATATTCAATCAACTCGGATGCAGAAATGTTTACACTATTTGTTTACTAATAGTCCGGCAGATAAATAGCAATTTTTTCTATAAGCGTGCAATAGTTTCTATAGAATTTGTATTTGTATTTTTATGTAGCTCAGACATTGTAGATCGCAAATCTGCATGATGACACCCTGTCATCCTTGAGCATTTCCGTAAAAACAAGATGGCGCATAACTGCATAATTTAAACATTTGATTTTTATTCAGAACAATTATAATGCCACAAATGCAATCTAATTTACAAAACAACTTAAATGATACCTAACACATACACTGTAATAAATCAAGTGGTCTGAATTGGTACTAAACATGATTAAATGGCCGCCGATGCCACCGTAATTAAACGATTTTGACACATAGTCAGGTTTATTTCCGTTTAAACCTTTTGGTCCATTGTACTGTGATATACATTTTGTATTGGTTACCAAAGAGTGTCTTAATGAGTCTGGTCAATGAGTCACAATTTGAAGGTCTCATGATGAACTAAAAAGAACATCGAAATCAATCATTCGACGATTTTCCCTGTTCATCGCAGCATAGACCCTCTCCACAAGCACAGTAAACCTTACACGATAATCGAGAATTGCTACAACAACAACGCATACTGGAGCACGGTATTTGACTTTCACATGAACACCGTATCAGTTTCAGTATTTCCTACGGGGCCATCTGTACTTGCGTTGGCACCGTAGTGGGAAGCAATGACTTTGTTTCACCATTTTTAAGTCCATCCGTATTCCAATGGATCAAGCTGTGGTGAATCAGGGTCCAAACACAGGTCTGATAATGTGCTCGTTTCACATTCTCTTGGAAAGATTCTGTGGTTGGCGGAAGTGCCTGAAGTTTTGGGGCTAATGCTGGCGATTTCCCTACCTTCTTCGCCCAAGCTGCAAATCTGACGTCGGGCATTGTTTCCCGTCAATTCCATAGCATGAAGCCGTGAATGTTGTTAATTCATCTACAATAGTCTGTAAGGGTGCTGTTGCATCACCTAATGATGTAAGAGGACACCTTCTAGATTTTGGGACTTAAATAACAGTCCCTTTGCCAATACCATGACAATATGCTCTAGTGTCACACCCAGATAAGGCGTGTGCTCCTAGTAAGTAAGGGATGATGTCCTTGTTTGCATTAACTGTTGCATTTATGTCATTCACAGCACGACCTTGAATTCGCGATTCCATTATCACTTTCACGGCAATTCGATTCATCATGAAGTGATAAAGTACTAACACAAACACGTCTGTGTCATCCAATATAATGGCAATTCCACCGTCCGTCTCATGTGTGATAAGAACCATTGCTGATCAAGAATGTTATCAGCTTCCTCGTGTGATGTGCGCATATCATGACGTCTAATCCTTACATTCCTATTTACATCTAAGGGCACATCATCTCCGGTTATGACGAGTTTGTGGTGAACCTCAACTGGACATTTGGAAATGATGTGTTTGCTGACAAGTCTTTGCAAATCAATGCAATTAACTCCTTCTTGTTCTCTGGAACCTTTAGTACAGAGTTTTGTGGCAGCAGCTTCATAGCTGTGGCCATCTGGTGTATCCGACAGAACGTCGCTCCTTGCAGTGCTCTTGTCTCTTCTTTAATGCAATAATCTCTGTATCTATCAAAGACAAGGTACACGTTGTGTCGATTTAATTTTCGCTCAATGTATTTTTCTCAATTGAATTACGTAATCTTGGACGGTCCCATTAGCTGGCCAGTGAATAATGTATAGAACTGCCGAACCATCTATTACAACATGCTCTATTTGAATTAAAACCATACTTGCGCTCATTTCCACTTAAATTTTGAAAGTTCTAGAATAATTGTAAACTAACTTAAAAGTACTTTAAATTCCCTTTTACAGAAGAATTTGGACTGAAACACGTTCACATGATGCTTTTAAAAGAGTTAATACTAAAGGTTTTGTTTACAATTAGCGATAAAATTAAGTAAGCCGAAAAACGTTGGGAACCAATAAAACCCAAGAAATTCTCCATTGTGAATGTCCATGTTGTTAATATTTGATAAATGACAGTATTTTCATGTGTTTCATGTGATTTTTCTAACCAGGTGATCGTCATATATTAATCCGAGCACTTCTTGCTATTTCGATGTTACTCGAATGTAAACAATAAAGTTAAATTGGTCAGCACCCAATTTATGAAAATAGCACTTTAAGGAAATAAATTATAAATAGTGCAAGCGTTATATTGTCATGATCCTGTATTTATTCGCTTTGTTTCAACATATTCTTTCATAATTGATAACTCATATTAACCAGTTTTGCAGTTTTTCTGAGCGCTAGTATGCTTTTAATGAATGTCTTGCTGATGTTTCATCATATAAAATCTTTTTCAGTTGAGATTTTGCTTTCGAGGTTCTAAAATTGCCAGAGTCTGTAAACAGAGCGGTTGGCACTGGTGACAATTCATGTGACAGAACATATTTCATGTCCATATCTCTGGAGCTAGCCTGTAGACCAATAACTCTGGCATAGATCAACTTTGTATCAAACGATCGTACATCACCTATGCTTAATGATTTCTTGGAAGCAGTTTGTGTTGTCACTGATCGGCTTATTGGTTCATGAAATGATTGTGGACATCTTTCTTCAAACTTTGTCATTTGATTTAAGCCAATATCTATAGCATTGTCTACATAGACAATTGGTGGTGCTACCTTCCCAGATACAATATTGACCAGTTCTGGAGGGTGGTCATCAGGTCGCAATGGATGAGTGCATCCATCGATTTTTTCTTTTACTGCTTTCCGATCTTTTCTATCTGACGCTATCCTGGCTTTTGATTCTTCCGTGTGTATTACCACCCCATTAGGTCTCTCTTCATCACTGAGTAACTCAATGCCCTGCTCGACTTGACTGCATATATTTAGACTCAATGCCCAGACCTTTAATGTTTCTTGTTTTTAAGTAATCCCAATGATCCCTGAGGCACCGTGGCCGTACCTCATGAAGGTAGTCTCTATAAACATGTTAGACCAAATACCATTCCATATTCCAGGCACGTGCCTCATTACATGCTCCCCCTTCAGGAACCTTTTCTCGACAGGTAATGGTAATGCCTCCATAGACCGCAAGTGGAATGATCCATACCGGGCAAAGTTAACATGTCCAGCAGTAAAAAAGTATGGGAGCATGGATATAACAACTGACAAGTGCAAACACCAATCACCTTCTCTCTCAGCGCGTACATATATCATCATTAATAAGACCACCTTAATGAGACAAACAATCCACAAGTTTGCTGTTGTGCAATATCGTTAAGAATGCTTTCTAATGTGTTGGCCTGATTGATATCTCCATCAAGCAATGTCTGCAAAGATAACTTTCTTCACAATGATACAAATGGTGTGATGCTGAATCAAGGGAAGTAACTTTTTATATTGCTTATTAAGGGAAGCAATTCTTTCATTACTTTGAGACTGCTTACATAAAGGAGAAAAGATGTATGTATTCTTCAAATCAAAGTTTCCAAAATGGTTTTAAGCAAGACATTATATATTAATGGAATCGAAATGCACACTATAATGTCCAAAATTGTGTTCTAAGAGATAAAGTACATATTACATAATTGGTTCATAGAAATCCCCTATATTTAGCGCAATTTTCCGCATGACCAATTTCTTAAAAAAATGACTAAAAATCCAAAAGTGATACCACATGTTAAAAAATTACAGATTTGTTATCATAATGATGTTCTTACAATATTTCATCATTTTACATGAGAACATCTATGATCAAATCCATCATATAACCATATTTTATACCCAATTTGATATTTGGCGGCCATTTTGGACGCCATCTTGAATTATGAGAAATGCTCAAGGGTGACAAGGTGTCATCATGCAGATTCTGCTTAAGTAATGCCCTGACAACAAGAAAATGTAAAAAAAAATTCTATAGAAGACATTGCACGGTCCATTGCATTATCTGCCGGACTATAAGATATTTTCCAACAGTTTAAACTTAGCGTGATATGAGTGGGGGAGAACCACTGTTTCTGTTAACGTGCAAACTACTTCAATGAGGGATTGCTCGCTTCAACCAATTCCTTCTCTTGTCAAGATGCATTCGAAGTGACATTACCTTTAAAGGTGCTTTTTCACAGACTTAAGGACATTTGAAAGTTAAAAACTATCTTTTTTTTAGTTTTACATCGCTTTCGAGATCTTCCACATACAGGCTGTTCATACTATGATAAACTGGCGCTTCCTGGATAACTTTTACTTTAAAAAACTACTTTGCATTGTATGTCAAACAACAATACAAAAACCATTGTTTCAACGACGTTTCTTTTTAAACTTTCAACTTTTTCTCTTCTTTGAGCATGTACCTGTAAATCAAGTAATAGACTTATGAAGCTTTTAAACGTATGTGTTGCTTTTGGCGACAACGAAAAGGTGAATTCTTTTCAAGAGAACTAATAAACCCTGTGATTGAAATATCCTTTTAGGGCAGAAAACATTGTGCGAAAAGGAAAAATTGCATGTTAAGAACAATTCCTCCTTTTCCTACAATATTTTCCAAAGTCGTCTGCAACAAACTGGCAAATGTCTTTACTTGGTAATGGATTAAGAACAACAATAATTAAAACAAAGTTAACGCGATCATGGCATTTTCCATTAACTTTTAGCATCTCATTTCGCTTTTTTACCTCTCCCATATATCAATTCCTCGAAAACACACCCATACGTCAAGCTAAAATTGCGTAACCCCATTTTCCTAACTGGGAAATTGGGACTGAGGGAGAATCGAGAGCAATAGTTCACGTGCAAAAACAACATGAAGAAAATTTCCCTATCCTATGATGATGGGTAAAAATTGGCCAGAAACGGATTAATTGCTTTAACCCTTTACCAAACAACAAATTTTCGACTGTCTTCAAAATGTGATGAAATTGGAAAAAAATCTTCTGATAGGGCACAACACCTTGTGGGAAAAGGAGAAATTGCTCGTCGCGAGCAATTTCTCATTTTCCCACAATGTTTTTTAAGTCGTCCGCAACAAAGTGGTCAAATGTCGTTATTGTTTGGAAAGGGTTAAATGAGCAATTTATCATTTTGTCATAGACGTTTCAAAGAACCTTTGCGGGAGATGTGGCAAAGTGTATGGGATAATGGGTTAACGCCTGGGGTTGTAATAAGGAGCACTTTGATTAACTCATTAAACTATTACTAATGACTAATTGTTTACATTGAAATGAGTGCGAGTCCATATCTTAAAGGGAATATGACTGGGTGAATAAATGCTGAATCAATAGTTTCATAGTTAGGTTTAAGTATAAACTTTCTTTATTTAACATCAATTGTGAATCAAGATTTGTCACTCTCGATTCTGCTTCCTGGATCATAACCAGTGCTCGCGCCGAGTGGGGATTAATGTAATGTCGCAAGGCGGAATCCGCTTCTCACGGTATTCGAACCCAACGACCCTCGTTTCAGAAGGTCGACGCGCTACCTCTTGACCACTGACATCCAGTTGTTCAATGACGCAATGTAAACAGTTGTTCTTGTCTCCGCTATTTGGCAATTCTAACCATTTGTTCTACGAAGGCATCGGTATCATGGCTCGTGTTTGCTTCAAAAACTCATGAACCCTGAGAATGCTGGGTAAATTTCTAAGAATAGATTGCACTGTCTTCTGCCTTCCAAAAGCTTAAAAATTTGATTAATTTTGATGAGGAAAGATACTAAGAGTAGTAATTAGGTTAGATCACAGACAACCCGCCAACTTACCTGGCGGCATGCCTAGAAACAACCTGTTTGCATTAGCATGAAGTCCGTTCCAGCACTATACTAGTTAATCTTTACAGTGTAATCCAATGTTGTTGTTTTTTTCTAATTATGTTTCTTTGATGTTTTATTGTTTTAAACTCGATTCCTCTTCAGAGAGATTCGTGTTTCCTGATCTTATACGGATTGGCGAAACCATGATTGCCACTACAATCTAATGCTATGATAAAGTTATGTTTAGATCTGCTCTCGATACTTGATCTTTTAACAACAATAAAAATAAATGACAATTAAACAAAATAAAGCCGACATATTTCTGTAAATAAACGAAATCAGTATTACTAAAGAAAAAGTATTTGATTTTGTTAAAAATTTCAATGACATTGGATTTCTTGTTTGATACGAAATGGAATCAACGCCGAACAAGATTTATCAAACAAGATTTATACACGTCTACTATTCGCTTTGTGACCTTAGGAAGAAAACAATTCATCAATAGGTGAAATTACTTGTAACAGGGAACTCGTCTTGACCCTTAGAATGCTGGGTAATTTTCCAAAAACAGTTTTTTATGTTGGCTGCCTTTCAACACCTTAGGTATCTGTTTAATTTTGACGAGGATAGATACTCAAAGTAGCAAACGGGTTAGACCACAGGCCTGGATCTAACCTGTTTGCATAAGCATGATGTCGGTTCCAGCTCAACAAGGATTAAACAAGAAGAATACTGTTGGTTTTGTGATTTTATGAAGAAAACAATGTATCAATAGGTGAAATTATTTGTAACGGGGAATTTAACTTAAATCTCAGTGCTTGATTTAAAGGTTTTGTAGCAGAGGCGTATATCGACAAAATTCGTTACCAGAATGTTCCTTTTTAGAATGTCATTATTTATAGAATTTTGTTCCAAATGACACCACCTCTAAAACAATGGCGTTACGCATCAACAATGGAAAATGAAGGGGCGATCAATTACCGCTTACTAGCTTAAAAGTATCAAAACCATTTCTTCAAAAGCTACCTTATCTTTAGTCAATTTAAATTTGCTGAGAAAATGCATTTTCAAAAAGCAAAGTAATCCTAGAAGATCCAGTTTATTGTCTTAATAATTCGAAATCTGTCGAGAGAATTCTACAATTTACTACGTTATATTTCAGAAAGAGATCCGGATCTCAATCTGCGAGATATCCCTTTTAACCCTTTCCCAAACAACAACTTTTGGCATATCCCAAATTGAAAGAGTTTGCAGACGACATTTCAAAATGTGTTGAAATTGAAAAATGTTCTGCACCTTGTGGGAAAATTGCTCGTTACGAGCAATTTCTCTTTTTCCCACAACGTTTTCTAAAGTCGTCTGCAACAAGGTAGTCAAATGTCGTTATTGTTTTGGAAAGAATTAAAATATATGAAAATGATAGATTTTATGGGATCGAGGTCATTCTCCGATTTTAACATTTTTTCAGTCATATCACTGCGTTTAACACACACATCCAGACATTTCTTATACAATGATCCTCAGAGATCTAACCAAGTCGCCGTTATCGTGAACAATAAAGGGTCAGGCATAGAGAATTGATGGTTGGTGCCGTGAATCGGAAATATAATCGGACAAGGCGTAGGAGTGTTATCCGGTGAGCCGAAGGCGTAACGGATAATAAAGCGAAGCCGAGCCCGACAACCATTCCTATTCAAAGACACCAAACATCTATTATATTCATCTTGTTACCTGAATGGGTTCAAATTAACAAACAAAACAGAAAGTCAATACTAACAGGTGCACGTAGCGATCATGTGATCTAGTGACGGACATTAAAAATGATATGTGGCACCGTGTTATCGGTTCGTAAATGTCCCAAGTGACAGTATAAATTGGAATACAATGTACACTATAAATCACATTTAGAAAATGTTTAGATCACCTACCTGAGAAAGAAGCCACCTGCTATAATGGATACTGTGGCGACCGCAATTAACACTGTTACTAGTCGCCAATCTGAATATAAAAAGTAAAAAAATAAGCAAACAATAAAATATAAAATAAGTATTTAAATCAACTGATGAATAGATAGATATAGAAACAAATATATGCACTTATAAACACGATTTAATGAATGAGGCATAGTAGTACAATAAACACACAAAATATATTAAAGGTTTTTAAAGGTGTAAAAAAGTTTAGAAAAAATTATACAAACACTGAATAGGTCAAACTTATCTGATAAATTGCCTTTTCCTTATTTGAACTTAACCCTTTACCAAACGCCAAATTTCCGACTGTCCCAAATGGAAAAGGTTTGCAGAAGAGATTTCAAAATGTGACGAAATTAGAAAGTTATCTTCTGATAAAGTAGAAATCATTGTTGGAAAAGGAGAACTTGCTCGTTACATGCATTTTCTACTTTTCTCACAGTGTTTTCCAGACTCATCTGCAATGAAGGGGTTACATGTCATTATTGTTTGGTAATTGGTTAAGCGTCAACATAGAAAATGTATACAGTTCTTTTTAAAATATTTCAGCTTATATAGGCCACAATCCACTCTAGCTTTCAACATGAATATCAACAGATATTAAGTTTAAGTACATTGTTGTAAGCTTAAAGGTAAGTCTTGCATTGTTTACTGTTCCATTCATTATAACCAAGTCATGTCAAAATGGCGCTCATTGCTATCTCATTAATCGTATATAAGAATTAGACAAAACTCACCAAACTCCTGTATGCACTTTTCCCCATCAAAACCACATTTAGGCTCGTCGGCTGGTGGGAAACCTCTCTTCCATTTGATCTCCCTGAACAAGTTCAACTCCTGCAATAGATATAAACATTATTTCAACCCTTACAGTGCTGGAATCGACTTAATGCTTATGCAAAAAGACTAGATCCAGGCCCGTCGCTAAGTAAATTGGCGACTGGCCTGTCATCTATTCTGTTTGCTACTCTGAGTATCTTTACTCATCAAAGTTAAGCAGATGTTTAAGGTTCTTGAAAGTAGACGGCACAAAAATCTATCTTAAGAAACTACAAAGTATAATAAGGGTTCAAAGTCGTTCTATCTTTATGGTTAAAAGGCTGCGTCAAATAGTATGTGAGAGTCTGGAAAATGGTTATTCAGTCAGCCCCTCATATAGAATTTTGTGAGTTCATATCCCCACTTTTTATCGTAATGACGCAGTATAAAATATATATAATTTGGTATTTGTACAAGCATCTTTCACCGTGGTGTTAACGCATTACCGCATAAAGCCACATTTTTGCGTCTAGCAAAAGACGATTTTCAAAAAGCATTGTGGCAAAAGGAGAAATTACTTGCAACCATGCCATTTCAATCTATTTACATATCCAAACAGTAGAACTGAACGATTTTTCAAATGTTACAAAGCTTTTCTTATGTCGTCGTCTTCAAGTAAAAAGAAGTCGTCTGCAGGTTGTAAAGAGTTTTCATTAACTTCCACAGATGAGTGAAAGATACTGAGATGTTGTCATTGAGGGACACTTGCCATCATGCCTTTTCAATCTATTTTCATATCAAAACAGTAGAACTGAACGATTTTTCAAATGTTACAAAGCTTTTCTTATGTCGTCGTCTTCAAGTAAAAATAAGTCGTCTGCAGGTTGTAAAGAGTTTATCATTAACTTCCACAGATGAGTGAAAGATACTGAGATATTGTCATTGAGGGACACAAATAACTGCTCTCGGACCTATCAGCTTTTTAAGACCACCCTGTGTTGTCAAAGTATAAATGATTCATTGATGCATTAACATATTTTGATGATATTTAGAGATGATGTAATGGTCCGAAGGAACGTACAAATGGGTAAAAGTGTCTTTTTGTGTTGTTAGTTTCTGATTGAAGAGCTGTTTAAAATACGTTTTCAGGATGCAGATCCTTAACGCACATTATTTATTCGTTGTTAAGACTCGGTTCCTTGGTGCCCGAAGTAGTAACGTGAACATATATAAAAAACACATTGTAATTTGTCTTTTTGTTTTAAGATTTGTCGTGCACATGTAAACCAACGTTAACACTGCGTGGCACTTATGTAGAAAGATCAAGGAATAACAGCAGGCTGAAAGAATCAATGGTTGCTGATTTAAAGAATTTGTGGTGAGAGCAGGCTATATGAAACTATAAAGGAATTCTCAACGTAGGATCAACTCAAGGCTGACCTATTTCAGCTGTGTACCAAAAAGAGTATCTCCAATGTTCTACTGGTGAATTATTGCTCCTTTTTTATACCAACAAATTATAGGCAGGTCAGTAAAAGGGAACTTTTCCCCATTTCTAATTAGCCAACTGATTTAACTGTATCTACCCTAATAACTAGTCAAGTAAAGATTTATCAATGCATAGAGCGGTTTATCCTATCAGGCTGGTTACCGGAATGTCGAGCTCGCCATGAGACACCCGGAAGTTTCCTGCGGGAACCAGCTCCACGGTCTGACCCTCGTCGGGGGAGTAGAACGTCAGAATGGTGTAGTTACCCTCTGCGTCGCCATCTTTGTCGATATACACATCGTACCCGAGAATACCTGAAACATACCACGTGACGATCAATCAATCATATTGTATATTGTATACCAAACGTACGCAATTTACGCAACCATTTGGCGTGTTTCATTAGAAGGTACACAAAGACGTTAAAATAAAACGGAAACTCGGTTCGGTCTTTATAGATGTATTCAAATTGCAACAGTCAGATGAGGACTTAAAACAAATATATTAATATCGTAAGTACAAATAAAGATCGTCTTGATGAAACGTTGGTAAAGAATAGCCTAAATGAAAAGTTTAGAGAAGTTATGGTTACGGGTTTATTCGGAACAGAAACTCCTCATAACGTTTAAAGATATATCCCAATGATTTTTTAATACGGTCAAAAACTCGCAAACGCGCACTAATATTTGTAGTTAAAACTAACGCATATCTGCATCATACATCAAAGTACACTTATTTTTGATAATCTTTTACCCAAACTGCGCTCTTATATTTGTTGTTAAAATTAACGCATATCTGCATCATATATAAAAGTACACATACTTTTGATAATCTTTTACCCAAACTGCGCTCTAATATTTGTAGTAAAAACTAACGCATATCTGCATCATAGATCAAAGTACACTTATTTTTGATAATCTTTTACCCAAACTGCGCTCTTATATTTGTTGTTAAAATTAACGCATATCTGCATCATATATAAAAGTACACATACTTTTGATAATCTTTTACCCAAACTGCGCTCTCTATATCTGCATCATTGTAGATAAAAAACTGCGCTCACGCATATCTGCATCATATATAAAGTATAAATACTTTTGATAATCTTTTACCCAAACTGCTAATGTTTGTAGTTAAAACTCTAATATTTCAAAGTACCTATAGTGCACTCTAAAACAGTAAAAGCGAACCCATATCTGCATCATATATATCACAGTACACATAGTTGTACCAGACTTGGTCCAAAACGACGCACTCAATTTTGTTTGAAAATTTGAAAACCTTTAAATGCATCTTATATCAAAGTACACGTCCTTTTCTGATAGTCTTATAACCAAACGGCGCACTAAAATGTGTAGTCTATCTGAATCATATATCTAATTACACATACTTTTAATTGTCTTGTTCCTGATCTGTGCAATAATGGCTATTCCGTCGGTGACGTTTCCGCCCAACTTGATGACCGTGTCCAGAGCCAGAGCGTACGTATAGACGGCGTCGTACAGATAGGCGGCAGTGATAGGTACCCGGATCTAGAGTGGGAAATCAAATCTGTAACACTCTGCTACCAGACGCAAAACTTTCGACCGTCCCAAATTGAAAGAGTTCGCAGACGACATTTCAAAATGTGATGGAATTGAATAATAGTCTTCTGATATGGCAGTAAAGAATGTAGGAAAAGGAGAAATTGCTCTTAACGAGCAATTTCTCCTTTTCCGACAATGTTTTCCAGAGTCAGCTCCAACAAACTGGTCAAATGTCGTTATTGTTTGGTAATGGGTTAAAGGGACTATCTCACAGAGTGTGCTTTGTAGGTAACACACTGTAAATTGGCAATCTAACGATGGTTCTTCAATAAACAAAAGACCAATATTAATTTCTTTATTCTGAAGTTGCTTAACATATACATTTTCAAACAAAAGAAGAGAAACGAGTTGCCATGTTTTTTGATGCTCTGTTGGCAAACTCGTACCAGTTTCAAAGATTTTGTATGACGGAAATAGCTTCTCAAAAGTGTAATATAATGTTTGTACGACCAACATGATGATGTCTAAAAATACCGTCGCTCATCTATAAGTAATTAAATTTTAGATCTTGTTTACGACGAACACTGTTTGAACGATTTACTTTATCTACCATATAAATGTACTACAACTCAATTAAACGATAATGAAATGGTGTGATAAGTGTATCAATTTTCTTGCTTTTTAATGCTACTCTATAGATTTGTAATGTCATTTTATCCATAGAAAACAATTTATTCTAAAAAGACTAATTCTTCGAATATGTGAGAAAGTTCTTTTAGTATTTGACAAATTGATTTTTATCACTTATCCTCCAGACAAATGTTATTTATATCCTACCATTTCTCTTCCGAACGGTATGATAATGTTTATCGTAACAACTTCCCAAAAGACAAGTTAATCGTACGGTCCCCCCCTCAGATTGACCAGTTTAATACCGGTTCGTCTAGTCCCAGCTTTATCCTAGCTATCACCAGTAACTTTTGCCATAAGGCGAACTATGGAATGATCAAAGGTGACTAATAAGCACCACAGATGGGGTTGGGTACCGTTTGCTGTTAATCATCAATGCAAACGATGTTTAACGTCGCTTGGTCACAGAAGAGAAGATTTGACAAGTTAAAATAAAATGTCGTTGAAACAATACAGTGTTTGTTTTGTCGTTCAAAATACAATTAAAAGTAGCTATTGAAACGATAATTGCTTTAGGAAGCGTCAATGTATTTAAGTATTTACAGTGTACATGCCATAGATGTCAAAAGCGATGACACACTCTTGGATTTAAATATATACATTCACTGTATACACACGTATCGAGGAGGCATTCATCGAGAGTTGGTTAAAGCTTCCGTCACAATCGCTTTAAACTAAATAAGTTTAAACTAAATCCCCACCTTGTCCCCGGCGTGCTGTCTGGGTACGCCATTGATGGGTGGTTCCTCGTTTTTCTCTCGCACCTTGTCCAGAAATCTCTCCCAGCCGGGGTTCACGGGTGGGCCTGGTACCAGCTGTAGAACCGTCTCAAACGACTCGATATAGTTGGTGGTCAATGGCACCTCCTCCTCGAATGGAACTACAAATGATATACTGGTATTTAGTAATATAAATGTATTAATTTATTTATTCACTTATCTATTTGTTAATCTATGGGCCTTATTTTCGAAGGGGACTACAAAAGGAGAAATAAATAACATACATAACACACAATAAACCCGATCTTTTTCACACTCTATAGACAATGTTCTAATTGACAAAGAAGTATAAAAAAAATGATATGTCGTGGGTCAGGGGTCAAACATCATCACCCAAGAGCAGGATGCCTCAGTTGCTCTATTCGAGGAAGATTTTTTACAATATCATGTCCTGTTTACACAATTCATCAGCCATGGTACGTTAGGCCCACCCTACCATATACATGTATAACATTTGAAATGTAAGACATGCATTGGTTTGAACATTACCCTAGTCGGATAAACTGGCTATCCTTTTCAACAAATAAAAAATGATTGCTTTAAACAATAATAATGTTATTTTGAGGTGGTAAGTCCTGTTCCCTATGCTTCCTGGTATTTCTTTGTTCTTTCAAAGTCATTGACTGTTATCGGACTAATACCATTCTGCAAAAGCAGAGGGGAAAAGTGTAGTTCGCTGTGCTATCAGCCCAAAGTAACATATATTACACGAAGTATAAAAAAGAAAATATGTTGTTAGTGAGTTAGCGTTTTTTTTTTTATAAAAATTGCTTTCAAAAGTAAATAAACGAACCCAGCAAGTGTTTAAGGTTTTTAACCCCAATTTGCCCGTGTAATGAAGAGAGGGGGTGTGAACCAGCGGATATCGTTAGGCGAATTTATCTCCACGCGACATTAGATGAAGGAATCTTCTTAACACCACAAACCCCTCCCTCCCCAATGTTCGGGTTTGCGAATGGTCCATGTTTTAAGTAAAATCAGTGGACAACGACAAGATATAGATATACGTATATCAAATAACCTTGAAAGAATAAAACCGAAGAGAAAACATCGTGACAAAAGGAGAAATTGCTCGTGACGAGCAATTTCTTCTTTTGTCACGATGGTCTCTTATGATAATATCAATCAATACCTTATTTAACGAGGAAACCTTTTTGACAGTTTAAACTGACAATCTTCCATAAAATACACAACAAATGAACAAGCGAACAAGACAAATATAAGGCTAAGGAGAATTGTGGTAATTCAGCCCGTATGACGTCTCACACTGAGGTATCAAAATGTTTGAGAAAGGTATGAGGAGCACTGATGAACGTTATATTTTCACAACCAAATGTATCTCTTGAAAAGTGTGTTACAAACGAGTAAGTGTGTCGTTAGGGTTAACAAGTTTCCGATTGACGTACATTAAGGGCAATTGATTGTCGACGATTTTCGAGGTACTTCCGCCTCTCGGAGCTGTAATCTAACGCCTCAAAGAGAGATAACAGATTCACCAAATGACCTGGTACTAAATATGACACAGCGAGCCATACTTATGATGTCGCTAACGACCTTTCAGGCATTATCAAAGCCGCGCTTTAACCCTGATAGTGCTGGAGCCGACTTCATGCTTATGCGAACATGTTTGATCCAGGCCAGCCGCCAAGTAAATTGGCGGCTGGCCTGTGATCTAACCTATTTGCGACTCTGAGTATCTTTCCTCATCAAAATTAAGCAGATATTGACGGTTTTGGAAAGCAGACGACACACAAATCTACTTTTTTGAAAATTACCCAGCATTCTAAGGGTTAACCATTTCGCTCCATGTGGAATTTCATAATTGGTCAAAAATAAAGCTATAGCATGCGAGAATCATTTAGTATAAACAATAGCATTTTTTCTTTTAAATAATTGTAAGAAATTCAATTCAATTTGATGCCAGAAAATCAGCAAAAACATGCGGATAAAAGAAGGATATTGCTCTTATAAATATTATTTCCCGTTGTAACGTGGTCTCTTGAGCCTTATTCTGAAAGTGTGTCATAATTTAACGTAAAGTGAGGTCGTTTTTACCATGTAGAAAATGATCGATTCGAAATTTTATCTAAATATGGCTAACAAAGACTTTGTGGATGGCGTAGATGATCTTGTCACAGATTGAGTACAACGCTGCTAGACACATTGCCTTGACCTCAAGAAATATGAGATACGAGGGATGGCTACTGAAGATACATATTATCACCTAATGCCATAGTTTGTGTATTTCAGCAGACGAATTTAAAAAGAAAAGCATTGTGGCAGAAGGAGAAATTGCTTGTCACAAGCACTTTCAATTTTTGCCACATTACTTTTTCAATCTATTCACATATCACAACAGCAGAACTAATATTGCTTCACATCTTTACAAACCATTCCAAAGTCGTCTGGTTCAAGTACAAAAATGTGGTCTGCAGGTGGTAAAGTGTTAACACTTTTCCCTCATCTGAGAATGTGCCGATAAATTATGGTTCTATTCAAGACTATAGTAATGTTTTCCCTTTTGTAAAGGACTTGTATGTGCTGCAATCCTGCACTAGATCTCAACCCTTAGAATGCTGAATACATTTCTAAAAATAGATTTTTGTGTCTTCTGCTTTCCAAAACCTTAAATACCTGCTCAATATTGATGAGGAAGGTTACGCAGAGTAGCAAACATGTTAGATCACAGGCCAATCGCCAATATATTTGGCGGCTGGCCTGGATCTCACCTGTTTACATAAGCATGGTGTCGTTTCCAGCACTATAAGGGTTAAGCAGTATGGAGCTGATGATAAAAAGTAGACACCACGTGTTTTCATTTGTCGGAGCTGTCTACGAAATCGTTGTTTCACCCATCATGAATGTCTATATTGCTGCGTTTATTCGACTTGCCAATAACCAAATAGAAAGGGTCACATACCTATAAGGATGGTAGTTTGCTACGTGCCAGACAGATGCAATAAACAATTGAAAGCTCATTAAATAACCAACAACACCATGTTAGAAGTGGGTGATCTAGGGGCGAAGGTGTTGGAGGTACATTTATGGGGTATTTTCGGAATGTTGTACAGCATAATAAAGTTTCCTAATTAACCATTTCCCTCATATGGAAATTTGCAATTGGTCCTAATCACTTTTTGACGACATATGGACTTTTCATTTGATTCTTAACCATGTTTCTCGACCCCTGGATTTTACAATTGAACTCTTTGATTTTTTACCACATATGGATTTTTGCAACTGTTATTATCGATTTTTGACGACATGAATTTTTGCAATTAATCCTAATCCACTTTGACGGTATATGGAACTTTGTAAATGATCCTAATAAATTTTTGACAGCATATAGACCTTTGCAATTGATCCTAATCAATATTCGATGACATACGGAATTTTGCAATGGACTCTTTTTAAATTTTCGACGACATAGGGAATTTTGCAATTGATACTAATCAATTTTTGACGACGTATATAAAGTTTGAGAATTTAATCTGTCTTTGAGATTTTATACCGAAACCACTTTCATGCTGCTTCAATCAAATACCTTTTGGCAAATACTTCTATAGTGAATAGAGTCCATACATACAATTTGCTTTATAACTTTGTTGACAGCTTAAAAGCTTTTTTGCAGGTTTATATGACGTTACATGTTACGAGACGTACATGGTCTCACGTACTCTTTTCTAACGATCAATACGTCTTCCGGATAACATGGCTATAAGACAAGCGGCTGTCGGCCTCCTCTTTAACATTATCATGCGATTAGTTTACAAGCCTTTAATTAACACTTAGAATGCTGGGTTATTGTCTTAAAATACATTTTTGTGTCGTCTGGTCTCCAAAACCTTCACTATCTGCTTAAATTTGATGATGAAATATACTCAAAGAAGCAAACATGTTGGATCCCAGGCCAGCCTACAATCAACTTTGCGGCTGACCTGGATCCAACCTGTTTGCATAAGCATGAAGTCGATTCCAGCATTATAAGGGTAAAGATAACACACGCTCTGTAAACAAAATACAGAATACATGATTGAGACAGACGTGGACTTTGTACACGGCGCTAGTCATACAGAAATATAAGACTGTATCGTTATGTATGAAGTGTTTGCTGTAAAACAATATGTTTCTGTATTGTATATTTTGTTAAAGGTCGCTTCTCTCCAATTCAACTTGCCCATGCAGCCGAATCTTATACCGAACTATTTCTTATCCGTTGAGTAGTTCCTCATTGCCAGCAATTCATCCATGTGCCGTATTAAAAACGATTAACCCTTTACCAAACGCCAAATTTTCGATTTTCCTAAATCCAAAGAGTTTGCAGATGACATTTCAAAATATGATAAAATTGAAAAAATAATCATCTGATAGGGCAATATACGTTTTGGGAAAAGGTGAATTGCTCTGTAAGATCAATTTCTCATATACCTACAATGATTTCCAGAGTCGTCTGCAACAAACTGGTCAAATGTTGTTATTGTTTTGTAATGGGTTAAGAACTAGTTATGGTTTTATTGATCCTCTCTTCTGTGGATCAATTTATTGTTTTGACATCATTAACGGTATGATACTGCTATAGAGTTTCAGTGGTTCAATATCGGATATGGATAATATAGCATAAAGCTTATTTTGTCTCATATAAGCATCATGGTACCGTTTTACTAAACGACTTACGGAAAACATTTGCGTAAGTCAAAACTAATATAAATGGAAAACATCATAAATAAAAGAAACCATATTGCAATTTGACACATCATTGAAAGCGTCTTGAAGAGACGATTACACGGATGAGTTACTTTGAAATATTGCATATCTCACTATTATAATAAGGGGGAGGTCGTTTTGAACTTAAACATTTTCTAAGAGTAAAGTATTTAGTAAAAAGGTACCCAGAAGGTCAGTTCCCATTCAATAACTATGCAGTATTTCGGACATACCAACGGACCGGACGGACCTCCATCTATCACACGGGTACTCTCCTAAACAAAGTGTCCGAATATGGTTATTTATATCTTGCAAGTTCTCTGCAATCATTTGACTTAGTTTTAATCAATTCATTTTACGTTGATTGTGATGGAAGCTTGATGCTTATTGAAATTACGCTCGCTGACTGCTTCCTTAGAATGTTGGGTAATATTCTAAAAGAAAAATGGTGTAGTCTGCTTTCCTAAACCTGTAATATATGCTTAATCTTTGTGAGGAAAGATACTCAGACGAGCCAACCGGTTAGATCATAGGCCAGACGCCATTTGTTTTGGCGACTGTCCTGCATCTAACCTGTTTGGATAAGTATGTCGACAGTTCCATCCCTATTAGGGTTAAATTTCGTTCTGGAATCATTTTCTTCTTTGACTTTACCTCAATACGTTTTTCATATGAAAATAGAACTTGATGCGAAACCCGTTGACAGACACCTTACCATGACAATCGAAAAGGAAACCATAGTTACTGGATGTATAAAATGAGATAATTATATATGGTCTTTTGTACTTCTCTTTTTAGAAAATGTGGGGGTAATAAGTTATTATTTGTGAAACTCTTGATAAGTTTTCTGCAGAGCTTCCAAACTTTTACTCTCTACCTTTGACGTGCTGTTTTACTTTTACCTTAAACTTAACAGTTGACCAACAATAGTGTAGTTATTTAACGACTTCACATGGATTCACCATTACTAGACTGGGGCTCATGCAAAAGGACACTTCCACGAAATCAGCTGAACTGATGTGGATCAGACTCAGTACCTGTCACTTACAAGCCTACCATATTGACAACATGGCCACGCAGGGTCTTTTATTCATAAAGCGTATATATGACTGTTCTATCTAGCATCATTGGCATATTTAACGTTGTAACAGACGTAAAACTGACTGACAAGGCACTTCAGAACCCGATCTTAATACTGATGAATTCAAGAAAAACCATATCATTACTGAAACTTTTAACACTGCATCAAGTCATTATAAAGATGAATAGAACGAATTGAATCGAGTATGACCCGTAAAACGTTTGCGCTACGAAAACCCAGATGGCGGCAATGAACTCTTGATATACCTCACTAATACCATATACTTAAAACGAGATTTGCACAAATAAGCAGCGCTCAGCGACTTATTCAACATAATTTGTTAGAAAATCGTTTTATGAGGGAGCCAAAGGAAGCAATTTATATCTATTTAGATAATGCGCTTTGATGAGCACACTAGTTCATTATGGATTGATCCTTTTCTACGAATCTCGTACCTCTATAAGTAAACCAGATTAGGTTTTATTGTCAACAAAGGTTTACCTATATTTAAACATCCATTCTGGTATTTTTATTGTGCTTCATAAAGAGCCCATTCATTCACACTTTTGAAGACCAATTAAAAGATAGTCAAAATGAAAACACTTTATTTGGACGATTATAGTCGTTCTTCCTCGATCTTTTTATTTGCCCTACTTTCGAAAGTTCTAAAATGTTTTTCTTTGTCCTATTTAAGGGAGATTACTCTGTATAATGAACTAAAGTGAATTTGAAGGTTTTTTTTATTAAAGCGTGAAAGGTTTTGAACCAGACCATACTCTTTCTACAAAGCTAGGTAATATGAAAAACTTAAGTGGACGTCCGAGCCATTCGCAATTTCGTTTAGAGTAATAATGTACTTGGCGGCTGGTCTGGATCTAACCTGTTTGCATAAGCATGAAGTCGGTTCCAGCACTATGAGGTTTAATAACATAAAGCGCCTAAGCGACCCAGCCGCTTACAACATGTTTAAAAAAAATACATCCACCAGATTCTTCGCATACTTATGTCTCATTAGGTACTGTCTAGGGTCAGTCGAGAACGTACTTGGCGGCTGGTCTGGATCTAACCTGTTTGCATAAGCATGAAGTCGGTTCCAGCACTATAAGGGTAAATAACATAAAGCGCCAAAGTGGCCCAATCGCTTACAACAATTATTTCTTAAAAAAAAGATTCATTTAATTGAGTCTGCGCATACTTACGTCTCATTAGATACTGTCTCGGGTCAGTTGAGTACATTCTCTCGTCTGGTGCAATCGTGACGTAGTCGGACATGTCTGACTTCACCAAGCGCTTCAACAGCCGGGCAAAATCCACCAGGGCGTGAACATCGCCTAGGAACACATAGACTGAAAAAGAAATCAATTTGTACATTTGTGAATATTACGATATAAGTTGTATTCATGATCAGTTATGAGGTTTGGTTGGTTGTAAGTTCTTTACATATTTTGATAATGAATGTATGTCTATGTTTTGGTCTGTTGAATATCTTACTCTATTTCTCCATGAAAAAAAGATAACCCATACAAATTACTTTTGCCTTTCTGAATAGGCTTTCTGTTAAGATTGAAGGTCGCAATGCCGTTTTGAAATGCGTTGCATATGATTTAGCTGTTCAAAGCAGTATTCATCATCATCAAATGACCATGTCAACCTCATTCAAACCAGAATCTCAAGTCTGGAATACGCGCATATATTCTATCTGTTATCATGTTTCATAAAAAGAAAAAGGAAAAAGAAACCGGTCGTCAAGAAATCTTACGGGCACTTGTTTTATTTTAGAGAAAACCGACGAAATTAAATAGTTCAACGATACATCGCCTAATCACTGACGTATTATTTATTACATCTTCAAAGAGCTCCAATTGCATCTGGGAGAGAATTTCGGAAATATGACATTAACCCATTCCTCAATATTGGAGGTTTTCACTGATCCAAAGTGAAATTAGCACCTGTCGACGTAATGAGAGAAAACGTTTGACTTTCTCTTCGTAATAATTGGATAGCGCAATGAATTGCAATATATCTTTTTGTCACGGTGGTTAGTAAGGTTGTTGGCAACAGATGCCTCAAAGCGAGGCACTTTAGAGTAAAATGTAAATCATACTTCAAATTGCACACTCAAGTCGATATATCCGGAAACACATTTTTTATTGTTTTATATCAATGGAAAGCATCGGCTAAGTATTTACATAAACCGTAATTATTTGTGTTATAAGCTGTCGCCTTTCAACATAAATCCCTTTAATGAAGTAAGTTATGACCTCTATTTCTATAAATCTCTCCAAATTAGATTTATATACAAGCATGTCACCAGTTCGAACAACTATTCAACTAGGTCTGTACACGCTGTGTTATCCTGCTCAGCGGTTTACGTCATGACAGCGCGAGATACCTTTTTGTGTACCTACGCATCAGCATCACAATAGACACATACGGAAATATTTGTTTTTTCAAATATAACCCAAGGAATTGATTGTGACATGTATAAAGTACAAAACAGATTAATCAAACATTTGAATCAATATCCAGCTAGCAAATAGGAAAATTAATAGGCTTTTTTTTTTCGTAGAAAAACAAAACCTGTGCCAACGCGCACCTTTCGAATACGGTGCTAGCTTGTGACATCACGTCTGTTTTAGATTGACTTACCCACAACCCTTTAGGCGAAATGATACAGGTTAGAGCAAAGGCAACCTGGCGAACGCAATGAACCTTGTACTAGGTGGCTGGCCTGTTTCATAAGCATAAAGTCGGTTCCATACTATAAGGGTTAATGATACACCAATACCGGTGTTTTATTCAAGCCGAGTAAAGTGAAAGCGGGATAGAGGTTCTGACTGTGTCGAAGTCCCCCTAGCAGCTATGTCATGAGATCCATTATCACTCTGTGCTTCTGGAATATTCCTGCTAGAGATCTTTGCCATGAGCATGTTAATGACACCTCACGACAGCTAAATGCATATTTGATATGGGGTATAATGACTTATGTCAGAGGAACCGCAATAAATAACGAAAGCGATGCTTTAACCGACAACCCTCGCATAGGAATTTCTGCTGTCGAAATTGATAGCAACATTAGAAGACGAAATATACCGACAAACCTGGTAATGGAATTTCTGTTGTCGAAATTGATAGCAACATTAGAATCGGGGAAACAGAAAACGGATTAGAACTTAATTTCGTTTGTGTTTGTTTGTAGCAACTTTATTGACAAAAGGATGCTAATCAAGATCAATTTCACATTTTGTGCAGTTGTCTGGCACAGGGGATTCTTATGTATTGGTTTCTACACCAAATTCGTCACATTAAGGTATGATGGAGTAAGGATTTAACCCGCCATCTCAAATAGAGTTTTGAGAGCTATCTATACTGAAATTATGAGCTGACGATACTTTCTACAAAACTGTTGAAACCTTAAATGTTTGTATGATGTGTATTTTTTAGCTCACGTAAACACCCGAGTAGTTACGAATGCAGTTTAACGTGACCTTTGAACTCGGCCCAGCTATACTCACTTCTGCTTGTTTTATGTGACGAGTAGACGACGTCGTACATGCTGGAGTGGTGATTGTAGGGGGAGATAAAGTAGACCGTCCGATTGATGTAGATGTTGTTGAGCTTGGACAGGTGAATAAGGCTGTCCGCCGTCTCGTTCCATTTCTCCGACGCCTCGACAATCAACGTGTATCTGAAACATGGTGGGAATACTCCAATATAGACCAATCGACAAAACACCCGTCCGTATGTTTGTCGGAGTGATTGCATTATAAGAACTTTTGAAAGCTATACCCAGTTGCTCAATTAATATTGAGGCGTTTTGTCGATCTGTAAATAGGGGCTTAATAAAGAAATTATGTTGGTATTGTCTCTCCAGAAATTAAGTTTAAAGGTGCTTGTTCAGAGATGTGAGGAATTTTTCAGGTTGAAAACTGATTTCTTTTTAAAGTGCACGTCATCTGTACCGTTATGTGATACACTTTGAATAATAGTTATTGAAATTTTTTATTTCTTTAGAATGTGAAAAAAAAAAGTGAAATTACGTCGACTTTAACCAAAAAGTGTGAAATTGCTTTTGATATCTTGAAAACGGCTATAAACCTTACATACTACGATAAATCGACACCTGCTGAACTGACCATGCTTTAAATAGTTTCTTTTAATTGTTTATCGAACAACAATACAAAATCATTATTGTTTTGAAGACATTTTTCAATGATACTAAACCGATTTTAATTGACCTGTAACGTCTTACCGTTTTCACTCGTAGTACTAAAATAGAGACGATCGACTCACGCATGAACTACCGTTACAAAATTATAGAAGACAGTCCAAAACTGATGATAGTCCGAAACTATTGCCGTCGGAATATGTTAACCTCTTACCGTTTCCACTTGTAGTACTGCAGAATAGATACGATCGACTTTGACACTTTGGACGTGGAGGGCTGGGTTCGAGCAAATGTACGGCGGATTACACTCTCGCTCTTCCCGAACTTTGAATCGTGGCATCTCTGGAAATAAACAATCAAAACCATGAACGATTCTACTGCCAAACTATACACGAGTTCCATTTGTGTATGGTCAGAACATGAGTTGTGCAGTTATTATATAAGGAGAATTTGAACATATCATTTTTAGGTCATACAGTAGGCATACCTTTACAGTGTACGTCTATTAAACAGCGTTTTGATTGATAATTAAAATGACATGTTGAATTCTGGTGTTACCCCTTATAGTGCTGGAACCGACTTCATACTTATGCAAACAGGTTCGATCGAGCCCAGCCGCCAAGTAAATTGGCGACTGACCTGTGGCCTAACCTGTTTTCTACTTTGAGTATCTTCCTCATCAAAACAAAGTAAATAGAAATGTCTTGATGTTTCAAATACAGCCCCAACTATTGAAAACATTTCTTTAAATTCGACTCTAAATTAACTATCCAGGAATATCACAGAATTACACGTGCCTTTAGTCCTTAACGTAAATATTTCTCATAATGTATTACATAGAATTCGACATTGGCCAAAATTGACAGCAAACTAGTGTGACAATTGTTTTTATGTGAAGTAGAAACCATTTTGACATTAAAAAAATTTCTCCTTTGTCACATTTATTTCTTAATTCGTATGCACAATATATGGTAAATCAATTATTTGTATGGAGTAGGTTGAACTTAGGAAATATCGCTGCAAAAGCTATTGTGAAACAAAAAAAAAATACCACATGAACAAATGTAAACAAATCTTCATGGTACAGGGCCAAGTCACAAAGCAGCTAGGTTATATGGGTAATGAATAAACCGCCATGATTCTTCATAACAATAAATGTTGAATCACAGTGACGGGTTCAAATATTTGTATTCCTGCTTACATCATTTAGGTGTTAGATACATAAAAAATAAAAGTGTTTAATTTAATTATTTTTTGGTCTTGTTGATATTCTACTATAACATACAGGCGTTTGTTTGACGAGAAACTGTATAGGTTAAGTCAATAAGAAATTCTAGGTCATAAAAAGTAAAAGCACCGCTTAACCCTTTACCAAACACCAAGGTTTTCGAATCTCCAAAATTGAAAGAGTTTGCAGACGACATCTCAAAATTTGATGAAATTAGAAAGTATTCTTCTGATAGGCCAGAAAACAATGTGGGAAAACGAGAAATTGCTCGTTATGAGCAATTTCTTCTTGCCCTCATTGTTTTACATAGTCATCTGCAACAAAGTGGTCAAATGTCGTTATTGTTTGGTAATGGGTTGAGGTAGTCCGAATGACCCAGATGAAGATAGCTCATATGTAGCACAGTTCTACAGTTTAAATAATCCGAGTTAAAACGAAACTAGTCTAATAAAGAATAAACCCCATTACTCAATGACAGTAAAGGACATTCTTTATGGTATCAACCGTTCCAATTAATTTGGATTTTCCTTTTGTCACAATGGTGTTTTTTCAAACAACACCACAAAGGAATTTTTCATTTCGTCGTTTTTTGACGAGTGCTTTTTCTTTCAATTTGGGTCAGTCACAAATTCCCTTACGCAGGAATGATATAATTTTCTTTGTTTCGAATGTGTCACTATGACTGGACCAAACAAAGAGACGAAAGAATAGGATGATGGCATTGTAGTAAACTATTTTCTGAATCTTGAGTTGCTTTCAGCACCTACACTCCATAACAATGATATATGTTAACTTTTATATTTGAACACCCCACCCACCACCCGTTACAACGACCATCCCGAGCATTAGTTTACTCAATAAAGCTACTGGATCAGGTTTTATTTTTTATCCTTTTATAGAAGGATAAAAAGCGAATGACATTGACACTGAAAGGAAAAACTCCACGTCGTTTAACATAACCCATTGTGCTAGTATGTGGAAAAATTCAGCATATATGGGCTGATATGTCGGCGATGTTTATCATACTAATTGATCACGATATTCAACTAAAAGATTTATTGTCATAGAAAAACTATGCTTTAACACGTTTGTGCAGAAGACTTCAGAGATTACTGCATAAAGAACAAAAAATCGTTCCTAATAAGCAAATAATCCTTTGCTATCAATGGATTCTTTATAATAGAGAAAGCAATAAAGAAAGCTTTTATCCTTAATTTGTCGTCTGCTGTGGCTTTCAACCCTATGCTTGGTAATTTTCTAAAATAGAATATTATGTCGTTTGCTTTCCAAGATCTTTAATATCTGATTGGTATTGATGAGGAAAGATATTCAGAGTAGCAAACAGGTTAGATCACAGGCCAGCCGCCAATTTATTTGGCGTCTGGCCTGGATTTTACATGTTTGCATAAGGATGAGTTCGGTTCCAGCACTATTTGGGTTAAATTTGGACCAGTCCAACACTACAATAGTGGGGAATGAGTAAAAGATGACTTATCTATTGACACACGCCTCCTGTGAGACAAAAGGCCTTTGCCGGGACCTCTGACAAAACCATATATTTACACTATTAAGTGTATCCTTTATTTGATTCTATTTAAACAGAGCATATTTAACCCTCGGTCTTTTACAATATCGTTTTAATGTATATTCACGTTCCCTTGATTCGAAATCATTGTTCGAAGGCTATTTTTGAAAATACCATGGCTTACTTTAATGTTATTGTATCTAAACTTGTGTTAACACCGTTTATTGTTTCGATACATTTCGCTCTAAAAGCAAGAGGAGGTGATAATTCTAACGTATGTATAAAAAGAAATATTATGCTTGTGATATCAGATTGAAATTTTACGAAAAAAAAATAGAAATGTATATCAAAAGCATTTACTCCTTTCTCACAGCAGATTCTAAAATTACCTTGAAAAGGCCAATGTTATTTTTCATGAAGTAAAAGTCTTGTTCATCAATCGATTTCTAGTTGTGGTTGTTTCAATGGTAGTTATTGTCTGACTTCGTGGAAAGTCCTTAACCCATATAGTGCTGGAACCGACTTCATGCTTTAGTGGTTCAAGTAAATTGGAGGCTGGCATGTGATCTAACCTGTTTGCTACCCTGAATATCTTTCGTCATCAAAATGAAGCCGAAAATGTAAGTTTTTGGAAAACAGACGACGCAAAAATCTATAACATACTACTCTAAGGGATAACAGTATGAATTTAGAAATATACGTCCTAAATGAAGTCAGAAATAATGAAGGTTGTTCATGGTGGAGATTTGGAAAGAAACCAGAATACACGAAGAACACTGGTACAAATTGCCATTTTAGCATTTAAACCAGTAGTATATCATCGACTATATATATGGTATTTCACTTCGTAGCGTTTCCCTACACGCAATGACCACTAAACTAGTTTAACCTTGTCTGTTGGCTACACTTAGTTCCACAAAAAAGACAACGGACAGCTAGTCCGGATGATTCAGACGTAGATATTTCATGTAAAACACATTTACGGATTGGGTCATCCGAGTTAACGGACAGCCAATAAATCTTGAGCGATTTGATTGGTCATAATGCAATGTTCGATAACACGACAACAGCAACAACAAGCAACAACATACACGGTGTTTCCCTGAATCGTTGCTTTGTGATAATCAAAGCAGACATCCTTTACCAGGCTTTGATTTATCCACTGATATGTATCAAAAGTCTTATCAAAACTTCAGTTCAAAACTATTTTGTCTAACGGTCAACTGTTTGTAAACTTTGAATCGGTACATGTTCGTCTCCAATGACAGTGTGCTGTTTTTTGTTGCTTCCATTACCTACCAGAATCCTGTCTGGACGATTTTTACCATACCGGTCTCTATATTCGACAGACGAGACACTGGTTCCCAGTATAAATAAGTACTACAGTCGTTCAAAACAAGTGCGCCAATGTAAGTGTAAAGATAAGTGATGAAAAGAGATATGGAACGGTCAAGCATGACAGAGAGAAGGGGATGAATGTTGAAGTCCAATAGTTACTCTATTTTAGATATTATCCTGGCACCGTAATTAAGTAATATTACGACCATATTAAAATCAATCGTGTTTACTTGGTTATCTACCAATTATGGGTAGGTAAGTAAATAGTGCTTTGCTCAAGGACATTTAATTAGGAAAAATGCTTCAAACTAGAATCAAACTAGAAATATCGGTTCTAAAACACCATGTACTATAAGCATCGGAAAGTCTGCGTGGAATTCGGTTGAAGAATCGTACATTTTGGTGCAATCAGAATCACATGGCGCAAGAATAACCGTAAATGCCTGATAAGTCAATGCCCTTTCTTAGTATAGATCTAGTTTACTGCACAGGTCTTAAGGAAGCATAGTTACACACGAATCAGTGACTCGTAATGAGAAACTATTCCCTTCTCTCAATAATTTCCTACAAAAGTTACAAAGAAATAAATCTATCTACATGTACAATAATTTCGTCTGGGTTTTCTTCTTCCACGCTGGAGAATTCGAAAATTTCAAATGTGAATATGTAAAACTAGCATATACTGGTATAACACCTTTTGGAATGACGGGGTATATGATCGTTATCGGTTTAGAGCGACTTATTCACCCGTCAAAACATTCGCTATTTGACAGTCTGATCAAATAATGTCTAATGTGAGTGTGTTTGATCTCACAGAAAGGTGAATTGGCATGACTGCATTAACTACGTATTGGGCCTTTATCATACTATCCAATCATATAACGTTTATGTTAATGGTCACATTGTACAGAAATACTGTGGTGAAGAAAATTCCAGAGCATTTTACCTTTTTCCTTAGTGTTACTAGCATATCAGTTCAATGGCCTTTCATTTAAAAATAATGTCAATCTTTCGTCTTTCAATTTCGATAAAGAATGGTCCGGATATATGTTTCCACAGTAAAGTGCCAATCCTAATGGGCGTGAAGGTTGCTTTATACTTAGACAGTTTAAAGTCACAGTTTAAAGATATTATCACTTCACCTACTCTGTGTCTACGGCTGTCATTTCGTAATTTCCTAAGCTTTATCGTGTATATATATCATTTACGAGTTCTCGTTTTTTTTTTACAATTTTCAAATCATTGGAGATAGTGATACTTTTACGCAATGTCTTTCAAAATTAATGTCCTTTGGTAAAGCGTTTATTCTCGGGTGTTTCCGTGCGCTGAGACATGCGCTTTCATTGGATAAATATAAAGAGTTCAGATTGCTTTCTAGGAAATAGTCAGAAGCTCCAATGATAAAGATGAACAGACTCTCATGGCCTTGGTCAATTTGACGCTAATTCTATTTTCTTATTAGGGTTGTGTTGAAAACGTCACACAATTCAAACAATTTCCTAATCGTCTTTTGTACACAATAACAGGATGTGCAAACCATTGAATGCGTCTTGTGTTTAAATGTTCATGTCTTTACTGTTATTCTAACACACCAGTGAGGAAGATGAATAAATAAATAGATAAAAACAGCTGGACTGTTTTCATTTTAATTAAGGTAGAATACCCCAAATCCGCCATTTTGCAACACAATTATTTCGTCGGATTACTTCGGTCGTTTTCGGCAAATACCGCTCGGAGCCGGAACTCTTCGGTTTAATAAAAATGGTTCCTGCTCAGACATAATTCTGTAAAGTCTAAACCGCATTGCCGTCAAACAAAAGCGTCGTGAAGCCATCATTATGATATATATACTACGGAAACACGCAACTTAACAATGAAAACCTCCTGTTTTACAGACCTTTCGTCATAAAAGGTCATTGTCCAATTGATTGATTAACCCTTTACCAAACGTCAAATTTTCGAATGTTCCAAATTGAAACAGTTTGCAGACGACATTTCAAAATGTGATGAAATTAGAAAATCATGTTCTGATAGGGCAGATAACATTGAGGGAAAAGGAAAAATTGCTCGTGACGAGCAATTTCTTCTTTTCCCACGATGTTTTCCGGAGTGATTAAATGTCGATAATGTTTGGTAATAGGTTAAGATCATTCTGTAAAAATATATTTACGTATCGATGCTCGAAAACCCCTTTACGCAGAAGATCCTATTAGATCAATTTAAGTTTTGCCAGTGCTTCAGAAATACTCGATTCTAAATAAGGTAAAACTTTAGATTCGAACGAAATAATCTAGAAACTTCAAAAGCAATAACGGGCTGTAAATTTAGGGAAATTTGATATGAAATCATTCTGAATTGCTTCTGGCTTCCTCTGAAGAAGTTAACTTGTACAGACATACTTTGCTGTTACCCATTTCCCAGAATTTTCAGTTCGATTGAATTTAGTATTTAGTTGTGGGTAAAATCAACTAACATCATCAAATCAGTTCCTACTATTAGTTTAAGTTTGTTTTTCAGATAACAATGGAAAACAAATGGCACCACAAAAGAAGCTTTCACTTTCATTTTGATAGGTTGGTGGAACATTAATTTTTTATTGATTTGGTATAATCTTATGGCACTTTGGATGAAACAAAAGGAGAGAAATTTGCGGGTTCTTTGACGTCATTCAGTAAAGCCCTTTGACGCACTATAAGTCATGTGATCTTATGTATTAGTTCACCCCTATTGCACAATGGTAGCGTGTCTGACTTGTGTGTGGAAGGTTTCGGGTTCAAGACCGGCATATGTCATACCAACGACCCAAATTAATTCAATAATGCTTCTTTCTTCCTCCAACGAGCTCTTAGTACATTCATTCTTATTTTGTCAAGCGACCATAGAAAAAGGAAACAGAATCATAATATATAAGACATTTTATAGTGTACTACATACAATAGCCTTTCACACATGGTTTAAGAATGGTTGCTTCATCCATTACCAAACAATAACGACATTTAACCACTTTGTTGCAGACGACTCTGGAAAACATTATGGGGAAATGAGAAATTGCTTGAAACGAGCAATCTTTCCTTTTCCCACAATCTTTTCTGCCCTATCAGAAGATTATATTCCACTTTCATCACATTTAAAAATGTCGTCTGCAATCTCTTTCAATTTGGGACAAACAAAAATTTGGCGATTGGTAAAGGGTTAAAACAAGATTAACTTTACTTGGAGTATCATTAAAGCTAAACAATCATGTTCGGGTCTCAGAGGGTTGAACTCGTTTCGGTCAAGAAGACACTACTTTATTACTAAAATGGTTTCAATGTAAACCATAATTGAACGAAAACATAAACAGTCTTAAGTTACAGAGAAAGCATTTTGTTAAGCGAATATTCAACCATTCTCAAAAACAATCATTAATAATTCACACAAAAAAATCTAAACTATATCATAGTAGTCACAGTTGTCGTCTGGCTTGTACTGGGGATTGTTTTTGTGGTTGGTAAAACTGTTGAAAGAACGTTTGCGTCATAACAATACCAATGGGCCTAAACTGGGGTTCAAATAGGCGCCAATATCAATGGTGGGAGGCATACCGCGACACAGGTCACTGAACAAATAGAAACCCAACACATTAATCATTCTTTATGGATTCAGGGAGCTTTATCATATAGGCATTTGTGATTGGTTCATCTCAAAAAGCAACAGCCGACGGCAATCAAAAAGCATTAAAGTAACATTTTTCATTTGTATCAATGGCTAGAAATGGAAGGAGCACGTGAGCAACTTCTACTTTTGTCTCGTATTGTCTCGTATTGAGGGATAGGTCATCTTGGTACCGTTTAGCTTAACATGTTATACTTACAACTTACAAGTTGTGTAAGTTAAAAACAACATTTCGTCTTATTTGAACATTAGATTAAGCAATATTGCAAAATAACGTATCATTGGAAGCATGTTTCTAAGGGCATTTGTTTTTCCAGTGTTATCTGAAATCTTAAACTTATAGTAGGAACTGGTTTGATGATTTTTGTTGATTTTATCAGTTTTGACTTACACAAACCTTTTTCTTAACCCTTAGAACACTGGGTAATTTTCTAAAAATGTGTTTGTGTCTTATACTTTCCTAGACCTGAGATATCTTCTTAATGCTGTCGTTGAAAGAAACTCAAAGTGACAAACAGGTTGGATCGAGGCAAGCCGCCGATTTACTTGGCGGCTGGCCTCGATCCAACCTGTATGTATAATCATGAAATCTGTTCCAGCACTATAAGGGTTCACTTGTTTATCAAAAACACCACCCTGTTTCTACAAGTAATACAATATGAAGTACATTATTTGCGTAATTGTTTAAGACAATGTCTGTTATCATGGCCTCTAGGGGCACTCCAACAAGGACACACATTAGAAAGAAAACCATCGAGTGGCCTGTGTTAGAATACCAGACAAAACCCCGAGGGTTTTTTCCTTCTAATGGTCTCTTTACAGTCCAAGCACAGAGCCTTATTGGTGAATCCAGATAATGCTTGATTCATAGTCTCGGGTTTACGTCTTGAAATGTAAAAATGTAGAAAAGTGCAAGACAAGATTTGGACAAAAAATGTATTGAGGATGACATTTGTCAAAAAGAATATCTGTTTTTGAATGTTTGTTCCCAAGAAGAAAAAGAATCCTTGACATTTGAAAATAAAAACCCCAACTCAATAAATTCATTTCAGGAATCGAGTTGATACTTTCGCCATGTAAGAATTTTACATTTGACAACATTAAACAAGAAACAGAGTTCGGCTCACATGAATAAGATTCAATTTACATTTTGTCAGACCGAAAACTCTGCCATGAATGGCCAGAGGCAAACACCAAAAAAGCTATGCAAGATGACACTACTTGGTATGATTCATTGAACGTTACGAACTCTTGAAAAATATTTGGAATTTGTGGCTCGAAATATGTTTTAAAACTAAGTAACCATATAATTATCGTTTAATGGTGACGTATGGTTTCATTTTAATAAATATGGTCGTACTATACTAACGGATGGTTAATATGTAGAAAAAGGCACTGCACTCATCTCAGTGTAAATGTTTACATGGATACTCTAGACTATACTGTTTGAACAAGTAAAGTAGCAGGCTTTTTTTATGTTAAAAAATTAGGTATACGAACACTCTTTAAACTAGGAAAGACAGTTTACAGTGTATCTATTGCCAAGATAAATCCTCATTCTAGGTGTCAAAGTCTCACAAATAAAAATGATGAATTACGTCTTGAAGTATAGGACAGCAAATCTAGTCCTGAACACAGAGCTTAGAATCCTAAGAGTGCTATTAAAGCATACTTGACGTAGACTTTAAATTATACAGCAAACTCATGCCAAAATATTTTTAATGAACAGCCTTATTAAAGTTCTATATTCCTTTGGTCATTCATTTCAAGTTTGAATGAAGTGTCCCTTATCTAAAGTTATATGCAGCTTTTATAAAGGTCAGCGGTACGAGATTCTAAATCGCCGAAAACGCCAGAAAAAAACAACAACTCCAACCACTTAAAACAGGAAAAACCCCTCCCAAATCTGTTTCTGAAACAAGTCAGAGGATGCGATAGATTTAGAAATCGATATGTTTAGAATCGTGTGAAACACGCAACAATTGTAATATGTCAGGTGTCGCAGATGGGTCACACCATTGTGTCGTTATTCATTCGGATATCTTCTGTTATCTAGGGGTCAATTGCCTTTATCCGATGCGTTCAGTTGTATTCCCAATAACACAATTTGAGAAGGTGAAGTCTGTTCCAATTCTCGGTAAATACCTATAAAGTTTTGCAAACCCATTTTGTGACAATAAGGACAATTGTTATTTCTCGTATATAGCGAAAAAGGTGTACATTGGCGATGGTAAGAAATAAGAAACGCAATAGGAAGTGATGAAGCTTAATCAGTCACCACATGTCAACATTATCAATGAAGGAGTATCATCACGTGGTCAGATTTAAAAAAAAACATGTCCGTAGAACCCTCGCTTCGTGTTTTCAAGTAGGTTTATCCCTCCTTATTAGTTACTTGTTTTTCATCAAGTAACACATATCATATGGCCAGTCAAGAGCGGTTTCATCCGAGTATCAACAACTTTCCTCTGTATTGGCTTAATAAGCGACAAAGGTCATGGAGTGTTTTGCCATTTACGGTTTAGGTGTTTCTCAAATTTGACCAAGTAATCCCCCCAGTTCATTATTATTAAATGATCTCGTCCATTTAGGTTCATTAATTGAACATTCT
The DNA here is from genome assembly GCA_947846245.1 of Cerastoderma edule. Classification (NCBI taxonomy): domain Eukaryota; kingdom Metazoa; phylum Mollusca; class Bivalvia; order Cardiida; family Cardiidae; genus Cerastoderma; species Cerastoderma edule. Next base: position 38,367,365 of record OX401404.1, read on the forward strand.
AGTTGTAGTTAAGACAAACATAATTGTCAGTCTCTTTAATTTCAATCAAATGGTACGTAAATAATTGACAAGATTAATGAACTTTTGAAGTAAAGTAAAATTTCGTTAAAAGTGCAAAACATCTTTACTGATATATGATACACACTATAGCATGCTCACTGTATAGATGCAATTTGTGCTAAGTAACCTTTTTTTTTTATAAAACGGTATCGCTAAAACGGTTTATATTGCAATCTTTCTCACCTTTATAAAGCTTGAAGTATATAGAGCAATATAAAATAGGGTATTAACAAGTTACGGGCGATTCCTTATTCTTAATCCTTTTCTTGCATGTGTTAAATTGTGAGAAGTTCAGATGCAAGTCATAAAGACAGATACGCTGTCTGTGCCAAGCAATATAACTATCTGAATGTACCTTTAATTGGATGACCCTTTAATTTATTTCCATTAGCCACTGCTTTTTCTCATAACATCTCAAATGTGGTTGTAAAACATCGTTTTTGTGAAAGGGAAGTTTATTCGAAAATTGACTGAACAACTCGGAACGAAACTATTTAAAATTGCTATGAACGTAATTTTGAGAAAAAGCAAGCATATTTAGTTCAACATCCGCTCGATTTCTTCGGGGTCAATTTTCAATCCAATCATCTGTAGAATGCTTTAATCTTGGATGAGCAAACAATTACGTCAATCTGGAATAGTTTGAGGAAATATCATATTTTCAAGCGGATGTCGAGATGAAATGAGTCTGCTGTAAAGGTCAACGATGACAAATCCTCCAGAGGAAACGTCTTCTTATTGCATGTTCTAAGTAAACATTGCACCATTTACACAGATACCGTCTGTGTATACAGGCACGGAAATTCGCAATAGATTGCACAAAAATATCGCTCCGTTTACAAACACTTGAGTCGTCCATTTAATTACCAATTTCAAGCTATCTGTCTACTTTTACCCATAACCAAACAATAACGACATTTAATCGCTTTGTTGCAGAACACTCTGGAAAACAATTTGGGAAAAGGAGAATTTCTCGTGACGAGCAATTTCTCCTTTTCCCACAATGTTTTCCGGACTATCAGTAGATTATTGTCCAACTTCATCACAATTTGAAATGTCGTCTGCAAACTCTTTCAATTTGGGACATTCGACAGTTTGTGTCTCTTCTCGTTTATAATTTCCCTGCCTTACTACTTGCCTAACTGTGCTTCCTTTAATTTGAAACTTTAACCTTCATAGTACTGGTACCGACTTCATGCTTATGCAAACAGGTTAGATCCAGGCCAGACGCCAAGAGAATTGGCGGCCGGCCAGTGATCTAACCTGTTTGCTACTCTGGGTGCCTTTCCTCACCAAAAATTAAGCATATGTTTCATGTTTTGGAAAGTAGTCGACACAAAGGGATGTTCCTTATAATGCTGGGTAATTTTCTAAACAATATATTTTTGTATCGTCTGCTTTCCATAACCTTATATACATATACTTAATTTTGATGATAAAATATATTTTGAGTATTAAACAGGTAAGATCACAGGCCAGCCGCCAATTTACATGATCTGGATCTAACCTGTTTGCATAAGCATGAATTTGGTTCCAGCACAGTAAGGTTAAACATAAGCTATCTATTAATGGATAAGCTTGAACTAACTGTCCGTAGAAGCGGTTTGTGTCATGCATTGGCTATGTATAGATCATCCATGTTTCATTGTTTAACCCTTTCCTAAACAACTACGACATTTGACGACTCTGTTGCAGACGACTTTAGAAAACATTGTCGGAAAAGGAGAAATTGCTCGTTACGAGCAATTTCTCATTTTCCCACAAAGTTTTTTGCTCTTTCTGAAGAATATTGTTCAATTTCATCACGTTTTGAAATGTCGTCTGCAAACTCTTTCAATTTGGGACAGTCGAAAAATTGTTGTTTGGGAAAGGGTTAAACTCTGAAGTAGAAAATACTATTTCGATAAAGATACTGCTTTGGTTTATCTGTCTAGCCGTCAAGTTATAACTGAGTATCCCAGTATTTGCAGTGATACTTTACATCGTAGTTACGTCTGGCCGTTTGCTGTACATGGACGGACATACTTTCAATTTAGTCATAAAATTGACGTCTGTTACTTAGTATAGGTCGATCGCTCTCTCGTGCATTTTTTATGTTATATATAATGATACCATACCTGAGGTAATTGCTGATTGGAAGACCTGCGGTTACCTTACTACCATTGCATTAAGCCTGTATCACCTGTTTCATTTTTTTTCAAACTCAGCGTTTGACATTTATATCCGCATATGAATACGCATGTAAACAGGGAACTACATTCACGGCTAGTGAAAAGTACGAAATCTCAGCCAATTCCTCGAGTTCAAAACTGAAACTTTATCCATAGGTGGTTGGATTCGATAAGGGTTGCATCATGTTTTCAGATTTTCGATTACTTGTCTGAAAATGTAGGATAATAGTAAATACCTACCATTTAATCGCTTAACCGGAAGTTGGGAAACCGATTTCGTCGACAGCACCGCGGTGGTGCGGCAGAGCGTTCACCAGCCGTGTACATAAAATTGTGTTGTCTGCATAACATTGCGTATTGTTTAACCATGTGACATACAAAGCACGTATAGGATAGGATGCTAATATCATTTTCTCTGAGTTTCAGTGGCCATCACCACCAACAGTCTCTTGTAGATAATCCCACATTCCCGTTACAATCCAGTGTGGTAATGTAGTTGTAAGTTTTATCCTAATCAGCTGTTTGCGTCTCGCTATTCATTCTTGGTTACTTCGATGTTTTAGATATAAACTCAAAGACATAATTGTTATTCTGTACTTAACAATATTTGAAAACGGCACATTTAAAATTCTTTTTACATTAAAGAATGCATTACATTGTTTATCCACACCCATATTGTCTTCTGCCATGATTTACCATATTTTTTTTTAAAAAATGTTAGTGTTTTATTTTGTTTTATTATTATGATAGTTCAGAACCCATTCTGATAGATGAGCTAGACGAGTCTGATGGACATGATGATAGTGTTATTATTATTGACCCCCTCGAACCATTAAACACTACACCTCTAGAGAAGAAGAATTCTCAATTTCAAAACGATAAGTTAAAGAAGGAAGACTTTGGAGGTCTTCTGACCGACATTCTAGCGTTAGCTTAGGTCAGCCATACATCGTTAACCCTTATAACGCTGGAACCGACTTCATGCTTATGCAAACAGGTTAATTCCAGGCCAGACGATACGTTACTTGGCGGCTGGCCTGTGATCTAACATGTTTCTTTAGTATTTGTGACAAAAAGATAAAGCAATATATCTCTTTGAAATAAGTTGTTTTAAAAGATTTCTAAAGTACATACGTCATAGTAAGATATGATGGTGCAAGGGATAATTGGGTTGGCATCCGACGATGCGTTGCTGTCATCGTGGTACATTCACATTAATATCTGGGCCAACTAATTCTTAAAATATCGGCGATTTTAATGTTCTTTTTGTACAGCTATTAGCAGGATTGGGAAGCTGTCACCAATCTCGTAGGTCTATGTAGCTTAAGAAATGTATGTTGTTAGTTTTACGGTAGACGACAATTTATTCTAAAGATATTTTAAAAAGTTAGAATCTCAATCTCTTAGATATTCTCTTTAAGGTAGAATACCCATACTCTGTGTTTTGAAGCTATTCCTTTCGTCGGATTATTTCGGTCATTTCCGGTATACATCGCTTGTTGCCGAAATTATTCGGTGTAAAGGGGATTAGGTATATGCTACCTTAAATGAATACATGTCAGCAAATAATTAAATGATGATGAATGATTTCCTTACTTTACCATACGAAAATTTATAAATGCCATCAAGCCATCAAATAAAAACGTTTTTTTAGACGACATCATGAATTGAAATAAAGCTAAAACGAATCTATTTCCGTCTTGTAGTATTTCTACCATCACTTATTTTAGCAACGTCATTACGACATCTGTTGAAATTATCGCAAGAGCATGACATATGACATGTGTATGTTGGCAGTATTCTAACTGTATCGCAGTATTTAAGATATTACGCTCTATGTACCATTTTACGTGACATTTTATTATAAAGATCTGTGCAAGTTCAAAACAACATTCCGTCTTATTTTCATATTAGGATAAGCAATATTGAAAAGTGACACATCATTGAAATCGTCTTTACGAAACGGATCTAATGACGTTTCACATTTTTAATAGAGAGCTTCCATTTAGAATACTATCCATGGTTATCATTTTTTGCTTATGCAAATATTTTCCTTAATCCATTTACAGTTAAAGACGGCTATAATGTCAAGTCAAGATAAGTACATCGGAATTATCTGGTCCTGAAATATGTCCCTCTTGTATTACCTGAAATTTACCTACCTTTATATTACCTGAAAAACACTAACTATATCTACCTCATTCCGTTTGACATTGAAATCGCCCACCAAACGTAGTTTCCGGAGGTCGTTGAACCATATAAAGTAGTTCATGAAAGTTTAGTATGTTACTTTGTCTGTTTAGTGTATGCCTTTAGGTTACAAGAATGGGCCTTTTTGGCTGTTTTTGATCTTCTGTGGGTTTTGGTCGTGTTTCTAGCGTTTTGTTAGTTGTTCTTTCCAGAACTTTATTTTGCTGACCTTCGGCATGTTTGTTCGAGAAAATATGATAGGGTACGGATTGTGAAATAATGAAACAACAAGGATTAACTCTGAATCTTTTCATGGAAGGTACTGTGAAGGGGCAAAATGATTATTTTTATATAGGATAAAAGAGGGCCAAAAGTTATCGGTATACCACCAAATATGTAAACCACAGCGGTAAAACGGTACACTGGGTGCTAAACAGGAGCCAAGTTGAATGGTATGGTGTAACAGTAGCTAACCTATTGACCAACCGGAAACCAAAACTATTATCCGAATGGAAAACTACCGAAATAGATACATGAAACAGGTACCTTTTAATGATGTTAATTCATGCGAACTGACAATTTTATGCCTGGGTCTTATGAATCGCTGAGGCAGCTTTTGTTTACAAATGTGTCTGTTATATATAGTTTTCTGATCTATTTTAGGGTTAGAAACTTATGTTTACATTTCCAGGTAAATGGGTTAATTACATTCCCTTGCCAAGCAGGTACTGTGTTAGTTTCCACTATCACCCCCAGTATCAAGGTTACATAATCTGTTAAGTATACGATGGTGTAATTTCCGTTATCCGCTTTATGTTTACTCTGCCTATATACAGATTGCTTCATCAGCGATGATGGACGGGTTTGTAACATGAATTATCTGGGGGATATATGTTGTTTCTGTTATGGAGCCAAGTGACCCAAATAACAATGCGTACAATTCGAAAAGATTCCTGCATTTGTAACTCACAATTCTATTTAAGTAATTTCAGTAAAACGAACTGTTGAGCCTTTAAAACAAAGGGTTTGTTTTGTTTTATGTCACTTTTGCATATGAGGAAAAAAAGGGAATCAAGAAAAGTTGTTATGATAGAATGTGCAGCAATTCCACTGGACATTTACATATGTGATAGCTTTCGAAAATTAATTATGTTTATGAATGGTTTTCGGACATCTTTCCAATATTCTCGTGTGTTTTATGTCCTGTCATATAATAAAGGCACGTTTCAGACGTTATACCTGTTAATAAAAGTTAGTTATATAAGTAAATTGAAGAATATGTTTAAAATTCACGCAAGGTGAGATTAGGATTCCATGCGGTTAGTGGAGGGATTGCTACTAATGATTATAATAATAATAAAATCATAAAACAATAGTTTTTTTACCATTTCTATACAAGACGGATGATTTGATTATCTTTATGCCAAACTCTTAAAGATGTCAATTAGTATCTAAGTGCTCCTTGATATTGCTTAACACATTTTCAAAACATACCATAGGCAACATTCGATATATTTCTGAAATGCAAAACTACTTTTTAAAGCTTTTGAAAAGATGAACCAGTGAAACCGTTTGATAAGAAGTCTCTCTGTTATTATTTTGTCTTATGGTCAATGTTATTATTTTTTCTTTCAATCTCACATTTACTATAGCCTTGAAGAATGTAATTAAGAGCAAAAAAGCATCAGTATTATGTAGGCACAAAGAGCATAAAAGAACATTAATAAAACCAAAACACATAGTCTTTCGAACCGATTACCAAACAAAATCAAAATCAAGTCAGTCATTGCATACAAGTATTAGAGGGGAGAAAAAGAACTACGAGAAAAGTGCAGTATTATTTTTTCTTATAATAATTCTATATTGGTATCTTCAAAAAACTAAATGTATCATACTTGTATCAACATTTTATAAGACCCCTGTGCTCTCAATGCCTAATGGGTCAGAAACAAAGAGAAGACATTAATACACTCGCTTCCCAATTCCTCTATGACAGACAACATTTATTTGGTTTCCTTCCAGATCAATTATGGTGGATGCTCTATAAGGTGCCGGTTGGTACAATGCTCCGCTAGGCATTGGCTCACGTCTGCCTAATAGAGATTTTGCTATCTATATTATAACATATGGGTCAATGTGTCTTTAAACCCTTTATATATCAAATTGACCTACTTTGTCACGCCTGCAGGGGAAGGATGCTCTCGAAACCTCGTAAAGAGCGCTTTATCATTTTGTCACAATGGTTTCTATGCAATATAGAAAAGAACATGCAACACTCATGTTTTATGCATGTTGAAAAATAAAATAGATTAAAACTGAAGGAAACTAAAAATCAAGGATGATAAAAAATAGTTTTTTGTTTGTTTATTGTTCATTTAGAAAAAGAAGGCCTCCGTTTCGAATACACATTTAATGTAAAGCCTCACCCTAGGAATGAGTTATTCTGGTTGTCCCAAACGGAAACCGATATTAAAGCCGTAATCTTTATTAATGGAAATGCGCTTCCTTGTTACATAACATCAGCATTGCATCTCTTTCTTTCTAATGTTTTAATTATAATTGATATTTTGAAGTTAATTACAAAGGGTTCAGCGTAGATAAACATCTCCTTAGCATTCTGTTTGATTTCTTCATTAAACTTTTATACAGATTTCATTTAGATAACTTATAGGCCCATTGGACCTGGTGTGATCCATGTTTTCATGCATGTAACTTAACTCTGTTAACAGAATTAGATATATCTTATGTTATCTTACATCCTAGTTACTCTGTGGAAACATATCGATGAAATCTATGGATAAAATATTTGAAATAATTATCGTCACAAAACTTTCTCATCTTATTCTATCGTTATTAAGAGGAATTATAGCGAAGAGATTTATGGATTGCATTTATCGAATGTTGGTGTTCACAACCTACTCTTTAACTGTTCTATCTGAACTCTTGATAATCGACCATTACAATAGAAACGATACTAAAAGAGCAAAAGCTTTTCTCTCTAATGGTGTGTATCTGTTCTCGTTAACACTTCACTTATCACGAGACAATGAAGAACTCTCAAACCTCGCCATGCCGTATGCATGGACAATACTATCCATTAGTTTCTGCGGTATTGAATAGGTTTTACAGTCGAATATAACTTGGGTCAATGGCGCATCTAAATACTCGCTTAATGGGAAACTGTCAGATGTTGATTGTTCCAATGACAATTATGACAGGCGGTGGCTTTAAAATAGGAACTTTATTCCAGATGGTAAAACAAAGAGAAGTCAAACGCACCCAACGACGTTTTAACGTAAACAAACAAGAAATCGATCATTTGTCATTTCGAGAAGGCATCTGGAAATATACATGTTGGTCCAACAGGACCAATTCGGAATGATTGCATGTTAAAATTCCACGAATAACAAAAACACGCTATTGTTTATTTTGAGTCGATAACGGATGCATCATACTGACCCAGTCATTTGATTTATTTTGATAACAATCCAATCATGACAAAGTGTTATTGAATTCACCAAAGACCGTACCGGGAAAGAGAGAACAAACGTTCAATAGGTAAGGGAAATGTTTTCATATGATTGCTTCATATCGGATTAAGTGAAAAGTATTAAATAATAAAGATAAAGACAGCGTTAGCAGTTACCCAATAAAATGATACAGTATGGAAGAAAAGCGCCCGAAATATATGATCACTTTTCGAAAACCACAGACGTCTTAAAAGATAAGTTATTGCGTTTATATAAAGCTGTAATAGTCGGGTCAATATACACTTTGACCCCCAAAAAATTGCTACAAAAGGTATTTTACCTGATTCTGATAGGGTAGAATGCCCTTTATAACATATCAAAAGTTTACCAAAATCCGACTTCCGGAAAGATGTTTTTTTCAAGATGGCCGCCAAGATGGCCGCCAAAACCTATTTACGGTCATAACTTTGTAACTATCCACTCAAAATTGATAATTTCGGTGTCTTTACATAGGTTTTTGGGGTCAGAGAACACTTTCAGATCACCAGAAATAGTATTAGTTAAGTATTTTACACAGAAATCTAATACGACATACAAAACAAGACACATCCTCAATAGGAAGGACGTCAAATACATTTATAACATTTGACTTAGAGGTGATAAATTTTGGGGTGGGCAAAGCAGTGATCTTGTCAATGAGCAAACATTGATGAGGTCTTTTAAAAGTGTTGCCAGTCTAAGTCGCGACAGTGGAATGACCGAGGAAATGCAAAGCCTTTGAACCTTATCTGCACCTGAAACATCTGAGTACAATAGTGCAATGCAGGGTTTCACAGACCTGGCCTATACTAGAAGTCCACAGCACAACGAGTCGACTGAGGCACACATCAAAAGAGATGCTTCTGATCTGGAGAAAATGCACCAGGATTGGAACCTGCTCACCCTACACAGCTGATTCTGCTCTGAGAAACATTTTCAATGGGATAGTGGCTTGGTCAGATGTGAATGTGCATGAATTTCAGGACACTTGGAACAAGATCATATGAGATATCAAAGGAAAGTTGGCCTTTGTTTACAAATTTAAGAGAAAATTAAGAGAAGATATAGAGCCAAAACCATTGGAAGATGCTCCACTCTAAGGATTGGTGAAGTCCGTGCTATTGATCCTGCCCTTCTGTTGCATCGTTTCCTTTTAGTGTCAAAATCTGGAGATCTTTCTCCTGAAGACTTATGAACTTAACCCCCATCTTCCTGCCCTCTTTGAAGCCAAGAACATACTTCGCAAAGCAGACAAGTCACAGATCAATTAGGCAATTAGAGGCCATGCTGAAAACGCATCAAATGAGGATGTGATGAACTGAGTCCCTGAAACAGAGTGTTATGTGCCTGATGGTGCATAGTTTACCTCGGAAAAAGGCGATCAATAACAAGCAGTTGCTGAGTCTTGTGCAGATTCTACTGCGAGATATAACATACAAGCACTAGTGGTGTATGTGGTTAAGAAGATGGCCCTTCTTTCAAAGGCAAGAAACATCAAAAATGAGGAAAATTGTGAACCTTGTTGTGAGTGTCTCCAAAGAAACAGAATGTTCATGCAAACAGGAGGACTTTTATTTCATGACAAATACAAGGCAGGCATGATTGCTCTGATCAGCACAGCTCTGACCTTTAGCCGGTGTAATTTCTTTGTTTCACCAGGGGATGCAGCTAAACATATTGTGTAAGTAACATTGGTATGATCCCGTCATTGCACCACAGAGTTAATTGGCGAGGATACAGATTCGTTAATCCTGCTACTGCATTACTCTTAAAGGTATCATAAGACCATATCCACTTCCATTCTGAAAAAAAAAAACACTCAAAAGAACACAAAGTGTATAATATCAATCTTTTGAGAGAACTTGTAGGGGACGAAGTGTGCAATGAGTTGCTTTTTGTACTGACAACCATTTAACTTCAAGATTTTCAGCGTTGGAATTCTTTTCGTAAATTAATAAAATGTGTTCCAATCATGAAGATATGCGCTAATTCATTCCTCCTTCAAAACAGGTTGCAATAGTAAATTACAAATCTTGGAAAAGGCTTGATGGAGGGGCTGTTTTGTGGACAGTCATACTTCGCAAAGCAGACAAGTCACAGATCAATTAGGCAATTAGAGGCCATGCTGAAAACGCATCAAATGAGGATGTGATGAACTGAGTCCCTGAAACAGAGTGTTATGTGCCTGATGGTGCATAGTTTACCTCGGAAAAAGGCGATCAATAACAAGCAGTTGCTGAGTCTTGTGCAGATTCTACTGCGAGATATAACATACAAGCACTAGTGGTGTATGTGGTTAAGAAGATGGCCCTTCTTTCAAAGGCAAGAAACATCAAAAATGAGGAAAATTGTGAACCATGTTGTGAGTGTCTCCAAAGAAACAGAATGTTCATGCAAACAGGAGGACTTTTATTTCATGACAAAAACAAGGCAGGCATGATTGCTCTGATCAGCACAGCTCTGACCTTTAGCCGGTGTAATTTCTTTGTTTCACCAGGGGATGCAGCTAAACATATTGTATAAGTAACATTGGTATGATCCCGTCATTGCACCACAGAGTTAATTGGCGAGGATACAGATTCGTTAATCCTGCTACTGCATTACTCTTAAAGGTATCATAAGACCATATCCACTTCCATTCTGAAAAAAAAAAAACACTCAAAAGAACACAAAGTGTATAATATCAATCTTTTGAGAGAACTTGTAGGGGACGAAGTGTGCAATGAGTTGCTTTTTGTACTGACACACCATTTAACTTCAAGATTTTCAGCGTTGGAATTCTTTTCGTAAATTAATAAAATGTGTTCCAATCATGAAGATATGCGCTAATTCATTCCTCCTTCAAAACAGGTTGCAATAGTAAATTACAAATCTTGGAAAAGGCTTGATGGAGGGGCTGTTTTGTGGACAGTCCACCTTATAATCACTGTGCCATGACATTTTCACAAAGAAAGTGGCCATTCAAGAAACATTTGTTACTCCTGAGCGACCTCCTCTAACATCCCATGCAACAGTATGGCATAACCAACGCTTATATTATCAAATCATGGTGTGGATGGGGTGCCAAATAAATATGAAACCTACTGAATGGGGATGGAAATAGGAAAACAACAAATTAGTTCCAATCATGACCCACTGCTATCCTGCACCTGGCGAACTATTGACAATCATACATTGTAACTGTGTTGTAGGATGTAAATCCTTTCATGCAGCCTCCGACTCTATGGACTCCTCTTCACTGCTGTATGTCTCGTCCTCCAATCTCTGCCTGCTTCTCAAAAATGAGCAGAACGAAAAAGTAGGCATAGGCGCTTCCGAGAAGTAGGAAAGGGTTAAACAATGGAACGTGGTAAATCGTGTTGACACATTTTCAATTATAATTCACGTTTAACCTAAAACATCGAAAATCTAAGAATGCAATGCTTTGAGCAATTATTTAATCTATCTGTAGATTATGGCCTTTGCGTAGCAAGATCTTCACTCCCGTTGCACAGTTGTTCAAGAAACGGTGGATCTAGCATGGTTTTGCCTTCTAACCAAACATAGAGTAGCGTATAGGCCATTATTCATATGACCGATGCTCCTCCTCCTCTTGTTGTCTCAAATCCAGTTTCTAGACATTTGACTAATAATTGAGTGTTTCATAGCCGATTTTCCTTACGAGCAGCAGGTAAGGGTCGTGAGAAGTATGTTTGGAAAAGAGGAGAGGCAATGGTTTCTGATAATTTGATTTGTTCAAAATTCCCTTCCATTCAACGCCACCACAAATCTAAAGATTTTTTTCTGATTGGAATTATTTTATGCTTACATATTACTGATACATGTACATTTCGACCTAAGGTCGCTGTGAAAGGACATCTAACATGATATGTTTTACTGTTATACACGTTCAAAACATTCGAAAGATCACGCAACAATTACGTGGAATTTTCATCTTTTAACCCATGTGTGTTTTGTTTTTGAAATGGATTGATCTGATGACAGGTATAGCCCAGAATTGTAGGCCATTAAACCAATGCCTTGTCATTTGAGACCTTCTGATTCCATTTGTTGTTGTTTTATGTATCATAACATGTCTATAAAATGTCTTACATTGTGTAGATTTGAGGGACAAATAGCCTAAGTACAGCTGCAATTGGCATAGGCATTAATCACAATTCATTGTGATTTGTATTAAGATAATACAGTACTTGCAAAAGTACAGCCCTATTGATCCCACTCCCCGCTCTTCTATTTGATTGGTATGTACATAACTGCAAGTATTGTTCATAATAGTAAATTTTGCAGTGATGATTTGGGTTCCAAATCAAAGCATGAGAGGGGTGAGGGTATAAAACAGTGTTAATATCCAGTCTGAGAACTTAGGTCGAGATGTACAGTGAACCCTCGTTTATCCGGACACCGATTATCCGGATGTCTCGCAATCCGAACAAAATGGTAAGGGAACGGAATTATTGGACCAGTTTATTGAAGGCGACTTTTGAAAACATTGTGGGTAAAGGAGAAATTGCTCGTGATGAGCAATTTCTCCTTTACCCACAATGATTTCTGCCATATCAGAAGATTATCTTTGAATTTCATCACGTTTTGATATGTCTTCTGCAAACTCTTTCAATTTGGGACGGTCGACAATTTGGCGTTTGCTAAAGGGTTATAACTATACACCGCTCATACAGACCGTTTATGTCTTAATGTGAATAAGAACATGCTCTGCTTCATTAGTCCGGATTATTCGGTGAACCGGACATTTTGTTGGGAACGGAAGTGTTCGGATAAACGAGGGTTCACTGTACATGTACCACTATCTGTAAGCATAACAGGATTCTAATCCGAAAGAAAGAACCAAACCTTCTGTTTTGGTGGCGTTTAATGAAAAGTAATTTCGAACAATTTAACTGTTTGGAGACCCCCGCCTGCTCCTCCGATCCAAACCTGCTTCTCATGAACTTCACCTGCTGCTCGTAAGGACATTATGTCATTTCTCATTTAATTATTATTGACATAACTCGAAGAACTGGATTTGAGACAACAGTGATGTGGAGGAGCATCGGTCGTATGAATAATGGACCATAAGCTACTATATGTTTAGAAGACAAAACCATGCTATATCCACCCTTTTCTTGAATAACTGTGCAACGGTAGAAAAGCTCTTACGCTTTCGAACGAAGTTCAGTTACGCAAAGGTCATGATCTACGGAAAGTTTGAAAAATCACCCGAAGCATAGCATTCTTAGATTTTCGATTTTTTATGTTTAAACTGAATTATAATTGAAAAAATGTTTCGAAACGATTTACCATGTTCCATTGATTAAAGCCTTTTCCTACTTCTATGCCTACCTTTACGTTCTTCTCATTTTAGAGAAGTAGGCAGAGATTGAAGGCTGTGTATGTGGCACCTGCCAACCTAAAAACTGTGACAATATAAACATTTCACCAGAGGTCTGTAATGAAGAAGGGGATGACAACACAACAGTTTTAAACCCCGAGACAAATTTTATGGACAATGGTTATAGAGTATCAGTAAACAGCGTAAATTGTATTTCATTATTACTCAACTACCGTATTATATCATCAGTTCAATAAAAGTATTTTTTGTCTCCCAAACTATGGGGTTTAACAAAAAAAAACACCCTTGAGTCAAACGTTATGTACTTGAGGTCCTTCTTATTGAGCCTGTGTATATTTGAGTATGTCATGTTGGGTTTCTGTGTAGAATAATAAATTTGTACTATTTATAGTGATTTTAAAGTGTTCTCTGACCCCAAAAACCTACGTAAAGACACCAAAATTATCAATTTTGAGTGGATAGTCACAAAGTTATGACCATAAATAGGTTTTGGCGGCCATCTTGGCGGCCATCTTAAAAAAAACATCTTTCCGGAAGTCGGATTTTGGTAAACTTTTGATATGTTATAAAGGGGATTCTACCCTATCAGAATCACTTAAAATACCTTTTGTAGCAATTTTTTGGAGGTTCGGCCATTTTTTTCCATATAATGACCCGACTATAATAACTGTCGAAACGCGTGACATTTGTTGGTATCAACGTTATGCTGAAGGAAAGTTCATAAACGAGTTGCTTTGCATGGATGCCTTGTAAACATTACAAACAAGTCATGTGATGTAAGAAAAAGCGCGAAAATGGGTACTTTCTATAGAAGGAAGATTATGATAAGGCTGGTGGCCCTAGCACCCTACATATTATTACTAATTTAGTGTGTCTGCTACTCTGTTTGCCTCATATAAAATTTCTATGTATAATCAATACTTTATGGGAAACGAAGCTTAATGTATATTTACCATAATAAGCCAATTTACTCTTAAACTCTTTCAATCGGAACTACTCGGGTATTTCCGTTAACTGTGTTTTCATTGGATAAACCCGATGTGTTCAGATTGAAACTCAATCGTATCTACTCGGCAATCCCCGTAACAAGTCGGTAGATATAAGATTTTTAAGAAATGGCCGAGGTGTTCCGAATGATTGAAACTCTTTTTATCGTTGGATTACTTCGGTCGTTCTCGGTATACACCGAATAGTTCCGGCCACGACCGATGTATACTGACAATGGTCGAAGCAACCTGACGAAGCTCGTCCAAACTTAGATAATTTGCACAATCTTTTTAAAACTGATAACAATACAACCTTGAAAATTGAAAAAACCTAGATTTCTATGCATCAAGATAACTTGAACACATTTCCACTTGACTTCATTTTATTCTTGTAATGTAATCATTTAGCTTTTTTTTTTATAAAACAATATAAGAATGACATTGATGATAGTGTTTGGCACATCTGAATTTAATTTGAATTGTGTGACATGTATATTTTTTCGGGCCAGAGGCTTTTACTGAAATAAAGTGCATTGCATTGTAATAAATAATATGTTGCACAAGTATACAATATATCGTATTATGTATAGAATATGCACAGTGATAGCTTTGCTGGGTTTTATAACCTCGGCGTTTCACAGTAAACACAATAATATACGAGTTGTTTACATTATACGATGATATGAAAGTCTCGTTGCACGCCATTTCGTGTGAAAAAGTCACGTGTTGGAAAATGCCGCCTCCCAGACTTGTCAATTCATCCTCCAAAATAACGCGAAAGACGTTTCTCTGATAACATGTAATGCATGTGCGACTCGATAGATCTTCAAAACGACCGCGAGATATGCTTCTCTTATTACAGATTCTACGGGTGCAAGCAATTTTCTTCTCTGTAATATAAAGACAAATGACGCATCACCTTCAATTTCCGCCATTATGAGAAACTCGTTTAACTCTTTACCAAACGCCAAGTATTTGACTGTCCAAAATTGAAAATGGTTGCAGACGACATTTCCAAATGTGATGAAATTGGAAAATAATCTTCTGATGGGGCAGAAAACATTATGGGAAAAGAAATAATTGCTCGTTTTCTACAGTCGTCTGCAACGAAGTGGTTATGTGTCGTTATTGTTTGGTTATGGGTTAAATAAGAAACTCGTTTAAACGTTAAATGCCGGTAGTAGAGCGTTTCCAAAATATGTTTACGAAGGAAACATTGTGCTAAACATCTTGCGCTTAAAGGTTGCGTTCAAAACATTTGCGTTCAAATCAACATTCCTCGTTATTTCAATAGTGAGATAAACAATATTGCATAGCGGCACGTCATTGGAAGCGTCTCTCCGAAAATATTGTACTTTTATTTAAAATATTTAGAATGAACTGCTAAAAGTAATTCCTATCTTATTAGTCAATGTTCTTCCAACTATCACAAGGATATATAGTGGTACACATAAATGTTCATTGTGAAAAATTATCAACAGTTATTATTGCTTTCAAAATGGAGCAGTCTCAATAATCCATATGGGAAATGAGTTCATATCAAAATAAATAGAACTTAGATAGTTATACACATCGAGCGAAGAAATTGGATTGAGTTAGGATTTGAACTTGGGGTTCGATAATCCAACGCCACATTTACACACAATCCCAAGGAACATGTACAAAGGTAACGGTAATAGTTGTGTTTATTATAGGGTCAGCAAGTTTGGCTTATGAGACACTTTTCAACGATTAAACCAAGTACCTCCAAACATCTACCACTCTGCTTGGCGCTAGGCGGCTACAAGTCGGTAACCATTAATCGACCTAGCTCGCAGCTCACAAACCAGCCATTTCCGAACAAGACCCACTAGAAACATTTTCCGGAAAAACATCCACCGTGGGGATCGAATCTACGCGACCCTGTCACGATATTTATATACATCCTGTATTCTAGAATTGAACTCTACCATTTCTTCGTATTCTGACACGTTATTATGGTATCGGGGTTCCAGAGATAACAGCTAGTCACATATGTTGGACGAGAGTGCCGTATCGTCTTTATGGTAATAGAGGAGTAATGATATTTCAGACTGGCAGACGCGCAATGAAGCTACTTCTGTTGGACAAATGAGGCGTGATAAAACAAAATTGATTAAATAAAATACTTGATACCTCATTGCGTTTTACTTGGTTGTTTGTGCCGTTCTAATGAGTCATTCGATAAATCGATCATCCATACTTGAACCCAAAGAAAGCTTGGTAATTTTCTCGATATATATTTTTGTGTGGGCTGCTAGTTCCTTTTGCATGATCACAATACAATAATTCTATTTGCAAAATGATACAAGAACATTTCAAATTACAAAAAAAAAAGAAAGAAAAACACATATTTCATGTATGTGTTCTGATATTCGTAAGCACATACATGTTTAAATATGTTACGAAATGCTATCAGCAATGGTTAATGAATCAATGTCAAGCATGAATTACTTGTCTACGCGAACCTAGATCAACAAAGTGGCACTCAGATAGCATCCTTCCCTTGCACGTTTAACGTTAATGGTTCGAAACCTGATCCTGAACAATAATTTCCCTCGACGACGCAAAGAAAAAGGTGGAGGTAATGTCATTCCTTTATTGTATACAGGAAACTAGGGAAAATGATTCATAATTAATTGTTTGTTCCTGGACATGATAGGGAGGTACCGTTTTGCGAACAGGGAATACCGTGGTAAAACTTTACTTTCCTCGGAAACGACATAGGTCTAAACAAAAAGGCGTAGCGCATATAGTCTCCAAGGATCTATGCCAAGGTCGTAATAAGCTTATGGATGTGTGTGATTATCGTTTGGTCGTCTGCGTTATGATGGTAGTTCATGTTTGTTTGTATATAGTTTACATCGCATCAATATCATTCCAGTTATGTTGCGATTCCTGGTTCATAATGGTCAAGGCAGACCAACAATCAGACTGCCCATATGGGTCATTAAAACATAATAGATCCATCAGCATATCGTAAGTCAATCGTGATACTATCTCTCATGAAAATTCGAATGCCTTCACTGGGATTTGAACCTATGCAGGGAGGGGCCATGTGATTTCAATTTCAGTCCTCTTAACACTTTGCCACTGATGGTTTTTATTCCAATGACGAGCCAAGCATGCTCAAAGGTTCAACGGGTCTCAAAAAGCGAATTAATTCAGCGACACACCAATCTGGAGGGTGCAACTGAATTAATATATTCTTATCCTATAAGTAATACGTCATAAATTAAATACCCCTTCAATTATCTATCTAAAAGTGTCGTTTTGCAATAGATGGCGACCGTGATTGTCTGTGTTTCTCGATTAATCAATCTCCTTTCTGTCTGTGTTATTTCTCTTCCATTTTATAGCGCATGTTTGTGTATGATACTTCGGCTTTCACTGTTTAACCCATTATCAAACAATAACAGCATTTGACCAGTTTGTTGCAGACGACTATGGAAAACATTGTTGGAAAATGAAAAATTGCTCTTAACGAACAATTCATCCTTTTCCCACAATGTTTTCTGCCATATCAGAAGAATATCTTTCAATTTTATTACATTTTGAAATGTCGCCTACGAACTCTTTCAATTTGGGACAGTCGACAAATTGGTGTTTGGTAAAGGGTTAATTTAGCAACATAACAATCTAAACCTTAACTGGTATATTCTTATCCTATAAGTAATACGTCATAAATTAAATACCCCTTCAATTATCTATCTAAAAGTGTCGTTTTGCAATAGATGGCGTCTGTGATTGTCTGTGTTCCTCGATTAATCAATCTCATCTCTGTCTGTGTTATTTCTCTTCCTTTATATAGCGCATGTTTGTGTATGATTATTCGGTTTTCTTTGTTTAAAGTCCCCGGACGTCGAATGATTATTTTTTTTCGGAACTTAACAAAGTAAAGGAAAACACTTTTATCTAATATTTCAAAAGAGAGACCAATTAAGCATTAGTTAAATTTGGGTCTTTTTTTCATTTTTATACAAATCCAGTGACAAGACAACAGAATCTAGATAAAGCGCGCATATATGTCAAGCTATAGATAACAGGTCACATGATACTCGGAATACATACTGAAATCAAACATACACGCTCTTGCACTGAAGTGTTTACATTGAACTAGCCGAAATAACATACGGTTGCCAATGTAGAACTTACACAGAAAGAACAGCAGGGTATACAGGTAACTAATTATAATACAGTGGATGTATCATCCATTTAGTGATGTCGTGTGGGTTTTATTATTTACATAAATAAAGCGATTTCGGTGACTTTATTTTTATGACTATTTGTTTGGAGCAAAGCTGTATACCATACGCCAATTCCACATTTTACAAACTATTTCTATTGTAGGACGTCCAGGAACTTTAAGCCACGCAAGTTATGAATAAAGAAAACAACCGTTTTAAAAAATGATATAATTAGAATTATCTATCTCTGAATACCATTCCAATGAGGTATGACTTGTTGGTTCCACTGTTGCTTTGATTGTCTGTGTGTTATTTATCTTTTCGTTTATCTTTGATCAATCTCAAAAAGGCAAGCTATATAAATCATGCTAGATGTTTATCGTTTCTATTTGTAGTGATCGTTTAATGTTGTAAAATAAGCGCCAAATAACACAAAATGAAATAAATAATGGTGATTGATATTGCGCGAGGGACTTGTCTATTAATCTAATACGATATCCTGTATTCCATCATTGTTTGAAATGAAATTCTCTAAATACCGTTAAATGAGTCAGACTTTCTCTATCAAGCACTTTCCGAACACAAACTTGGCTACATTTTTAGCATTTATGCATACAAAATTGCTTTATGAAATAGTAAGAGCTGTTAAATCACATTTTAAGCGCCTTATCAAACTGACCAATCAGACGAAGGCATTTTGCAGTGGTGTATTGGTTAGTGTCAGAGACTAGAGACAGCCCAAGTGGGTTCAATCCCCGAAGGAGATAACTTATCTCACCATAGTGTATCCATGGGCAAGACACATTTCCTATTTGATTGGTGCCGTATCTTATAATATTATGATAATCAGTACAGTTACAATTCAATTCCATTCAAATATCTTTTATTCGTTCACGTCTGAATTTATCAGACATATGAGTATAGTAATACAATAAAATTACATTCCTTAATAAAAGTCCACAGGTTACAAAGCCAATGTCTAAACAAAATATCGTACCCCTTAAATCAAATTAATGGTATACAACAGTTTGTTGAACAGCGACATGAATAGCAGCTGCTTAGAACAATACAATCAGGTTATACCGTATCCAGAATATATGATAGACGTCTTACTTTCTCCAGGGGATCTGTGTTAGGTGCGTGACAGTTGTTGGTTCATGGTGACATGGTGTGCACAAAGCATGTAATCACAGTCCAGACATAACTTACGAGTATATACACATCCCTTTATGGCCGTCAGGTTGGATGATTTCTTCATCTTTGTCATGTTTAACTAATTAATATTCTTGGGTATATATTTGTATGTACCATAATTGTGAATGTTGTATTTTCCAAATGTATTTGTATGCTGATTATTGTCAATAAAGAGTTGAACTAGTATTCCATTAGCAGTTGCCACATGTTTATCTTATACATAGAGCCCGAATCTATGGTATTGACCTTTGGTTTAGTTATATTTTTAGAATTGTATTTTTGATCTCCTTGTCCAGATAACCTGCCATTTATTGTTAGTCATTTTCTTATAGTGCGACAGAAACCAGACTATTGACCTCCAAGTACATGGCACTATTTTGATGAAAAACTTGAAAAATATTGAATACATCGATTTGAGTTTAAAGAATTTGTCGGTACTACCTATTTAACTAAGCGACCTTCACCGTGAACAGAGTGGGATAAGCTACTTCAGATACCTAGTTCGGATAACTTGTCATTTAACATCACACATTCTTAAAGTACGACGGGAACCAGACTATTGACATTCAAATGCGTAGTAGTGTTTTACTTAGCCTAGGGTCCTTGGTACTGTTTTACTAAAGAACTTAAGGAAATATTTGCGTAAGTCATAACTGATACACATTAATACTATCTTCAATGAAAGTACAACATTGCAATGTGACACGTCATTGGGATTGTTTTTTCAGACTTATGCAATCTTAAGCGTAAACTGTTTAGTAAAACGGTAAAACGGTACCCTGGCCCTTGTAAGCCCAGTACGGGGTATATGTATGGACCAAGCCCAAGGCTTTGTTTTACTGAACAACTTCAGGAAAATATAAGATATATCGTCATGAGTTGAAATAGTTCGCAAGTCACTATCATTTATTTAAGCAATCTTCACCTTGAACAGAATGAGATATTATAATTCATACGTTTTAAGAGGGGTGTCATCTAGACTAACACCCAATACTTACAAATGGAGATTCAAGGAGTGTGTGAGTAGCCAGCCACTTACCTAGACCATCTGTGTGAAGTTAGAGCTCAAAAGTGCTTCTATTAGACCGAGAGTTGATGGTCGCACACATAAAACCCTGGGATAAAAGATAGCGCTCATATATATTTTGGAGTAGATATACTCTCTAAATTAGCAATCCCTTTCCGGTCTGAAGTTGACTCCAAAACGGGATGGAGGCTAAGTTATCTTGAAACCATTTTCGGGCTAAAAACCACCCTCTCAACTTATAAGGTCTCGCGAACAAAAGAGGCTAAAGTTTGGTTTCTGTAGCATCACTCTCATGAAGGAACTTTTAATTCTTCTCTAAAGACGCATAAAAACCGACTTCTCTTGTAAAGCACTTATACAAACGGTAACATGTCCATATTAAAAAGGGATGAAATCCATTATTGCTATTCTTTGCCAGATGTGCGTTAAAAGGTGTTTATATGAAGTACATTGGTATTTACTTATGTCTTTCTAATTGGTTGGATTCCGTCATAGCAATAACAGAAATGTTCCTTTTGTTGCAGTTTTTTGCTACATGTGTGTAAAATCAATACCCTGATATCCGAAACATTTGGGTCATGTTTTTTTACGAAGTTAGCACATCTATCCGAAACATATTCAGGCTTTTCTGCAAACTTAATGAGCAATTGATCGACATTGATTCGACACATACCAGAACTTAACACGAGTACTATATCAAAGCGCTTTCTTCTTTATCAAGTTTAGGGTATATTAATCATCTAATTGAAATAAAAACGTTGCTCTGGCCCGACTTCCTGATACCTATTCTCAATTTGCGGTGAGATTTTGATAGAGTGAAACGCATGTATACATGACAAGGGTGCTACTTTCTCCTTACGTTCCCCCTAAAACCTTTATCGTATTTGTAGAAATCTATATTTCAAAGTATTATGGAAAATGTCTTATTCTTTCTTTAAATACATTTTTCTTCTCTCACAATCATGTCAATGTTCCAGGGTACCGTTTTACTAAACAGTTTACGCTTAATATTTGCGTAAGTCTAAAACAACAATTCCGCTTTTATCCATATTGGGCAAAGCAATATTGCAAAGTAACACATTATTGGAATCGCCTCTCCGAGACGCTTCCAATGATGTGTCACATTCCAATATTGTTCTTTCATTGAAGATACTAACCATGTTTATCAATTATGACTTACGCAAATATTTTCCGTAACTTGTTTAGTAAAACATACCCCATGTCCAAGATTTTGAGTGCGAAGCCTTAACACGGATATTGCCATAACAACCAAACCAATATGACTTGCCATTCAGAATTATACAAAATGGCTGAAGTCAATGCAAGTGTATTTTCTTCACATTCACAAAGGGGAATGACCTACAATTGTACTAATTTGAACTGTCAACGTTACAATTGTTCTGTTTGTAAAAAGGCATTCACATGGGATTTCCCTGGTTTAATTAATTGTTACAACCGCAGATGTAGCCCAACAATTATGAAAAGGTTTAAATTGTAAGCATCTCGGTATGAATGCCTGATATCTTGCTTGACATTCATCAGTGTACATACATGTTTTACCAGGCGGGGAATCACGTGACCAATGTTTACCATCTTATGACCGAACAAGATGGCCGCGTTTTGGTAGTTTTGCTATTTTCACCCACTTTTGCCAATTACAGCCGAATTGTATACCATGCAGGAGTTGCCATCAACTTTATGGATCTTATGGTTTGTGATAGCCCATGCATTATACTGGCTTTACGTCAAACAATCGGCAGCAAAATTCGGAGTCGATGACTGTTTTGGATTTGCGCGTCCGTCGACTCCGATGTGACTATCATTGGCAAAAGTAGGAGAAAAAAGCAAAAATAACTGAGCGCGGCCATTTTGTTCGGACATAAGATAGTAAAACATTGGTCACCTGATTTCCCCACTTGATACCACAAAAGTGCAAAAATATTTCCATCGAATCACTTTATGTCCCCGTTAACGTTTTTTAAGCGATCTATGGCGGTCGATTCAAGCAACTATGAATTAAGACGAAAAAATATATTTGTCTTGACCCATTATCAAACAACAACGAAATTTGAACAATTTGTTGCAGACGATTCCGGAAAACATTGTGGGCAAAGGTGAAATTGTTCTTAACGAGCAACTTGTCCTTTACCCTCAATATTTTCTGCTCTATCAGAAGATTGTTTTTCAATTTCGTACCATTTTGAAATGTCACCTGCAAACTCTTCCAATTTGGAAAAGTCGAAAATTTAATGTTTGGTAAAGGGTTAACGAGCATCATTTAGCAACACTGATCATTCTTTATCTGTCTGTCGTCATCAAAAGCAATCTAATTACAAAAGACGGATCGGATCCTAAGCTCACATACAACACATATAGTCTGTAATTTGTCTACCGGAGACTTTGGTTTGATTTGTTACCAACACAAGAATTTTGTTTTTTGTTGTTTTTGTAACCGAAAGAAAAAAACACAATACAAGTAGAAAAAAAGATAGAACTTGGAACTTGTGAAATGTGGCAGTATTTGAACCTTATAATGCTGAGTAACTTTCTAAAAAATAGATTTTTGTGTCATTTGCTTTTCAAAACCTTAAATATCTGCTTAGTTTTGGTGTGGAAAGATATTCAGAGTAGGAAACAGGTTAGATCACATGCCA
Organism: Cerastoderma edule; assembly: GCA_947846245.1. Taxonomy (NCBI): domain Eukaryota; kingdom Metazoa; phylum Mollusca; class Bivalvia; order Cardiida; family Cardiidae; genus Cerastoderma; species Cerastoderma edule. Next base: position 38,390,708 of record OX401404.1, read on the forward strand.
GCCGCCAAATTACTTGGAAGCTGGCCTGGATCTAACCTGTTTGCATAAGCATGAAGTCGGTTCCAGCACTATAAAGGTTAAAATGCAATGTCTAATGATTCGACTCTGCTGATAGCTGATAGCATGTCCATGAAAATACATATATATATCAAATAATGGGCAGATTGGTCATACACATCATTACCGTCCGGAAGAAACAATTAACTATGGAAGAATAAAAAGTTCTTTGGTTTATAATGTTGGGCCTCTCTTATTGGTGAAGCATTCCGTGTTTCTTAAAAAAGACGGTTTAATTACTGATTTATGCGGTTGTTTTAATGAACAACCGTCTGGCGCTTTCATTTAGGTTTTGTAATTCAACAATGTCTCTGATAGCATTCATTAATATCTGACTTCTGTCATAGACGGTATATTTCCAGTAAGATCTCCTTCAATTAGGTTCTGTAATTGAACAATGTCTCTGATAACATTCATAAAGATCTGACCTCTGTCAACGACAGTGTATTTCCAGTAGGGGTTCCTAACATATTCCCATTGCGTTGATACATATATGTATCATTGAAATTTTGACCCTTTACCAAACACGAAATTTTCGACTCCATATTCATACATATTTGGATAATCTTCAGATAGGGCAGAAACCATTGAGGAAAAGGAAAAATTGCGCGTCACGAGCAATTTCATCTTTTCCCACAATATTTTCCAGAGTTATCCGCAACAAACTGGTTAAATGTCGTTATTGTTTGGTAAAGGGTTAACGTGTCCTGTCCAAGCGAAAGCTGTAGCAGTACCCTAGATTACCGGCTAAAGTATGCTAAAATTGTTTCTGTCAGATTTCGAATGCTTTGTCTTTACTTTTTATGCTGATTCTTTTATTGGTGGGCGTAATATTCCATATATGCGACTGTCTAGGAGATATTGCATCTCATGATATAACTTAACTAGCGTTTGTTAGTTCAGTATTTATGATAAGCCAACGAGCATACTATACAATTCCAACAAACACTAACATTTATTTCCACAGCAATAACTCTATATCAACATGAAATGTGCCAATATATGTGCTCTGAAAAGATCAGCTTATTTCTTAAAAATGCAGGGACAAGGTGAAATACATAGCAACCACAAAAAATAATTACAATATATAAACTTTAACCATTGTTTTTTTTTAAATGCTGATCATTGTGTCGAAGGAAGAAATAACTTGTTGGGACTCGTTACCTCTTTTCTCGAAGTGGTTCTTTAAACGTCCACCTCTAAGTCGTACAAATGAGTCACTACTAAGTAAGCTATGCTATCAAGACACCAGAACACCCATGTATGTAGAGATTCTGTGGTGTAGGTCAACCTCATGCCATTGATATACGAGAGACGTAAATCTGAATACTGTAGGAGTCTCGGTGTATTTTTCAGAATCACCATAATCTGCTTTACAAATATCCTTCAAATAGCGTCTTTTATCCAAGTCCCTCATGTGACTGAGAGCATTAGTAGTAAATGCCAAACATAAAGCATTAAAGTGACCATTTTCTCTAAAATTTTGGGTGTAAAAAAGGGTTGAAACAAAGGAGGGGTTTTCTCTTTAATGGCCAAAACCATCTTCATGAATATCATCATGAAACGGGGAATGTCGTACAATGTGAAAACACCAATATGAGTCACCCAGTTGGTTCACATATACCTGCTTGTAATACAGGATTTCCGACAGTGTATTTGGGTTGTATTCGCTTTAGTTTGCTTCCTTCCCAATGTATGCCATCAATATTGTATGGCGAAAATTGTATGAGGCTTTCACTTAAAAGACTTCTCGTTTTGTGTCTCCTTCAATTAAGATCGAGACAAAAGTGATGTCATTGCAGCTGAAAGACCCCAAAGGTCGTATTTTCTCTATTTTAATGATGGGGATGCGACTATTTGGTAATACATGATTGGTAATCGGTTTGTATTTATTTATAGTGGGGATCTAAAGCATTGTATTGTGGTTGCTCTTTTAAAAAAATGACTTATAAATATGAGTTACATTGTTTTAATCCCTTCGCTCGTAGTGTAGGGCATGTTGATGTAAAAATGTTTATTTCTCATACAAAAGAACATTCGGTTGATAGTGATTCTTTATGAATGACAGTGTCATGTTGCCTTGTCTCTTACTGTAGATCATGTTAGCAATCGGAATACGTATTCCTCATTGCGATATGATATTTGATTGATGATCACTCTTTATGAACTATGGATTTTATTATCTTGTTGCCTTTGCTTGTGCTGTAGAGAATATTTGCGTAGAAATGTATATCATTCTTTACAAAGTAAGTATCCTGTCCTTACCAGCATGTGTTTCCATTATGTATAAATGTACATGTAGTAGTTGCACTTGACCGAAAGCTAAATTCTCAAACAGAACAATATAGTTTATTGACAAAATTAAGTATTTCATAATTCAAAATAACTAATCTGCTGATGGAGCATCTAAGCTGACGCATGGATTCGATTGTTATGCTGATGATTAGTTAAAAAAAAGCCTATCCTCCTGATATAAGCTTCCTCGAAATGTTCTATGTTCCTCCAATAGTCACCGGCATGTAGAATCGTATTGGTTTTTTTGTAGATATCTTTCTACATCAAGAAAGGGATTGGTACGGCATTGCCTTGTCTAGTCAACGTATTTTATACCGGAACCTAATTAAAACCTGGATAGATAAGACAATTTGTTCCTTGGGTTGACAGATGTACAAGGCATTGTGTGATCCATTGATTCCCCATCCCATGTGGATTTCTACAGTGTTTGCAATGACCTTCCACTACACATCCTTTACCTACTACTGCAGCATAGGCAAACAGATGTATACGTAAGGGAACTGCTATTATGAAAGTGTTTATATATGTGTTAATATTTGTAAATGTTGAAATGTAATAAAGGATGTATATTGTCGTGTTAAAGTCCCCATCTTTTCTTTTCGATAGAGTTCTAATGTAAACAAAGATCTTAATTGTTGGCCCAACAATTTGTGGAAACAGAACTTTGAAACATCGATTAAAAATAGAGCAAGCACTATAAAGCCATGATCACAATATTCTGCTATGTTTTGATATATATTTATATTTACATTTATATGTATAACTCAACACATTTTAACGGTATTGGGGGAAAACCAGGCTTTAAGAAGAACTCCACTCTTTGTTTACGGATCTATAGGATGAAACCCGTCTTATGTGATAGCATGGTTGGTCTTTATCAAGAAAGATCAATGCTTCATTCAAGACAGCACCTGTTGTCTTCGAAAATCCGACAAGCAACATGAGCAATGTGTGTATTCATATAGCAGTTAAAGAATAGCGAATACCAGATAACTGCATCTAGTTGAACGTTTCGCCAATTGTATTTAGAGTTTGGGATATCGTTTATTCAAAATGGGTTGTTTTTTCAATAAATGGCTTTGACAAAAGTATGAAGACCTTTTTGCATTCTTATGACCATATGTTGCAGCTTTGTTCCGCGCATAAAATTTTGTTTTAGTGCCAACATTATTTGTCATCATAAACGAGTTCTGTGCGCAACAAAACCTGAAGATCGTTTAACTCAAGGCACATACGGGTAAAACACCAATACAAGATAAAAAGAAAATCGTACTTACATATCCAATCATGGGAAGATTCCAGGCGGCCGCCACCGTCGATTCACACATGCACGAAACATCAGGCCCAATGAACCCGATGCTACCCCGCCCGTTGTCATAGTGATGGGTCATGGCGTTTATCGCGTTTAGAGCGTTCATCTTGGTGTCGAAGAACCGGTATTCAAGTTTGTTGTCTGTGAGCAGGCTGTTGTTATTGTTCACGTCCTCGAGGGCGATAAAGAATGCACCAGCGATCAGCTTCCCCTCAAACGCCGTGTCTATGTCCCGGAAGTCTTCGTAACCAATGGAAGCCATGAACGATAGAGTCAATGTCCTGTTCTCTAACTCTGATGTTCCTCGTGTCAAACCGAGCAGAGTAACCAATATGGAGAACATGCACGATAACCATAGCTTTATAAAATGCCCTGTGGACATATTTGTGCTGACAAAGGGCGTCATTTTCTATATCTCCCCTTCTTGACCAATGTACTTGTATCGTATTATTTCCGAGATTAATTCAAGCTAAGTAAAAGGACGAAAAAGTTATAAGCCATTGGAGATTTAGTGACGCTTTTTAGTTTCTGCGCGTCTTGAACCTTTTGACGAAAGCATGTGGGTTGTGTGTTCTGTAATGACATCAACCTGAATAAACCAAAACGTACAAATACATATAACACCATATTTCATAGTAAATGTTAAAAACCATAATCGAAATAGCTGCTGGATTAGTGTAGCAAAATAGTATTTAAAGATAAACTTCGAATTCTGCTATATTCTCTAATTTGTACAAACTGATAATTAAATCTCCGATGCTACATGTATCAATTAAACAAACTTAATAACTCTCTACGTGTTAATTTAGTTCTATGTCACATGTATTAGCTTCCCTCAGTTTGGTTTAAAACTACTATTTTACATCGATTGTCAAAAAACAAGTTCTTACAACTTGATTCCTTAATACTTAACCAGTACTTGTACTGGCTTTGGTTTGATGTATAGTTGCGAGGTGGATCCTGCTATTCATGGGTTTGAACCCACAACCCTCGTGTCGTGAGACCTACACTCTACCCCTTGACCATTGTCCTCCACAAAAGTGACTAACACAGCGATTTGTGCTCTTGGAGCTCTAAACGTTTTTTAATAAAGATTACTTCTAAACAGTTGCTGATATCCCATGATTTCTTGAACCAATGTTGAGTGATCCTTTGCACTTGTCAGGGAAGTTCAGTCTGGGGTCCTGGCCCTTGCGTTTACTCCTTATTTGGGGTACACACATGGGCCGGGACCCCATGCTAAGGGAAGCTGTTCTATAAATAAACGAAGGAATTCCTACTCGTGCACCTTGCTAGGGTCACGTGACAAGATCGTTAAAAGTTTTTAGAAGAGCCGCGTGACGATTGTTTCTAGGAATATACCTCTTATTATGAGGATAGATTGTTTACGAAAACCCATTTACATGGTTTGTTATATCTGCAATATAAATGTTTAATTACTTTTCTGCTATGGTTCGGTTATGGACGGTATTTGAAAGCTGACAATTATCAAGTTTCATATTTATATGATATAAATTTTTTTAAGAGTTAAATCCCAATACGTAGGGCAGTCCTTTTTATTGGAGTAATGATAAATATATTCGACATACCATTAGGCAAAGCAACAAGCATGCTTTCCATTTTATTGGGGGAAAAGACGTTATTATCAGCTTTGCATTTCCATATCATATCAATTATTTCAAAGAGTGTTTTTCTCTACAATATACATTACCACCGACACCATTGCAAATTGAATTGATAACATAGCGTAATTCGATACAGTGTAAAAAGTATCATAGCTTCTCGTTTCACGACTTACATGTGCCTTGATTAAGTACGTTACAAGAGCATAGAAAGTTTTATATATCATATACCGTTTAAACGAATTCACTAGCAATGCAAAGTCTATTCTGAAAGGTTATTGTCTGCCTCCAAGCATATTCATAGGTTGTATTCAGATGTTAAGGTTCAAGTACATATATAATTTACCCTCAAAAGTCATTATGCTATTAGTTTATTCATAAATAATAAACTTAGCTGTTTCTTTTCGTGATCGCAGATGTAATTTCCGATAATAACATCATTTCGTGCAAAATAGAACCTCGATTGCTCATCCCCAAAGTCAAATTAAATTGGAAATTACCAATTAGCAAACCCATTATGATCAAGAACTATTACTCCACACATAGAGTGTTTACAATGACGATTTAAGAAAGAGCATATCGAGGGTTCAATGCAAGACTATAGTAAACATTCATAAACATGAAGCACTTTCTAAAGTAATTTCACTTAACCCTCGATATGAAACTATCATGGCAGTGTAATTACAAAGTCAATTCTACCAAGATCACGAATAATGAGTCTCTTAAATCACAAATTGCGTATTTCGTGGTAACCACTCAAGAATCAATTCCGTAGGTCGTTGAACAGTAAAATGTAGTTCATGAAAAGGTAGAATTTTACTTTGTGTGTTAAAAATATGCTTTAGGACACAAGAGGGGCATTTTTGATTGTTTTGTATCTTTTGTGGGTGTTGGTCTCTTGTTTTAAACCTTTGGATTGTTATGTTTTTTTTTTTACAGAACTACTTTCCCAGAGGACGAAACTATAAGGAAGACGCCCTTCGCTGACCACAGCATTTTATGGATGCGAATTTCGAGGGTGGTAAAAAGAGATGGCCGATAGCGAACAATGTACCAGATCTTCGGCATGTTTGTTAGGGGAAACCTGATATGGTACGAAGTGTAGAATAGTGAAACAACAGTGATTAACTCTGAATCTTGTCATGGAAGGTACTGTGAAGGGGCCAAAATGTCTGTTTTATATAAAATAAAGAAGGGCCCAAAGTTACCGGTATACCACCATTTGCAGTGCATCCCCCATCTTACCGAGAAAGGATCAAATGGAAACGGCGCTTTCACACGCAAACATAAGGCAGTCATTTGTCGTTTGTAAAGCCCTAACTATGTTAAGTCATATGATATCAAAAAAAACAAAATGGCTGCTTCAAGACAATTCAATCTTTGTTTGTTTCTAGTCGTTTTTTGGATTATATTTTAGTGCGCCTTACAAAAGAAAAAATAAAAAAAGACTGATCGATGAAGTTGACATTATTCTACCTTATGTGACAACAAATTACATTATTGTAACGGAACATAAAAAAAGATAGATATTATTCAACAACATTCTATAAATCTATTATAACTGAAGGGGATCTTATGCTTCATGAATGAATGATTTCGTCACAATGTCTGCTCCAAACGTGCTTTAACCCATTACCAAACAGTGTCGACAATTAACCAGTTTGTTGCAGACGACATTGAAAACATTGTGGAAAAAGGGGAAATTTCTTCTTTTTCCTGAATGTTTTTTGCGCTATCAGAAGTTTATTGTTAATTTCATCATATTTTGGAATGTCTTCTGCACACTCTTTCAATTTGGGACAGCCGAAAATTTGGCGTTTGGTAAAGGGTTAACCGGAAGCAGTAAGTACCAGTATTGATACACAGCGTATGTTTTTTGACATTATGATGTTGACATTCTGCATGGCCTATTGGTGCAATAGTGTTTTAACCTTTCCCTCGTTTGATCTATACTCGTCCAAACTGGAATCAATACCAGACGACCGTTGGTAATTGCTTTTATAAATGATATTGGGATGTCATTTTTGGATCAGAATAAGTTGTTTTTAGAAACTCTCTACCTTGAGCAAGACAGCATTTTAGTCCCACTAAAATCCTAAGAATTAGGTTACAGGTGCGTCAAGGTTATGCACGAAAAAAGACGATATCCCTTATAGCGCTAGAACCAACTTCGTGCCTTTGCAAACAGGTTAGATCTAGGCCAGCCGCCAAGTAAACTGACGGCTGTCTTGTGATCTTACCTGTTTTCTACTCTAGGTATCTTTCCTCAACAAAATTAAGCAGCTATTTAAGGTTTTGGAAAGCAGGCGACATAAAACTCTATATCTAGAAAGTAATCCAGTATTGAAGTATAGGAGGATTTAACAGTAATAAATTATCGAGTGCTCTTAAGTCTGTTTCTATGTGCATCTAAAATTCTCGAGTTTAATTGAAGATTTACTAAGTCTTATACTGAACTGCATGATGATATTAACTAATTGTGCCATTGCGATTGTTAGTAATAGTTATTATCTAAGATTGATGCAAACATAGGGGACTCCGTGGCCTAATGGTAAGTGTGGAGAACTCGAAAACACATGACTCTTTAATATCCCGGCTGGCTAACGTATATGGCAGTTAAACTTTGGGGTCTTTATACACCACCCAAGAGCCGGGAATCGCATCACAACTCAAATATTGTTCACGTTCAACACATGTAAAACATTCTCTTACAAACACACTTGCTGACAAAATAACTAGATGGCCTATAATAGTTCTGTTTCGGAATGAAATCTGATATGTTCAAAGCGGATGATAGAGGATACGGTCATAATTTTCTTCCATTACATCCGTCTTTATTGAATTTGTCAATCAGAAGTTATTTGATTCATTCATTTCGAATTAAGTTTATCTATCGATAGTTATGAGTAGAAAACATACTTGTTGGGTGCGAATGTCCATTCCCTATACACTGTGGATACATCTTTTCAGTTAAGATAACATTTCTAGATAAGGTATTAAATTCATTTTCAATCCTTTATCAGAAGCAATAACTTAAAGACGAAAATTGCTTGCATTGTTTCCGAATAGCATTTTTACTTGCAGAGCAAATATTTCTAGAGGAACAGTATAAGTGAAAGTTAAACAATTCATTTAAGCCATTGTTATCTCTTAACTTATACCCATTGTAAAGCACCTGGCGACATAACTTTAAATTGCAATAATTTCATCAAAATGTTTCCATAGGAAACAATTATAAACGCTTCCTTACCTTATCCGGATTTTTCAGTCCCAAACGTCCATTTCGTAAAGACATACATGCATACCGACTGTCTGAGACTGTATCATATACTTTTGTTCAAGGCCTAGGACACTAATTCCAGCAGACACATTTAGCTTCCCAAATCCACGCTATTCCCTCCATGCTATCTATCGTCTTTGTATCAACTAAAGATCCCCATCTACGGGCTCCTGATTCCCGCCAAATTTTTAAACCCAATCAGGAAGATTGGCACGGCTTACCAACTACCGCGCTTTTCAAAAGTGATAGGCGCTATGCGGGCGCCGGTGTCTTTATTGATTCAAAATAATAATACAAAAAGCTTCACCGAATCGTCTTTTGTACAGCACATAGGACTTTTTCTGATATTTGAAATTTACGCTATGATCTCCTTTGATAATTGAGAAGTATTTCCGATGGTCTCTAGCCTGTAGTTTGTATAAACTGTTCGCTGCTATTATCTTGGGTTCCACTAGTTCATCTGTAATCCGTTTTGTTTTGTAGATATCCCGGAACGATTAGATAACCAACGACTGTGTCCCAACCGAGACAGGAAGTATTTGCATATTGGACGGTTTTCGAGGCTTTGATCCGATAATCTTGCAACACCGTCTGAAAATAAAACAAGATTTGAATAATTTAGTCATCCTACATCTGCAACAAGTAAGCACTGTATGAACAGAACGGCAGAGGAATGTTTTACAATGGTGTATCTTCTCAAATTAAATCATCGAAGCATGTTGTATGATACTTTAAGCAAACGACTGAATTATTGCAATAAAAGCGGATAGGGTTTGAAATGAATACGATATGGACTCGGTTTCTCACGGGACTTTTCGATCAGACAATATGTCGTTATCAAATAAAATAGTCCCTTACACTATGAAAGGTGCAGTCTTTCTGTTTTATACTAGCAGTGAACAAACAGCTGCAACACCGAGCTGCACGATTTATATTTCCTCATTATCTAATCTATTACCCCGTATAGTTCTTTCTATTGATGCACCTGCAACCAAATACACAAACATCTATTCTAGGTGTTATCGACAAAAAGAACAGCTCTTCACTTGTCTAACTCGGTTTATACAAGCTGTTGCTGGGTTTATTCGGACTAGGTCTTCAACTGCATTGCATTTGGTCTTAACCATTAGATTGCTGGGTAATTTTCTAAACCTACATTTTATTGCCGTCTCCTTTCTAAGACCTTAAACATATGATTAATTCACAGCTGGTGAACGCTCTGCCGCACCACCGCGGTGCTGACGACGAATTCGGTTGCGCAACTTCCGGTTAAGCGTTTTTAGGATAGTTTTTTGTTACTTTTATGCAATTTAAGACGATTAATCAAAAATGCACAAACATGATTCAACCCTTATTAAAACCAACCGCCTATAGGTAAAGTCTTAGTTTTGTACTCGTGGAATTGGCTGAGTTTTCGTATTGGTTCCTTGCCGAAGAAACTCGAAAATACATCCTCCCGATACCCCGTTCACAAAACCAGTAAAATATCATACACTTTTACATTTAAAGGTCATATGTACAGGTTGGGTTTATTTCATAAAATTAAAATATGAAGTAAAAGAATCACATTGAAATTATTTGCAACATTTTAGCATAACGCATTACGTCATAAATCACCGTCATAGCGCACCGATTAATAAAAGTTCGTATGACTTACTTCCCTTTGTTGTGACGTCACTCGTGATCCACTGAATGCGCCATGTAAAGGGCGTGAAGAGCGATCGCTGGTTAGAATTGGTGTTTTTCTTCAAATAAACGATCCTAAAGTCATTGTTTGGATTGACAGCGCATTTTCTTTATTGAATATGATTCATTTTATAAGAATATCAATTTGAAAAAAGATGAATTGATAATTTAACCCGTGAATTTGCATGGATTTGTCATTGCGTAAACCTGTTCATATGAAAGGAATTGCTTGAAATTTGGACGATTTTCCTTGAATTAAATGATTCTTAAGTCATTGTTTGGCTTGACAGTGAATTTTGTATACTGGATAGTTTTCATATTATAAGAAGATCCATTTGAAAAAATAGATTAGTGACTTAACGCGTGAATTTACAAGGATATGTCAATGCGTTCATATGAAAGGAACGGCTTGAAATTGGGACGATTTTCCTCGAAATAGCAATCCTTAAGTCAATGTTTGGATTGACAGTGCATTTTCTTTATTGAATATGTTTCATATTATAAGAATATTCTTTTGAAAAAAAAAGTAAGTGACGTAACGCGTAAATTTGAAAGGATTTGTAAATGTTTTCATATGTAAGAATCGGCTTGAAATTTTGACGATATTTGTTGAAACAGCTATTTTTATTAATATTTGTTGAAAAAAAACAAGAGTACTTTTTCGTCGATGATCGTGTATTAGAATTAAGGTTTTAATTGAGTAGTAAACAAAGACACAGGTCTGAATAAACGAATTGTCTTAACACCGTACATCGTATAACTATTAACTGTCAAATTCACCCTGCATTGGCTTATCAATACATGAAATGAAACGGGAGAAGATCATAAATTGCGAACAAACAAAGCGTATTATAACCCAACTTACTTGTGATACGAAGGTTATCCTTTAACTCACATTTTCACTACACATCAACTTACTTGTGATACGAAGGTTATCCTTTACCTCACATTTTCACCACACATCCAAATTTCAAAACTAAACACTGGCACATTTAAGAGTATTTGTTAAAAACATCCGGCAACTTTCCAGTAACTCCACCCCCAGTAAGAGGTCTATGATTTCGAAATTGATTCCGATGTCGTCTTTCTAGATCAACTGTTAAGAACTTAAGAATTGTTCTTCATATTCACTTTATATTAATGTTCGTTTTCTCTCGTGTAAGTAGCCTTGACATATTGAGCATTTAATTTTCGGACAGGTTTAATAATTAACAGCTAAAACAAAAAAATCGTCATAGTTTATTTTACTAACAACCTTAAATAAACATATTTGAATTTATTTTTTATGATTTTGGAATCTAAATATCAATTTGACAAAACTTGAAATTGATGTTAAAACGTTTTTTTGTTGAAACATAGAGTTAATACCGTTTTGGTGAATACTGATTATCATATACTTATTGAAGTGTCAAACTATTCTAATAAAAAAGACAACATGTTCACTTCTTTGAATATCATAACGACAAAGTATCACACGTAAGTCACATTGAGAAATAAATATGTCCTGACACCTTATCAATCCAAACATCCTGTGAGAGTTTGGTCTTAATTAGTTATATCTTAACAATGGATTTTTAAGATAAATTTAATTGCCACGCATTGAAAGTGTGAGATTTGCCGCTTGTTATTTCATGTCTGGAATAGCAGAACGTGTCAGACCTGTTAATTAACAACAGAGATATTTAAGAGATTAACGCCAGAGGCTATCTTTCGCCTAAACAATAAAGGACTTGAGACTTGAAACATACAGTGCAAATGTGGCAGATTGGTGTTAATTTGCATCACGACCCTTAATCCTTGTAATGTTCGATGTCTGTTGATTGACCCTTTGTATGTGAGATAAACTGACAATAATCAATTAAATTGTAAACAAAGAGATTATGTTCAAATGTGTAAATTATATATTAAGTGATCTTATTACTAAATGATCAATATAAATTTGTATTAATCATGTTTGAACACCTGCATTTCAGTGTGACATACGTCATTTAAACCAATATTACCAATGGCAAAAAAATAAGATGTGTGATTTAAATAATTCCGAAAAGCAGACGCTTAAGTTAAGATCGAACCCATTATCATTTGCGTTGATGAGTTCAGAGACCGTTTGCGGATATCAAATATTCATTACTTTGAATTTTCATTCAAAGACAACGGCAGATAAAAGAAACTTGCTTGTTTTAATCGGTTTGTTATCATAGCAATCAACGTACATTTTCATTTTGTCTCATTTATGTACAATGGCAACGTTTCTACGATTATGTTAAAACATAAAACAAGTTTTGCAAATAAGAACAAGATGCTTGATTGTATGCTTTATCGCTTGATTGGTGTTTGAAAGTGAGATTAGCTTTGTCTGGTTTAAATTGACAGTCTTGAAACCAATACATCAAGGTAAAGTGAATATTGTTGGTGTGTTTCAAATAAGGAAAATATAACGGTTACTCAATAAGTAGAATGAATTTGAAGCGTCTTCATCTGTATAAATTACTTTGAATTGAGTCCGATCATTTAAAGATCATTAAAATCATTTTTTTTGGAAACGCCTAACAATGCGTAAACTTGCCGTCTTCGAAGTGAAAGTAACACAGCCTACTGTTCTTGTTTGGGGAATATATCATTTGCTTATTTGTAAAGTAAACACGGTCCAGTTAACTTATCGAAACTTTTTGCAGCTTTTATGTTCGTCGGAAAACGGGAGAAACTCGCATCCCTGCGACCAAAAGCAGAATAACACCAGAAGACCTGTCAAAATACCATATTCAATATCCAATTTATGTTTCCCAAACACAATTCAACACTTAAAATGTCCGAAATTTGTGCAAAAACACCGTCGTTACTGAGAACTAGATTCTTCTTACTGTTAGTTCATATGACTTTGAAGCACAAATGACGTCACAACAAGGGAGATAAGTCATTCACAAAAATCGATAAAGGTGAATAAAAGTAGTCAAAAACAACATTTTTCGCTTCTATATGAGAAAAAAATCATTACCTCCGTCATAACGAAACCATAACCTAATTCAAAAACGATAATTAAAGAAAATTTTGTTTATCGGGAAATTTGACCTTTAATGTCAAGCTAAATGAATGTTCTGATCAATAATGATACTAAAAACTACCAAGTGGAAAAATTTGCGGCATTTTAGGTTTGTTTGAATAGAATATCACAATGTTTACCTGGTGGTGAGATTGCGAACTTTCGAATTGCAATTCTGAATTGCATCGACGAGGAAAATTGCGAAATCTCAGTCAATTCCTCGATTTCAAAACTGAACTTTACCCATAGGCGGTTGAATTCGATTTTTGAAAGGGTTTTTTACCTAGCCGTTAAACTATTAACCACCTACGGGACGACATTTTTAAACTTGATGCAGACGATTTTATAGAAGCCTTATAAACATATGCAAAACCTTTCATTCTGATGTTGTGATATGTGAATAGATCGAGGAGGCATTGTGGCAAAAGGAGAAATTGCATGTGTCAAGCAATTTCTCCTTTTGCCACAATGCTCTATTGAAAGTCGTCTACTGCAAGCCACAAAAATGTGGAGTAAGGTAGTAATTTGTTCGATAAATTTAGAACACGATCTCTCTGGTTATTTTCAATTTGTCACAATATTTGGCAAATTCGTTAATGTCTTTACTACATATCCTGTAGCTACATTTAACGTTTTCTTTTGTTTTGCCTTTTTTGCGTCTTTTGACACATTCAGTAAGTCAACGTTACCACAGGGTATTCTTTTACATCACATCCTACGATAAGACATTGCGTTAGTTCAGAATAACATCCCATGTTATAACAATAATGAGAAGAGCATTATTGCAAAGTAACACGCTATCGGAACAGTCCCTTCGAAACGCTTCCAATGACGTGTTATGTTACAAAAAAAGGTTTCTGTTAAAGATACTATCTATATTTTTTCATCTAAATATTTTCCTTAAGTTTATTAGTAAACATTTCCCAGGTACAGCTTAAACAATGTTTCAAACGTACCAACGAAGGTTTCCATCAAGGACGTTTTGTGTTATACACAGCAGGTTGTGTGAACACGACATGAAATGTCAAATACTCGTTTCTAAACCGTTTTGGAACCATTTGGCAGTATTCAATTGGTCGTTGATTGGATAATTATAGATGGCACAATACCGATGCATCTCATTTCACCACAAGTACTAAATTTGTCATTTTGACTAAAAAAGTAAAACCCTTGTCAACTGGGTTACTCCCCTTCAGGAACGGTTGAAGTGTTGTAACGCAGTCTAAAGGCACATTTCTTTAAACAACTCTTTTTTTCTTTAAAAGTTTAACCCGTACAATGATGGGTAATTTTTCCAAAACCTTAGATATCTGCTTAATTTTGTTGAGGAAAGATACCCAGAGTAGCAAACAGGTTAGATCACAGGCCAGCCGCCAATTTACTTGGTGGTTGGCTTGAGATCCAACCTGTTTGCATAAGCATGAAGTCGGTCCCAACACTAAAAGGGTTAAGACAGAATTAGTTTTGCGAAGCAGCTTAGGATAATTGTTTTGTATTTTCCACCGGATATTATAGACGATTTTTGAATATCATGGGAATGAAAAGATTAGACATTATTATGTTACACAGTCCTCTTTTATTCCTCCCTATATAATGCTTGTGTTTGTATACAACCATCCGTAACATCACTTTCTAGCACTTTTTTGCATGGTCAGTGGTACTGAGTACACGCAATTTCTAAGAAAATTACATATTTTACTCCTATATCATATGATGAGGTTGAGTTTTACACCCAAATTTTCCTACCAGAAAGTACAAAAGCGGCAATAGAATGTCAGTTTTATTAAGGAAAAATGACCGATCCTCTGATGAGGTGACTAGTAATGTATTCGGGCAGGCTACACCATTTGAAGTCAAACAAATAGGGATTTAAAGTGTTTTTTTGTTTTAATGCATTTTTTACTTAAATAGAATGTATACTAAGAATGCATTTGTCGAGGACAAGCGGTATTGTTCATAAAATCGCCATGTGGAAGAGGAAATAGCTTTTTTTTTGCATAAACGTGCTAACCCTTTACCAAACGCCGAACTTTTGACTGTCCCAAATTGAAAGAGTTTGCAGACGACATATCAAAATGTGACGAAAATGAATAATTATCTTCTGGTAGGGCTGAAAACATTGTTGGAAAAGGGGAATTTGCTCTTGACGAGCAATTTTCCCTTTTTCCACAAAGTTTTCCAGAGTCGTCTACAACATACAAGGTTAAATGTCGTAAATGTAAACGCCTAATAAAATTCAGTAGAGGATTAAGCTCTTCTTTGTTAAAATATTTGTGGTGCCAGCGGAAATGCGTCGTCGCGGACTTGCATGCTGAACTGGACGTTATGGCCAGAGAGACGTCATTTCTTGCTCTTTATCGAAGGTTGAAATACACCTTTTTAACCCTTAGAATGTTGGGTCATCTACTTAAATGGATTTGTGTGCCGTCTGCTTTCCTTAAGTCTCTGCTTAATTTCGATGCGGAAAGATACTCAGAGTAGCAAACAGATTAGATCACAGGCCAGCCGCATGAGTACAGTAATACTTAAGTGTAAAACGTATTGCAAATCGTTGAGAAACAATATAAATCAACGGAGGTGTCCCCGTTAAGTCTATAGCCGAGGAAACGTTGTAGCTAAAAACCTCAAAGGAAATTATTTTCTCTTATGACCGAATCCTCCCTCACGGCATGCCATTCATGAACATAGATTGGAACCCTCCGTAAACAGGTGAATACCTATAGTATTTCTCGAGAAAGTCTGCACTTGTAATGTAAAGTATTGATTTAAACCCAATGTCTAGATATGTTTATCAATATCATTGATTATATCAACGAAAAGACCTCTTCGTGTCGCCTCGAATTTAAAATGGAGATTTGATTTGATCCTAAAGTCTGGCAAAATACCATCCAAGGTTACATTAAGAATTTTAAAGGCACTTGTGCTCAGATTTGTGGAAGTTAAAAATTGATTTCTTTAAAATCGACATTAAATGATATGCACTGACGAACAGCTATTGAAATCAAATTTTAATTAATTTTTGGTTTTTTAAAGAATGAACATGTGTTCTGATCGAAAAGTGTGACTTGACCTTTGCGATCTACCGCACGTAGACAGTACATGCATTGACTTATTGACGCTTCCTGAATTGATTATGTTTTTTCAATAACTACTTTATATGAACATTTCGAAAAGCAAGACAAAAAATTCATTGTTTCAAAGACATTCTATTTTGGCTTCCAAATTTTATCTTTTTGAATAAGCACCTTTAAAACTGGATATCTTTAAATGACAGAAAATGGGCTGTAACGTTTACCATTATCTTTTTGTCTAGCCGAGACAGCACAGTAATGGGTTTCAATTATCTTTGCAGCAGCATAATTTGTTTCGTGTAGTACAATAATAGAGCAAGATGGCTCCGGTCTAATTCATGAATCCATATATAGTTTCTTTAATCTGTTTACACTCTGTATTTGGTGTCCGACATATTAACACTTCCGAAAAGCAACCAACGAAAACGAAAACTATTGAAATCATATTAGATAATATATATTCGATGTTACATTTTGCCATTTCACATGTCAGCTTTTGTCTCGACATGATTGCTTTATGCAACTGTTTTGTTCAAAACCGTCTATACCGATGGGTCATCTAATATCCCTATCTGATGTGATTAGTAATGCTGTTTATATTACGCGGCTCATTACAAAGCAAGGACGGTGCCTACATTCGAATGATAGCTAAGGCAATTTGACATATGCTAGTAACAGAATTGTTCTATCTCTTTTTTTTCTTTTCTTTTTAAATTGTTTATGGTAATCTTTTCAGACATGGACGATAAAGTACCAGAGGCCGTGATCGTTTGACACCCAATTTGATCACGCTAATTTTATTATTTGTTCAACAATCGAAGACTCATGTGCGACAATAAACGAGGAACCGGTTAGCCGCAAAGACCACAACCAATTCGTATGGAAACTGGGTCGTCCAACGCTGTCATATCAAGCCGGTGAATATTCGGTTTGGAAAATCAAGGAAGGCTGAATGAACGTTATTGATAGTGTAATATCTCCCATTTAAGATCTGATTTTAGAAAGAGTATGTACTTAATCATTGCTATTACGTTCTATACATTTACTCGGATGATCCAAGCTGTAGATGTGTTGCAGTATAATGAAATACTTACGTCTAGATCATTCGGACTTACTATGCATGGAATATTCGTATCGAAACTGTATGCAAGAAAATTGAACATGAAACGTTATTTTTAAACTTAAAACTCCCCAGTGGGGGTATTGCTTTTCAAAGCTAATATTTGTTTCACTCTAACAACATTTTATTAAAAATCTGACCTGCAGATATTTTGAAATAGTTCTTTATACAAGGACAATTCTCTCAATGACCTCCGAGAAATAGTTATATTAGTGGCAATCACCGTGAAGTGTTATTAGATTGTAAACTTAATTGATGACAATTGGCCCCTCTTGTTGAACGACCTTTAGTATCGTAGGGCCATAAATCACGTGGTACTTTAAAAAATGGCAGACCTTACAACAGTGAGCAGTTGTAAGAAAGTGGTTAGTTATTGCCTGATATAAATCATATTTCTTCGCTGAATTCCTATTTCGTACAATGCATCCTATGATTAAATTAGTATCGCGATGTGCATCAATTCTAACTCGTTTGAACGAGAAGAAATCTGAGATCGTTAGTTTCTTAGAACACAATTAGCTGTCATTAGCAATTTATCATTGGGTAGAATAATCCAGTACAGAAGAAATCGTTATACTTTGAGGCACGTCATTTCATTTTTATTCTTCATTTAAAAGATCAATTCAAAATACAACGTGAATAGACAAATAAAACAATATGTGTTTTAAATTACGCAGTTCCACACCGTCTGACCAAAGAAACATATTGACATACTTTCTTTTCATTACTGTATGTGGTGTATTACAATACTCATATGGCTGACAAATTCAGACGTGAGCGAATAAAGGATCTTTCAATTGAATTGAATTGCACGTCATTTTAAATAGACTATGTTGGTTGGGTTTTCGCCATATCCTTTTCTTATGCCACGTTTAGAGTTCCGCACATACTCAATTAACTATGTCTTTTTGACGTTCGTTTAGCTTTGATTACATAGTTTTCTCTTTTAATTTAGGATGAATAGATATCAACGTATTTGTTCGGTTTGAACACCGAAAATGCTTTTTGAAAGTCAAGATCAAGATCAAGAATGTGTGAGTTTATTCATTAAACAAAATGAAAAGATCATTAATATTTTGTTTTCTTTTTTTTAATATTCTGTGCATAATATGTAAAAAAAGAAGGATGATTATTTGCAGAAATTCTTGTTGAAAGCAAACGCCTTGTTCGATATAAACACTAGTATCATTATCAGCAAAGCAAGTGATCATCATTTCATAACTTAGCAAAATAGTATTTCTTCTCTCGCATTTCTAACATACATGGTATATTTATCAGACATTTTGCCAGTTACATCAAAAATTAAAAACACTGCGGTAGAGTGGTAAAATTGAGCAAAGAACATTACAACATATAAGAAAACACAAATACAAACTCTTGATCGAGGATCCCTTAGAGTCATTATTAAAAGCGCATAGGTTTGTAAACAGTAATATACCCTTGCTACGCTACATCGATCACTGCCAATTGCAATATTTTTTATTAAGATTTGCATAAATTGATTAATGTATTTTGCCTCAACTTATTCTGGAAAAAAAGTATATTTCTTTCGAATCTTTCTCAGATTAACGAAGCCGTTCATCTGATGCCAATTCCTTTCCGATAAACAGATATTAGGTTAGTAGTTTTTGCATCCCGTGGCTGAATGTGGGGTCGTGAACTTGGTACCATCTGCTTCAAGCTCGCAGGAAATTACAGACTCCTTGTATTGACATGGGCTCCTTGTGTAGCGTAGAAGTCTCCCAGAGATTTACACTAGAAATATTATTATAATCATTTATTTGTGTAGCTCCCTTTCCACTATACTCAATATATGTATAAAACCATTCAATAATATTGTACACGTCTGTTGACAATTTTTTTTTTCCATTTTTATGAACAAAGTTGAAGACAATTCCTCAAGAAGAATGATACCTTTACTTGTTTGTTTTTTTTATCAAATATTCAATATACATTATAACAGTGCTGACGGATATCAAGAAATACAGCTGAAGGCAAACTTTTAGTATTTTCTCTTTACAAGAATTGTGAGAATTAATTGGTGAGAATACCGTTAGAAGTTTTTTTTGCACTAACCTTTAGACTGCTGAGTAATCTTCTACAAATAGATGTATGTGTCTTCTGCTTTCCATAACTACCTTAAATATCTACTTTATTTGGGATGAGGAAAGATATACAGAGTAGCAAGCAGGTTAGATCACATGCCAGCCGCCAATTTACGTGGCGGCTGACCTGGATCTAACCTTATTGCATAAGCACGAGGCCGGTTCCAGCACTATAAAGTTTAAACATTAAGTTAACAACCTCGGTACCAAGTTCAGAAAACAGGATCTACGGATGCAAGTATTGAGTATAGCCATGTCTAAAGGTGAAATGTATCGTTATTGGCTCTGGTTGCCAATTATATAGTCTCTCTAGAGATCGAATTGGTATATATGTGTATTTATCTTCGTAAGATTCTCTTCACCAGAACTTAGATAAGTCAACTAACAATATATTTTGATACTTATAGCTTCAGATTTCACGACGTATACGATCGATTTCTTTTAATGCTTCTCGTAGTTTTCCATCGGCACCGTAAAGACATTACGTGGTAATGACTGCTATATTGTATGAACATAGCTTTTACTTAGCAAATAGCAAGCTAGTCAACCCTTTTAGGCCTTGAACCGACTTCATGCTTATGCAAACAGGTTAGATCACAGACCAGTCTCCAAGTAAATTGGCGGCTGGACTGTGATCTAAGCTGTTCTACTCTGAGTATCTTTCTTCAACAGGATTAAGCAGATATTTAGGGTTTTGGTCGTCGTATTGTCGCACTATAAAAACAGTTGAATTCGTAAGGAAAAATAAATACAATGTAGATACAATTAAGAACTGGCAAATGCCATCAACCTTAATGTAAGACTATGTTAACCCTTTACCACACACCAAATTTTCGAATGTCCTAAATTGAAAGAGTTTGCAGACGGCATTTCGAAATATGATGGAATTGAAAGATGGTCTGATAAGGCAGAAAACATTTTGGGAAAATGAGAAATTGCTCTTAACGAGCAATTTCTCCTTTTCCCAAAATGTTTTCCAGATTTGTCTGCAACAAACTGGTCAATTGTCGTTATTGTTTGGTATCGGGGTAAGGCTTATGCATCGTTATAAACAAGACCAAAATACAATGTCAGTAACAGATTCCCTCTGTGTGGTAATAAATATAGCATTACGTCCCAAAAAGAACATTTCCGGGTATTATATGATCATAAAAGATCGTGCTGTTTTGAATTAAGAAACACAGCCACAAACAAAAACTTGTTAAGATTTCGTTAAATACAAACAATTCAACTATTATAGATAAGCGTCATAACCATTAGATTAGATGCCCTTCCTACATCTTCTGGCAACAAAGGCCACAATTTGTTGCTACATTTCGTAAATAACCATAATAGTGTTTGTCCATTCATTGCCATCTAAATCACCTTAACATAGAGCCATATATGATTTATTACTCGCTGAGAGCGTATGGTATTCATGGGACAAAAATCATTGTTTATACCATAGTTGTCTTATATAAAGAACTAAAAGCCTTTTAATACAACATTCGGCATGATTAACAGTCACGGCTCTATTCGACGTGGAACAAAACAGGGTTTATCGGCCTTTACGGGTCCGATGACAGGAAAACGTTTATATATCTGTCAACACTAATGGACACAATGATTGTTTTAGTACACCCTTTACTTCATGTTTATTCTCTTAACCGTCTTGATAGATTATGATGTCGTCTGCTTTCCAAAACCTTATATCTTGATTAATTGTTTTATGAGGAAGGTTACGCAGAGTAGCTAACAGGTTAGATCACAGGCCAGCCGCCAATTACCATGGCGGCTGGCCTGGATCTAACCTGTTTGCATAAGCATGAAGTCGGTTCCAGCGCTTTAAGGGTTAGAATAAATAACCTGCAACACGATATCAAATAAAGCACTGTAACAAAAGGGAGAAATTTCTCTTGATGAACAATTTCTCATTTTACGGCAAGGTTTGTTTTACGAAGCGGGCAAAGAAAACGCTTAATATTGGTGTAGGCTGTTGAGATTTTTTAGACTATTCACTTAATGTCTAATTGGTAAACGGCTTAAAGTATTCTTCACACATCATGCTATTCGACTTTTCTCTCAAATGGGCTATATACAGCCAAACAATGGCAATTCATAGCGGAATGATGAAACAATGTACCACAGGAAAGCTTCATACAACAGATGTCGGAATAAATGAATGTATTACAATTCTTTGTTTCCAATTTTATTATTTTAAATGTATTCAGACAATTGTTTCTGTTCGGTCTTATCTCGTAATCAGTTTTTACGAAATAATTTTGATTGTTCCCCCTACCATGAGAATGAATAAAGTCGTGAGAATTATATATATTCCTCTAAGCTTGAGCTCTGTATTCGATAACTGATTGTGTTTTCGGTTGGAACCATTCGATGACATGTATTATGGGCCGAAGGCCTAAATGTATTAATAAAACTGTTCAATTCGCGTCTTTTTATTGTTCACTGCCTCAAGAAAACTTCTGGCAGAAAAAAAGACAACTCTCTTTAAGATGTCGTCTTTGACTTGTGAAATGAAAAGATACTTCAAACTGAATACATTAAATGCATTGTATCTTGTAAAAGTATATTTTATCTTTTTATTGATTTGTGGTAAATAGGACCATATACTGTAGGAGTTTTTAATCCTTTGGCTACTGTTTAGATTGCTGGAGAATCATATAAACCTGTAAGGCAACAGCAGAGGCCAAACAATATTGAAAAAGTCCTAAATATTTTCTTTTTCATTTGTATATAATTAGCTTAACGCCGTGTCAAAATTTGTCGACTGTTTTGTGGATTTCAATGATTCGCTTTTACAAAAGACACTCTCACGAAAACGAAGGTAGAGGTGAGACTTGAACCTGGAACCCGCGTTCTAAGACCATCACTTAAACCACTGAACTATGAAGGACCCTTTGTTATCATTTTCATGCAAATATCTTACTTTTATTTGTTTATTTGTTTATTTGTTTTCTTTATTATCTTTTCATTACCGAGTACATGCACACATCTCTTGTTTCACATTATATGCTATTGAAATGCCAGGTTTAACTAGTGCAGAATATGCTTAAAATTATCTCTGTTTGTATAAAATCGGTGCACAGGCCGTTTTTAAGTACGAACTTTGTTATAAAGATGTTATTGTTTACACTGATATGCACACATGTATCGATTGATGTCAAACATTAGCGGAAGTTAAGATTCATTTACGAGCCACTTCAATACCGGGTTTATGTGCAAATGTGTTTAAGTAGTGTAAGTTTTATTGCGTATAAAATATCATGATATATCATATCTTCGAGTCGAATGATACGTTTAGCCTATACTCAACGTTTAACTGATATAAACACTTTCTGTTTTATCAACTGCGGCGGTTTATAGTTTGCATGGGAAAAAACATCTCTACAAAACTTGATTATATAATTGCCTCATATTAATATCTTGAGTCGAAAAATACATTAAGTGCATTCTTAATATTTAACTGATAAAAACAACTTATGTTTTATCAACTTGAACTGTACATGTATATAGTTCATATGGACAAAATATCTCTACGAAAAAGAATTATTCTTTTGCCTCAGATAGAATCTCAGATTATTTCTAGTCAAATAATATATTTAGCGCATACTTAATGTTAAACTGATATGAATGATTTCTGTTTTGTCATCCGACTGTATATAACATATCTGTACAAAATATGACATTATTTCATTGTCTCAGATTGAATACATTTACATCCAACAGTTTACCTAGAACAAACAACTGAATTATATTTCATCGTTATCATATGATAGAAACTTTTCAAACGAGGTTTTTTAACATCTCTATCACAAACACAACAATCGGAAAAGCATTGTAAAATTGAGAGAATTATCTAATGTGTTTACGTTACAACCGTACTTTGAAGTAGGTAATATAACCCTTTACCAAACGCCAAACTTTGGACTCTCCCTAATTGAAAGAGTTTGCAGACGACAATTCAAAATGTGATGAAATGGAAAGATAATCTTCTGATAGGACAAAACATTGTGGAAAAAGGAGAAATTGCTCGTTAAGAGCAATTTCTCCTTTTCTCACAATGTTTTCCAGAGCAATCTGCAACAAACAGGTCAAATGTCGTTATTGTTTGGTAATAGGTTAAGATAGATGTTAGAATGCCATAACGCGAATAGCTCATTAGTCTGTTAAATGCGCTTAAAGCAAAATACTCTGGAAAACTCTATGTCATTTTGCCTAATGGGTTTTAATCAGTATTCTTAATATACCATATCAACCACATTACGTTTTTTTATGTTTTGTATTTTGATGCTTTCGATTTAGATCATAAGAAGAAATGGGTAAAACAAAAAGTGTGTTTGAATGTTTATTTATCATAGCTTCTGCACTTTTCCATGTAATGGGATCATATATCTTTATTGGCTACACAATGCTATCATACCAGACATAGATAAACAGGATTGATATATTGATCTTAAAACAAATACTGAATACTTTCCACTGAAAACGTCATTTATAACATACAAGTGTTTGATCTGTTTTTGTTCAGCCAACATGCATTGTTTTGTTTTTCTTTGCAACACATCCGACGTGTAACCACCATCGACGTTTGAAATATATTCCGTATAACGTTCGGACCCCTCTAAAATCTTCGTTAACGACCATACGTCAAACATATTGTGGAACACAGCATCATTTTAAACTCGAAACGGAATGGTGAATAAGGATAAGCAATGTTAAACCCTTTACCAAACACCAAATTTCCGACTGTCCCAAATTCTAACAGTTTGCAGACGACATTTCAATATGTGATTAGATAGAGAAATAAGCATCTGGTAGGGCAGAAAGCATTGCAAAAAGGGGGGAAATTGCTCGTTAAGAGAAATTTCTCCTGTTCCCACAAAGTTCTCAAGAGTCTTCTGCAACAAAGTCGTCAAATGCCGTTATTGTTTGGTAATGGGTCAAGAATTCCAGTTGTATTATGTATGGTACATTTTACTGAAAAGTGTTTGTTCAAAGATTTGAGGAAATTTGAAAGCTAAAAATTGATTTCTTTTAAACTTCACATTAGATGTCCGATTATATGATACGCATTGAAGAAAAGTAATTGGAAGCAATTATATCGTTCTCTATTCTTTAAGGTATGTATACAGTCATAACTTGGATTTTAATCCAAAAGCATGACATCACTTTTGAGATTTACAACATACAGTCTAACTTTTGTAAAGCAGCCATTTTAAGCAGCCAACCTGCCTTAAACAACCACTACAGAAAGTCCCATTGTTAGATTTATAGTGTACGTCAACTTGTGTTAAGCAGCCAACTCTGTCCCATAGGCTGGCCTCTTAACACAAGTTTGACTGTACTAGTTGTACATTAAACATACTCTTAATAGCTCCTTTTTTCTAATATGCTACAACAATAAAAAGCATACTGCATTGTTTCAACATTTTATTTTGACTTTAGAAAAGTTCGCATCTGTGAACAAGCACCATTAACTTACCACCTGCAGACGACAATTTTTACTTGAAGCAGACGACTTAAGAAGAGCTAAGTAAATATGTTAAAAAACTTTCAGCTCTGCTGTTAAGACATGTAAATAGATCAAAATACAATGTGGGATAAGCAATTTCTCCTTTCGCCACAGTGCTTTTTGAGAGTCGTCCGCTACAAGACGCAAAAATGTGGTGTTAGGTGGTAATGTGTTAAAGACTATGGTACTCTGTTTACTTTATATATAAGCATGGTGAAGTCTACCGAAATAATTCTTCTAGGGCTATTAACATCATACATACATTTTCAAGCTAATAACCCTGGCCAAAGGCTCACAAAGATTTTACTCTCGTTAATTTTCTTTCCTTTGGGTAAATATTTCCAGAGAAATTATTCCTAATCTTGGAAATGATCCGTGATTATACTAGTAATGTTCGCACACGTCCAAAGCCCTTGGGGTCGGATAACTACAGTGTATATCAGTGAAATTGGACTTGATTACACGATAGTTTTGTGATGAAGTTTTCCTAACTTAATACTAGAACTCATTGGTGGTTCTTCTTCTGTGCTTTTTCAACGTGAAATATTTCAAATAAACATTGGTTGAATCATATTCTGATCCTTATCATTGCAACGCACCTCAAATATTATGAACGTTTATTTGAAAAAAATATGTCGATTCTGTGAATACTCGTTTGAATATCTTCTAGACCCTACTAATGCTGGAACCGACTTCATGCATATGCAAACAGGTAAGATTCAGGCCAGACACCAAGTAAATTTGCGGCTGGCCTGTGATATAACCTGTTTGCTACTCTAAGTATCTTTAGATTAAGCAGATATTTAAGGCTTTTTAAAGCAGACGACACAAAAATATATTATTAGAAAATGACCCAGCATTCTAAGGGCGAAGTTGTTGCTGACGTTTGTACCTCATACGTGGCTTAGACCAACTGTCGAGGTTAGAAATCATAGTAAAGATAAATCTTTAAATTTACAATATCACGAGATAGTCTCACGGCTCGACAACAGAATACCGACTGTTCAACCGGGTTTGACCAGTTCTTGCAGAGGATTAAGCCTGAGGTATTTCCTCAGCGATTATGAGTCGGGCATTGCAATAGAAGCGAAATATTGCCGAGGGGATACATAAAAGCTGAGTTTGAAAATGGATGTATCAGAAAATGATTTTTTAGTGCTGGGAACTTATTTCATGCTTATGCAAACAGGTTAGATTCAGACCAGCCGCCAAGTAAATTGGTAACTGAATTGTGGCATAACCTGGTTGCTACTCCGGGTATCTTTCCTCAACACAGTAAAGCACATATTTAAGGTTTTGGAAAGCAGACGACACAAAAATCTATTTTAAGAAAATTACCCAGGGTTCTAAACGGTTGATCTCGCGACAAGACAACTGTAAATAGTGATTCATAAATAAAGTAGATGGTAGTGTCAGTGTAGTACGCTTTTAGCATACCGTCGATGTCACAAACAGAAAACGCTCGTCAAATTATCAGATCGTGTTTCATAGGTCTTCTATCATGACATGGTTTTGACAATATATATGGTCAGAGATATGGCTCTGATTTTGTACCATATATTGCGAATCGATAAAGTTGAAAATGTCTCATCATTATATATATATTAACGCATTTGTTCAAACCTTACATCTGGTTTAATTGAAAACGAGTGCCATTTCGTGCTTATATGCTTAAAGTTTTCAGAATTAAGAAAATAATTTAAAAAGAGGTACTATTATATATGGTCATCTATGCAAACATTTATTAATTATATGTCTTCAAACTCTCCTGGCATGTATTCTTATTTGGCTCAATTCATCTTCTTTGCAGATAAGCAGAACAACTAGAACTAGTAATACATTTTCAAAAAGACACCTTATGAAAATGAATCATTAGTAAACATACACCTTCTAACACATTTTGCTCTTCAGCTAAAATCCATGGTCTTATAGGTTCTTTGTTGTATAATTACTGCAGTGATTTTTTTCTAAATTAAATCAATCGGCTTTTTTTACCAAAACTTAAAAATCGATGGGTTTTCTATAGAAAAATGATTAAAATGAATGAAAGTAATGAGTTTTGGGGAACTTTTATGAGATTTTTTGGGCCAAAAATTATCACTGTTACTGTATTATATAGAGAGTGTTATTCACTATCGCAATAGAAGATACTGTAATATTCAAATCAAACCAAACAAACGGAATGAAATAAGAAAAGAAAACAAATGCAACTTAAAATACCAAGACAAATTAAAACTCACGCGTTCTTACAGTATAATCTATGAAAACATACACCTACCTAATCACCGAAACGGTTTTCCATTATTCCATACGGGTTTGAATTGTCACTCAGAACCCTTCCTGCCTTTTAAATGAAGCACGGTGTAAAACGAATATTATGTATTGGTATAATGGTCTGTCAAAGCGTTCAAACGTACACTTTCCCCTGATCAGCACTCTTTTCGCCCGTATTGACTTTCCCAATATTGACTCAGGCAATCTTAAGGTAGAATGCCGTTAATCCGCTATTTTCAAACTCATTCTGTCGGGTTTTTTTTTTTTGGTTCGATCACGGCATGCATCGGTCGGTGCCGGAACTATTCGATTTACATCGAATAGTTCCGGCCCAGACCGATGTATACCGGTCTTACAATTTACGTGAATGCATGACTTTATACCATTTCTAACGAATATTCTGTCAACGCTGTTTATATCGGACTTATTCTAAGTGCTCCAAATGCTATTATCGAAAAGACTAAACATGATGAAATCCTTTTAGATTTGAGATTACACGAATTCATAAAACATGTTAATTAAAGCGAAATTGTGCGCATCATTAATTTCATGAAATTACATGCATCAACAACCGTAGCTCGTAATGTGTTGCAGAGAATTAATGTTTATTAGTAATAATTTCGAATCATGCAGGTTAAACATTAATTTCGGGATTGTGTGACTGATACGAATTAAAGGTCCCAACGGATTACTATGGTTAAGTTGGTAAGCACTCGCTTCCTTAATAAACCAATCGTAGTCAAAATCAATACTACCATACATACATTGTCATACATACATTGTCATACAATTCATTTGCGCTGCCCTTTGTAATGTAACTCATGACGTCTTTCAGCAATTTGATGTATGTATACATACCAATTACGGAAATAATTTCAAACCGATTTGTTGGTACATGTATTATGAATATTTGTTATCAATATACAAATCAAACGTTCATTATGTTCTATTTCCTGTTATATTGTAAGCCATATAATATCGTATATATAAACTCAAAAGTTATTTGTTCTCAATTTCAGTGATAACGATATTGATTTTACCTCCAAGGTGCTGATAAAGGTTTCAGCTGATACCAACAGCCTGCTTAGCAAGACATCAGAATCTGTTATAAGAACGATCAATCGGAACTTCTCGGGTATTTCCGTGAGTAAGAAATTTACCTCGGATATAAATGTGATATAAATGTGATATTTCGGGTAAATTATCCTCGTCTTATTACACATTGCCTATAAGTGCCCACGTTAAGTAGTCCAATGTTTATGTAAGTGTTGAGCATCATTCTAAATAATAGTTTATCGGTAACTCATACATATTAGTGACATTATAAGTTGTGAAATAAATCACTGTTTCCTTCATCAAAATAAATGACTATTTAGAATTTTGAGTTTAAGGACTATTTTTGGAAATGAAAGTACAATGACATAAGTCTCGTGAGAAACATTATGGTGGCATCGCTATTATCTTAGAGGCATTTTCATTGAATAAACCCGATGTGTTCTAATTGGAATGCGATATCAAATCTTATACCGGGAGTTAGAAGCGAGCCATTCAGAAACCACGTGGGTCCCGCTCCAGAACCCCGATTTATTAATTTATTTTTTATTTTATTCTATTTATTTCAAATAGCAGGCATGTCGGCAACACTTTGCCTTTGGCCTTAACAATATATAAATTTACGGAATATAGCAAACATTACAAAACAATAGAAAACATAGTAAAATAACAAGTACTTTTCACAGAAAATCAAATGCAAAATTATATATAAAAAGAAAACAAGATACCCGTTGGAATGACAGAAGAATTTAACATTCATCGTTACTTTTATCCAGTAATCAAGCGCCCTTTCTTTACAAACAATAGAGAGATTTGGCGAATATGTTTGTCGACGTTTCATGAATCTATGCGGCATGGTGTTTTCACCTATCAGCAATGACCGATATTATCAACTTGGGAAAAAGGATAGTAACGATTAGAAAGTATCTTGTTGTGCTGGTAATGCTTTAGCATTGGGTCCTTGGGTACCGTTTTACTAGACAGTTTACGCTTAAGATTTGCTTAAGTCTAAAACAACAATTCCTCTTACTAGTATTTCAATATTGGGTGAAGCAATATTGCAAAGTAACACTTCATTGGAATCGTGTCACATTACAATATTGTACTTTCATTGAAGATGCTATCCATGTTAATCAGTTTTCACTTAAGCCAATATCTTCCTTAAGTTGTTAAGTAAATCGATACCCTGGCCCATGCATAGCCTAGTGCGGGATATACGTACGGGCCAGGTCCCAGGCTTGTAAGGCGTTTCCAGGAGCAAGGTTTCGTCGGGAAACAGCTGTAAGTTACTGTTGTACTCGTCGTAGATAGAGGAGACACTATAGTGTTGCATTGAACATAATACTAGAAGCTATCTGATGTACTGTTCGATATGCACTCATCTGACAGAAGCTAACACATAAATTCATCGGTAAAATCGTTATGATGATTTATGTTAGGTGTTCGTGCGACTGGTCAATTGAATAAAGCTGTACAAATGTAATTATCAAAAACGTGTTTTTTTTTATCTTAATCAAAATAAGTACAGATGTTAGTTAAGCTATGGGTTATAATTGTACACACAGCCCTGTAAATGAGGTTGGTTAGCCGCAACTTAATTGACATTCATACTGGCACAATCGTTTATCCAAATCTCATTCAGAGCATTTTGACCATACGGTTTAACCCATTACCAAACAATTACAACATTTGACCACTTTGTTTAGGACTACTATGGAAAACACTGTGGGAAAAGGAGAAATTGCTCGTGACGAGCAATTTCTCCTTTTCCCACAATGTTTTCTACCCTGCCAGAAGATTACTTTTCAATTCCATCCCATTTTGAAATGTCGTCTGCAAACTCTTTCGATTTGGGACAGTCGAAAATTTGGTGTTTGGTAAGTGGTTACGTAGTCATTGAGCGAATAATGATAAATCTTACTAGATGGCCAGTTTTACGATTTGTCACCATGCTTACAAACGCATTTCCCGATTAAAACAAGGAATGTGTTATCGTTGTTAATAGTTATCGCCAGCTGACTCAATCGTGCCTGACCCTTGGCGCTATCTAAGCTAGCACTTGAGCAAATGGTCCACCCACTACCGCATTTCTTTTTAGGATAACATCGGAGGCATGGTTTAACATTTTACCAAAGGCGATATTTTCGACTGTCCCGAATTTTAAAAGTTTGCAGACGACATTTCAAAATGTGATGAAATTGAAAAATAATCCTCTGAAGGGCAGAAACACTGTCGGAAAAGAAGAAATTGTTCGTTGAGAGCGATTTCTCTTTTTCCCACAATGTTTTCCAGAATCGTCTGCAACAAACTGGTCAACTGTTGTAAGTGTTTGGTAATGGGCTAAAGCAAGCAGAATCTGCTCACCACAAACACTATTTGCCTTTGTCACAACCATATCAACTCATTTAAGAAAAGTCACCATCATCTTTCATCCCATATTATTTCATCTACTTATGCTTTTAATTTGTATTAATGATATACATTCTTTATGAGGGAATCGATGAATTAAGAGAATATTTTAATACAAACTACTGTCTTGTTTCGAACAATATTCACTTATTTCGTGTTGCTGATTTATAGAACTCAAACTTGATGTGCAGATAGAAATGTCCGTTTGGTTGATTTCACATAAACAAAAACCAGAAGTGTACAAACATAGATCGCCTTATTCTCAGATATTAAAGTCACGAAAAATCGTATGAAAATTAGATGATCTTTTTCTTTTCTTCCGGAAATATTATAATATCGAACTGTCGAGGTAATGAGGGAAAACAATTAACCGGATATCGAAAACGCGCGATATGTAAATATGAACAGCTTAATATAGCATGTGAAGTAGCTATGGCAAACCACTCAAATTTTAATGTTAAAAGATACTTAACCCTTAGAACGCTGAGTAATTTTCTGATAATAGATTTTTGCGTCGTCTGCTTTCCCTAACCTCAGACATCCGCTTAAGTTTATTTAGGAAATAAACTCAGCGTAACGAACAGGCTATATCACAGGCCAATCGCCAATTTACTTGGCGATTGCCCTGTGATCTAACGTGTTTGCATAAGCATAAAGTTGGTTCCAGCACTATAAGGGGTAAAACATTGGTAAATAAGAAGTTTCTCTCTCACCTGCTATCTGACGACTCAAAGTAAGAAGAGTAGGCAAATTTGTGTCGATATTTGTGCGAGCCAATTTAATGATTTTGACCTGGTTAAACAAATTTAATGAGCAATGCTGGTATGGAGCGAAAGGTAACCCAATGTTTGTCTACATAAATACGCCACTTCCTTTTATACAACAGATGAATTATGAAATCATTGGGACACAAAGATGAATTTCTCAAGAGGAGTTATTTCATATGTCGTCACAATATGTTCTATCTATTTATCTAATACTTGGTTTTGAAATGATCAACAGAGAATGATAATACAACCAGAGTATGACATAGTCAGTACATACATACGACCGTAGTGTAAAGCAGTCAGTTCGTACAAAAGACCATAATTTAATATAGTAAGTTCATATAAACGACCATAGCGTAAATTAGTCAGTTCATACAAACACAAATAGCGTGCCATGGTAGGTTAATGCAAACGACAATAGCATTGCATGATCAGTTTATACAAACGAAACTAGCTAAACAGTGATTTCTAACGTCTTGTAGAACACGTTCAAGACGTGAGCTTAAATGGAGTATGGAATTAAACCAAACAACTCCAAGTAAAATAATGTCTGCTTGACACTGTTCTTTTCTTTTTTTGAAGCCTCATTCCGTACATGTTGTATATGAGCGTGTACGTGCCTCCTTAAGCGACAAATATCATAATTCGGATCACACAAATATCAGGCGATTTCGTGTTACAGAACAGTTGGGGTGTCCCTATTGACGAGTTTGCGTGCTACGTTCCGAGATCGCGATACAACTACAATGTTCTTGGGTAATTACTTTTATTGTTTCAAATATGGATTGATTCAATGTTTAACCGAGCGATCCTGTTATGCCAAATACTCTTATAGAGAAGCTATCGAAATGAATGGATGGAATGAAAAGAACGATTGTATGAGTATTTCTTCCCTTTCCAACATTTATTTCTGACCTACCGCCACAGAAGAATTTAGACCATTAGGAAACAATAACGACAATTGACCAGTGTGTTGCAGACGAGACTTGAAAACATTGCGTGAAAAGGGGAAATTGCTCTTAACGAGCAATTTCTCCCTTACACACAATGTTTTCTGCCCTGTCAGAAGGTTGTTTTTCAATTTTATCACATTTTATCACATTTTCGCCTGCAAACTTTTTCAAATTGGGACAGTCGAAAATTTGGTATTAAGAAGGGTTAAGACATCACCTTTTATAGCGATCGTCGATTGATACCTATGTTAATGTGGGACAAAGTAAAGTGTGTTGTTATATACAAAGCTGGAATGTTCCAGAATATGTGAGTCGCGTGCTTTATCCGATTTTGAATTTCAGTACGAAATAAAGAGCTTTTTTTCTGTCTGAGTCGCTATGGTTCTGTAGAATTTCTGATATTTGGTTTTGCGTCGTTCTCAGCAATTAAGTAAATATATCTCGGAAGGCATTGTGCTTATGACTCTTACTGTCACTTTTCTAAAGTGACTATATCACAGGATGATTTTTTTCAAATGATATTGCATATTTTTAAAGTTACAGTGGACTAGATAACTGATACGCTGCTCAACCCCGTTTAAGCAGCCTGGTAAATACATCCTATGAAGGTTTACTATACTGCCTAAACAGTTTACTTTGTAAACCATAATTTGTCAATTTCCTCCTCCGAAATCGAAGAGAGTCTTGGATTTAGTGTACGAAATGAGGCGAAACTCTTGTGCTGTAACGCTATCTCTTTACCATTCGCAGACGACATTTATTTAATTTGAAACAGACGACCTTAGAAAAGCTGTGTAAACACGTGAAACCCCTTTCCGTTCTGCTGTTGGAATACGTGAATATATTGAAAAAGCATTGTGGCAAAAGGAGAAATTGCTTGTGGCAAGAATTTTCTTCTTTTGCCTCAATGCTTCTTGAAAGTCGTCTCCTGTAAGTCGCAAAAAGCGGAGTTAGGTGGTAAACAAGTTGCAACTGAGAGCAATCTTAGTACTATATATATAAACTCATTTTCGAAGCACTAAAAGGCGCAAATGCTGGTATCATAATTATTTAATGAAAATACCCTTACAGTACCTTTGAATGTTGAAACTGGAAATGGTTATTAACCGAGTAACGTGAAATACTTAAATCACATTTTAAACGTTTGTTATATTTAGAACATAATCTTTGAGATAGTCCCATGAAACCTGAGGCTTATGTTTCCCAGTGGTAAAGTTTCTGCCATCTACAGGCGGGAGCATGGCGTGACAGATATTTCGATCTTAGGTCCGAATAAAGTGGCCGCACCACAGGTTTTTTTTGTCCTTTGCACCTACTATTGCCAATGATAGCGTCATTGTGTAACTAGCATGATTTTATCATCCACTTGCCGGTTCTGGTGGCATTTGATAACCAATGCTGTATAACGGTATTACGTCTAACTATCGGCAGAGAATCGCAATCGACGGACGGGCATGTCCAAAACAGTCTTATAAAAAACACCTGTTCCGTCAAGGGCTCGGCCATCTTGTTCAGACATTAGATCGTAAGAACTGGTGACATGATTCTCCCGCCTGCATACTAGAGTGCGGCAGTGGCATTGGTAACTGTCATTATTTCTTTGTCTTTGGTTAAGCCAAACCCGCGCTCATACCAACAACCTTCAACGTGCGCGGCGAATCAGGTTTAACACAATGTAAGGTCCAGTATACCGTTTTACTAAACGTTTTATGCTAAGAACTTGCGTAAGTTCATAACAATATCCCTTCTTCTTTTAATTCTATTTTTATTTTGATATTAGGCTAAACATTATTGCAAAGTAACACATCATTGAAAGCGTCTCTCAAACGATGTGTCCCATTGCAATAATGTCATCTCATTTAAGATGCTATTTATGTTTATTAGTTTTGACTCACGCAAATATTTTCTTAAGTCGCTTAGTAAAACGGTTCCCAGGGGGAATCATTTCACACACGTGTTTGTATACAGTTCAAATATATACCTATAATTGCAGGAATGTAAGCACCCTTATTATTATTATTATTGTAGTACAAAATGAGGTCATCGAGAAATAGGTACGGGTGTCCTCTATACAAAAGGACAATACTCACATTAAAGTACGTAAAAGTACATGTTGACTATCAGAATATATGCGAGAGTTTGACTACATTTATATTATAGATTGTTCAAATAATTCATTTATACATGAATGCATAAGAAATAAATGCACACGAAAACAGTATCGCGAAGGTTGTTTCACTCCCATGGCATTCATGTGTTACTGTGCCGTTACAATATCTATATGCACATCCATGTCGAGTTACGTATTTAAACATATGCTGACTCAAATACAATGCGGTCTTAATAAACAAGAAATTGACGTTCTGAAAGGGGAAAATGAACCAGAACTAATCAATAAATTACCAATACCCGTTTAATAATCTTGTCTGTTATGCAATGATTGCGTTTAAAATTCCTCGCTGATTTGGTTGATAGTAAGGATACATGTATGTCACCCATGAACGGTTCCGTTTTGTTCTCTTAACGAGATTTTGTGTTTGGTTACTACCAAATGTAGGTTCAGACGTTTGTTTCAAATTTAAATCTTTACCTTTTTCTGCCTATATACCATCGTGACGAACAAACAAATCGCTCGTCGTGGGTAATTTATCCTTTTGTCACAGAACTTCCTTAATCATGCGGAGGGCAGAAACTAATCTTATAGAAGAGCAATTTGTTGAACAAACTTATCAGATTTACATAACTATCACTTTGTCCTTCAAGTAACACCTCTAGCATTGTTAAAAAATTCTTTACATTTATTCCCAATAAATAAATGACGTACGTGCAATTTGGGAATACTGATTGTTGAAATTACTGACCTCGATAATTAGAAACCGTATACCTGACCGACTTATGGAGCAAAGGTCCTAAAAGTATTTACAGAAAATTCTGCTTTCAAACGTGTAGATGAAATTATCGGTGCGAACACTTACTTAATCCCGTATTAGAATAAGTATTTTCGTTGAGATCAATTTCCCCCTATCTACAATGTTTTCCAGAGTCGTCTGCAACAAACTGGTCAAATGTTGTTATTGTTTGTTAAAAGGTTAATGTAAGAAGTTTGATATGACCTGTAGATGTCTCGGACCAACAACCTTCTATACAAGTAGCCGACCTTTATGTTTTGCAAAATAGCGGTAGCCCGTCGTCCTCCTAAATCAACACAGCTATTTATTTACCAAACCACTTGTGTCTAGTTAGTTAATAGTCAAACTATTTGCAGACGGCAATTCAAGTTACAATATACATATCTAATTGCGAGTTATTCCTCGGGTAGAAGACGAATTTCTTACTAAAATAATCTCCCTTAAACATAGTAAGTTCGGGTGTCGTCTGCAAAAGCCCCGGATATTGCTCTACCAAACGACAAAAGGAAATTATTTTGCGTCGTTCAAAACCAATATTCATGTATATTATCTTAAAATAACATTCATTAGTGTTATGAGACACGTTCAAATGCCATTATACTTTTCGCAAAATTAAACTGCATGGAATGTTGTTTTGAACTTACGCAAGTTAAAAGCGTAAAATGTTAAGTAAAATAGTATCCGATTTCTCGGTCTTTTGGACAAATATTTGACTACTTCGTGAGGTTAAAATCACTCCCCCCAAATACGGTTTTTGTGACTGGTTAAAAATCTAGAAGAGAAAACATAAAACATGTGAAAAGGAAGAAACAATTATATTATACTGTGAAATTGATAAGTAAACAAAGTAAAACAAAGGGAAAAATGTTAAGTCAAAGTTTGACGCAAAACAATGTTACTTTCGTCAAATTTATTGTAGAGGTGCAAAACCGACATGAAGGATTGGAAGAACAACCGCGTAATTGCTCCTGTGGTACGAACTGTCCCGTGTACGGTAGCCAATAAATCTGTTTTGTAACGGAGTGTCAACAAACAGTAAGGTTCAAACCCCCTCCTCCCCCACACACCTCAATAACAAACCTCACTTTGAATAATCTGCTACATTAGACTTATAAAGAAACACGTGTGACAAAAGTAGAAATTGCTCTAGACGAGCAATTTCTTCTTTTATGACACTAGTTTTTACCCGATATTACAAAGATTTATTATTTTTCATCGTCCTTAAATTTTCGCCTGATGTTGCCTCCAATTTGAACCAGTAGCGAAAAGGTTTAAAGTAAACGTTGTTTCGAACCTCTGTGTTTGCGCATAGCACGTATCGTTTACTTAACCCTTATAGTGCTGGAACCGACCTCATGCTTATGCAAACAGGTAAGATCCAGGCCAGCCGCCAAGTAAATTGGCGACTGGCCTGTGATCTAATCTGTTTGCTACTCCGAGTATATTTCCTAATCAAAACCAAGCAGATAGTTAAGATTTTTTAAAGCAGTCAACACAAAAATCTATTTTAGAAAATTACTAAGCATTCCAAAGGTTAACACTTTCACAAACAGGAAGCCGTCCAAAGGTTGGCACTCAAAGCAGACGAGCTGGGTTTTTTTTCTTTTTTTTTTGAGGGGGGGGGGGATATTATAACGAAAACTGCCGAAAAGCAAGTCAGTTCACATAGCACTCTGTAAATTGTCTTTGAAACCTTCGAGTCGTGATTTTATAGGTGTATACATTATTACCAACGCATTCAAATATACATGTATTAGTACTTTTTCGTTCAACCCTTTGTAGTTTTGTAGTTTCATGAGCCGTTTCCATTGTTTTTAAACAACAGTTCGTATTTGACTGTGTTCCGGAAATGTTTTTTAAATCGTAATATTACCCGATTACCCCCATCACACACTATCGAATTTGTATTGGAGGTAATTGGAGCAATTAGTTCTCTTATTCAAAATGTCTTGGGTCCTACATATATCTCTGTTTAGAAGGTTGTCTTGTATGCCAATCATTCTTTTACAAATATTTGACGATATATATTTTTTTTTTCAAATTTGAGACATGCACATGTGCATTATGTTTATATGTCCTAGAATTAAGACAATGATTTGGAACTGAAAATACAAGCCCAACTTTACCCTTAATGTGCTGGAACCGAATTCATACTTATGCAACCAGGTTTGACCCAGGCGAGCCGCCAAGAAAATTGGCGACTGACCTGTGATCTAACTTGTTTGGTACTCTGAATACCTTTACTTATCAAAATCAAGCAGTTATAATATTTTAGAAAGGTGACGACACAAAAGTTATCTATTTTTAGAAAATAACCCAGCATTCTTAGGGCGCGCGGGTATGTACCGGTTTCCAGATAATAGTCAAGCAAACAATTTCTCTCTATTCTTCAGTCACATCTTACATAGGTAATCCAATTTAGTTTAAACTAATTTCTTTACATCGATTCTGAAACAAGTTCTTACAACTTACATTTATCACTCTTGTTTTTGCTTTCTGGGTACATAACCCGTACTCGCGTCAGATATATATTAATAAAAGGCAGATCCCGACACTCACAGGATTCGAACCCACGACCCTCGTTTCCAGAGGCCGACGCTCTACTCCTGGACCATTGTCCTTCACATAAAGAGGACATGAATCATCGGTGTCGACCTTAAAACCTACACATTCTTCATAAAAGAGAGAGGTTTAAGATTTCTAGCAACGATACATCTACATGACGAAGACCAATCGGAACTTCTCGTGTATTTCTGTGAGGCGAGAAATAGAACATTTCAGGTAAATTGTCCCCGACATATGACACATTTCCTCTAAGCGTCCACGTTTAGTAGTTCAATGTATGTGGAAGTGTTGGACATCTTTTTAAATTATTCTTTATTGGTAACTCATACTGAATGGTGAATTTATAAGTTGGGATATGTTTAGCTGTTTCATTAGTCAAATTAATCGACGTTTCAAATTTCACATTTTAGATCTATATTCAAAAACGAAAGTAGAGTGACGTAAGTCGGCGGATCCCACTTCTGACACCATGTAGCGTTTTTGTATCGCTGTTAAACGGGATAAACGGGATTTTCTGATCAGAACAAAACACACGTGGTGATACGATTGTTTATTTCCGCATGATGTGTGGATGCTTAGCGCATGTACAATATCAATATATTTGTGCATTAATGAGCGTCGCTTATAGCATTTTCAATAATAATGTTACAATTCAAGAAGCAATATTGCAGCATCCTTATTATCTCAGAGGTGTTTTCATTGGAAAACCCCGATATGTACTGACTGGTAGAAAACATAACCAATTTTTGTTTGTATGGTATTTAACGCCGTATCAACAATTCTTCTGTTATGAAACCGCTTTCCTGTATCAATACAATGCTAGGCTGGAGTGCCTTGCCAAAGGTAACTCCCACGTCTAGTTTGTGATCCGACCCAGGCATTATACCCGCTCTAGAGCGAGACGTTTCAGGTCGATGATTAAGGCATCTCCCCTTTACCGTCTCACCCTTCCATCCTTTTGATATACTCTTGACATATTGATGACAATATGCTTGTTAGCACGGGTTCATCTGAAATCAATACTTAAATTACAGAATACCATGATTGTCTATCACAGAAATCGTCATCGGACATTCTCTTGTTTAATCACACATTGTGCGGTGCATTAGTCATTTTATGTTCACTTTCCGGTGTTTATTTGAATAGGCAAGGTTTTAAAATATGGCTTCCGTTTTCTATTTGCTCACTTAGTTGTGCTTCTGAATAATATTTGCCTTTGTGGTTAATCTTGCCAGGTATAAATGTAATACAGTGAAGCCTCGTTTATCCGGACCCCAATTATCCGAATGTCTCGCAATCCGAACGAAATTGTAAGGGAACGGACTTATTTGACCAGTTTGTTGCAGACAACTTTTGAAAACATTGTGGGAAAAGGAGAAATTGCTCGTGACGAGCAATTTCTCCTTTTCCCACAATGTTTTCTGCCATATCTGAAGATTATTTTTGGGACGGTCGACAATTTGGCGTTTGCTAAAGTGTTATAAGTATACACGTGCATACAGACCGTTTATGTCTTAATGTGTATAAGAACATGCGCTACTTCATTGGTCCGGATGAATCGGTAATCCGGACATTTTGTTGGGAACGGACGTGTTCGGATTAACGAGAACTCACTGTACTTACAATTAGAAACATTAAGCTAGAATACCCCCTATCCGTCCTTTTGAAACATTTTCTGTCGTCTACCAGCCTTGATTAGACAGACTCGTGGATTATCAACCCTTAGAATGTTTGGGAGTTTTCTTTAAAAAAATGATTTTGTTTCGTCTGCGTTCGAAAACTATAGAGTTTTGCTTCATTTTAATGAATAAAGATGTGAGATCACCTGTCAGTCGTCAATTTACTTTGGGGCTGGTCTGGATCCAACCTCTTTGTGTAAGCATGAAGTCGGTTCCAACACTATAAAGGTTAAGTGATGTATATTTATATGATAGACACAATCAAACAATTATGCAGAATCATCACCAATAGTGTCGTACTAGTATAAAGAATGACTGTTCTCTTTTTATCACGGGTTACTTACGTTTGTTTTGTTAATAGTGAATATAAAAACAGCGTAAATGTGTCGGTGGTTGGGACAGTCGAAACAATGGTGTTTGGTAAAGTGTTTTAAGTGTCATACTTTGCTGCCACGGCGCATATTCGTGTTTGTTCTGCTTTTACCGTCAATTTTTACCATATCACTCCGCGACTAAATTTAATCTTGTAAAACAATATGAACCGCTGTATAGTCGTAGGCGTGATAAATAATATAACTATAGATTTTTAAATAGTTTTTAGCCATGGTGGGTTGAAAAAAAAAAATTCTATTATAAATGTAATCGATGCATTGTTAAATATATTTTCACCGAATGACGTCAAAGAGAGAACATTATGTACATACAATTTACGATTATACACATCAGTAACACGACAAATCGTCACAGGCCTCCATTACGTACTTCGTAAAGCAATATTTTGATTCAAACCCAATTCTCATTATCCTTCACATTGACTGTCTACAATAGAATTCCGAAGAAACCATTGTGACAAAAGGATAACATGTTTATATAATGGAGTGATTAAGATTGAGAAAAAAAAGAGAGAAAGAGAGAGAGTGAGAGAGAGAGAGAAAAAATTAGAAAGCGAGTAATAGAGTACGAGAGAGAGAGAAAGATGCTAAGAGAGACTTATAGAGGTAGAGAGAAAGAGATAAAGAGTGTAAGAGAGAAAGAGTGTAAGAGAGAAAAATTAAAAGAGAGAAAAGGGAAGAGCAAGGGGTAGAGAGGGGACAACTTGAGCAGAAATTGAGTGTAATATAGATTTTGTATTGTATTGTGCAATAAATGAGACTTAACAAGTGAAGTAGCTTTAATACAGAACCATAACAAATCATATGAGACAGGCAGGCTCCTTAGAATAGAAGAATAGTATTATATCCAAATAAAATGCGGTATTTGTGTAGTGATCTTTCAATCATTTTAAAGCAACAATTTCCCACTGAATATGTAGATGTATTCGGAAACCATTTGCCCTTCTACAAACTTTGTCAGTAGTTATATGTCCAAAACTCTGCTGGGTCCATATTTTACAGGGTTTGTCAAAATGATACATTATACCACTTGTTTGGTGGGGTTTCACATCACATCAGCAGTATTTCAGTTATGCTGCGATGCACATCTTAAATGATGGGATAATACTACAAACTAGCCTGTCGATAAAGGCAAAACCACCGGCAGTCTGTATGCGAACCGGGAGACATCTCATGAATATCAAAATGCCGTCAGCGAGATTTGGACTCATGGTGGGGGATTTGATATCAACTTTGGCATAAGTATATATTTGTTTCGTAAAACTGATAGAATTACTGTGAATTAGCCTTCGTATAACCCTTTGAATGATAGGTACATTTCTAAACATATAGTTTTGTGTCGTCTGCTTTCCCAAAACTTAACATTTGCTTTATCTTTTTGAGGAATGATACTAAGAGTAGCAGACAGGTAAGACCACAGGGTAGCATGCAATTTACTTGGATGCTAGGGGCCTGGATCTACGCTGTTTGCATCAGAATGAAGTCGGTTCAATCGCTACATAGGTTAAGTCACTTGAAGGTCAAACACATTTTGCGCATGAAAGAAACACCATCTACAAACATTACAAACAATTTGGTGAAACGTATTGGAATGGAAACTAAGAGTTTATAAAAAAAATCCTCCCCATTTTTTCGCGACATACGGATCAATTACAATGTAACTATGTTAAAAACTGCGTAGCAAAAGGAACCAGGCTAAAACCAAAGTTTGGCTGTTTTTTAACCTTAGAATGCTGGGTAATTTTCTAAAAAGTAGTCGTCTGCTTTCCAAATCCTTACATATATGCTTAATTTTGTTGAGTAAAGATACCCAGAGTAGCAAACAAAAGGGCAGCCACAAATTTACTTGGCGACTGGCCTGTGATCTAACCCATTACCATAAGCATGAAGTCGGTTCCAGCACTATAAGTGTTAAAGCAACGTAAGACAACATTGTAAACTGTTGACATTTAATTATCGATAAACGGTAAATGACAGCAGCGATATTGTAAAGAGACCATTGGGTAGCTTAGGTATTTGTTCGTATATCAAAATAGGCGAGTATCCCAATGCTATACTATCGGTTTTATGGAAAGCTGATATGTTAAACACCTTTTTTAAAAACAATATGTTGTGCTTACTTAGTTGTTTCAAGTCAGATGACAAAATAAAGACCTAAAACATAGAAAAGATAAAACACCAAAGTCACTTATACGTAAAATGATACTTGTTGTGTGGCGTAAATGTATTTATGGATTTGGGAAGAAGTTACCTTTTTTTTCTGATAAAAGTACGAATGGCTACTGTTATCATAGCAGTATTTCATCTC
Organism: Cerastoderma edule; assembly: GCA_947846245.1. Classification (NCBI taxonomy): domain Eukaryota; kingdom Metazoa; phylum Mollusca; class Bivalvia; order Cardiida; family Cardiidae; genus Cerastoderma; species Cerastoderma edule. The sequence continues at coordinate 38,433,117 of OX401404.1, forward strand.
CAACTCCTGTCGAGACATCGATTGGATATCGACATAATAGGAACTAAAATAATAGATTAGCCCTGATAGTGCTGGAAACGACCTCATGCTTATGCAAACAGATTTGATCACATGCCAGCTGCTAAGTAAATTGGCGACTGGCCTGTGATCTGACCTGTATGCCACACTGCGAATTTTATCTCAATATAATTAAGAAGATATCTAAGGTTTTGGAAAGCAGATTTAAGAAAACTACTCAGCCTTCTCAGGTTTAAAAGTCATCCGCACGGAACTAGTGGTATCGGTATCGGGCGGGCCCGAACTCGGAACCGCAGAGTTACATTCTACCACCTTTAACCATTGTGCCACGTTGAACCCATTCGTTCTAAAATCATAAATCAATGCTTAATTGACTGTAATAGACTTGTCACTCAAGATTTATGTATATTCTGAACAACATACAGCAACCAAAAAGATGCGATTAAAATTGGTGTGCAAGAAGACGCAAAACTCGCACATTTATATCAATTGAATTAATACAAAGTTTATGCAAAAGCCAATTTTCAATTACCGCACATTCAATTGCAAGACAATGGTTAACTTACAAACACAAGTTTAGACCAAAAAAGGGACTAACAAACAATTTAATTTACCAGGCTGATTGCTGCACTAAACAATGATGTTGTCATGAAAATGTGTTACACGATCAATATCAGTGTGTTCCTGTCAATTCCGTATGTCTCGATCTTCTCTCATAAACCGCATAAGACGTCCTCGTACCAGATTATATTGTAGGCTTTAACCCTCTACTACCAAACACCAAATGTTGGACTGTCCCAAATTGAAAGAGTTTGCAGACGACATTTAAAAATGTAATGAAATTGAAAAATAATCATATGATAGGGCAGAAAACATTGTGGGAAAAAAGAAATTGCTCGTCACACTAATTTCTCCTTTTCCCACAAAGTTTTCCAGAGTTGTCTGCAACAAACTGGTCAAATGTCGTTATTGTTTGTTAATGGGTTAAAGGTGCTGATTCACACATATAAGGAAATTTGAAAGTTTAGAAATAATTCTTCAAAACTGCACATCAGCTAAACTGTTATAGAATATGCACTGAAGAATAGTCATTTGGTGCAAAATCCGATCGTTTTAAACTATTACCCAACAATAACGACATTGAACCAGTTTGTTGCAGACAACTCTGGGAAACATTGTTGGTAAAGGAGAAACTGCTCTTAACAAGCAATTTCTCCTTTTCCCACAATGTTTTCTGTCCTATCAGAAGTTTTTTTTCGATTTATTTACATTTTGAAAGGTCGCCTGCAAACTCTTTCAATTTGGGACAGTCGAACGTTTGGCGTTTGGTTAAAGGTTTAGGTCTTTAAAGTGAACATACAGTGAATTAACATTTATTCTAATCCAGAAGCGTGATATCGCTTTTGAGATCTATCGCATTTAAGCTGAGCATACTTTGATACTTTGATAAATTGAGCTTCCTGAATTGAAAATGCATTCAATAGCTACTTTTACTTGTCTGAGTTTTTTCTTTTCTGAGAACAAACACCATTAAACAGGCAGTACCAAAGCAATACTTTCCACCTCTTCGGCCTATGTCGTTTGGTATGGCTGATCGAAATAACATTTTTTTGATTCCCTGGGAACCGTTTTACTTAAAGGCCCATTAAAGGAGATAAATGCTCTATCAAACTATATTATTTGGTAAACTTTTGGACAGTGTCAAATAGTTATCACCAGAAAACACCATCAGCAAAACTTAAATGTGAAAGTACACCAGAAATAACCCAGATTAGCAATCTTTATAATTCAGTTTTCCTGATTCTTCACCTCTGACCTTTACAGTTGATACACACATTTTTGAACCGACCAATCAGAATTCATTATTTCGAATATGTAGATAGATACTTCGTTGATACATAAGGCCATAGGCCAATCAGTACAAAAGAAGTAAACATTTAAGATACACATCAGTATCGTGCTAAACCTAGATGTAGGATTTAGTTGGAATATATCAAAGTAAACAATGTAAACAAACAGGTCGTTGATAAACATGATTGAATTGGAGACATCTATATTTCAAGCACAAAATAACTTATCTAAAATGAGTCTATCTAATAGGGTCTCAATGCATTTCTTAACTAATTCTCATGACTTTTATTAACATAATAAAAGAACTCCATATATTTGTTCAGTAATTTATTCGTACTCCTCTCCTTTGATGTGCCTTTAAGATCTTAAGGCTGTTATACATGGATAGTATCTTAAACGAAAGTACGATATTGCAATGTGACATGCCGTTGGAAGCGTCTCGGAAAGACGATTCCAATGATGTGTTACTCTGCAATATTCCTAATATTGAATTAATTTGTTTTGAACTTACGCAAATTATCAGCGTAAAATGATTAGTAAAACGGCACCTGTCGCGGAGATCGCGATCTTTTCCTACACGTGGATGACGGCCACGTCAACCTTATGGTCGGTCACCGTCGGGAGCACCGTTAGGTAACGGTGCTTTCAATTTCAAGTATGCTTTTACATGAAAAAACGTTTTTCTAATGCTGCACCGTTGCTGTTATAGCAACGGTTCAGCCTAATATAAACATTGATGCCAACCGCCTATATAAGAAGGCTAGGAATGTTTTGTTACCAGAGTTGGATATTGAATTCGATTATTAAGTCAAATATGTAAAGTTTGTGTTTCATTAAAATAATTTTTCATTTAATACTTCGAGTCAGTGTTTCAATTTCTCACCTTCGATGTGACGGCGAAATACCATACAGTCTTCAACAAAACACAACAGAAATAATCTCCGCTATAGTATCCAGTAACTTGAAAAAAAGTCATTCCGATCAGCCATACCAAACGGCATAAGCCGATCCGGGTCGTGATTTTTCGTATGTGTTTGATTGAAAGTCTTTACGCGGCGGGATCATTGACTATGAAAACAGGAGATTATTAATCTTGCCTGTAAATCAATGCGGAAAGGAAATCTATGGGGGACAATAACCATAACTGTCCACTTATTATGTCATTTACTTTATATATCAATTAACTGCACGCGAATGTATCGTGGGTGAATATATGTACCGTGGTTTAATATATGTATCACGTACTTTCCCTTGAACAATTCCGATATGGCGAAACTGATTTCTTTATTATGGGATATGCAGGAGTGACGAAATCTGACTTTAATTTGTGCGTAACATTCCAAAACATTTTATACAGTGATTTTTAGAAAAAACTTCGAGTGTCCGTTAAGGCTTTCGAACAAGCTGGGCAATGCACACAATTGAATATGCAACCCCTAGTTTAGGTATCCAGCCCCTGATGGAGACAAATCAGAAAAGGTCAGAATAACAAAGTGACAGACTGAACAGAACAATTGCCGTTATAAAATCAACGCTTATTCACATTTTTATTTGCCTCCTTTCATTCACATAACTTCATTTCAGTGTAAATTGATTATTAGTGGAGGTAAATACTATTGATTTAATTACAGCAATTTGATACTCATTTTGTAAATATAAATTCAAAATCAGACAAATTCGAAAAAGTGGCTTATTGAATGACTTTGAAATGATAAATTGTTTCATAGATTACATTTCCATTTATTCTTCAACCAAATCAAGTACAATTTGTATCATCAGTATGGAATACCTTAACCCTTCACAAAACGACACATTTTCCTTTGATCCCGATTGAAAGAGCTTGAAGACGACATTTCAAAACGTAATGAAATTTAAAGATAAACTTCTGATATGGTAGACGACATTGTGGGAAAGGAGAAATTGCTCTAAACGAGCAATTTCTCCTTTCCCTACAATGATTTCTAGACTCGTCTGCAACAAACTGGTCAAATGCCGTTATTGTTTAGTAATGTGTTAATAAATGCCCTGATTCTAGTGTTTCAATTACTGTATGACGGAAATAATTCACTTGTTCATGTTTACTGGGTTATGTAAAAGTCCTAGTACTTTGGCATAGTACTATGCTATAAGTAGAATGGTTTGTATATATCTATATTTAAATTGAGACTATGTATCGTTTGTTTGACATTATTTCTTTTTTGTCTGAGTAATCCTATCAGTAGACGACAACGATCGACGTGTCGAATGCCGACCCAGTCTCAAATCCTGTGTCTTGCGGTCTAAAATCACCGGCATTTTCAAACATTACATGTTATGTTTGAAAAAACCGGTGATTTGAGACCGCAAGACACAGATGACTGTTAATGAAGGCATGTAGAAGAATAAAAACGTATTCTCTTGTTCCTACAAATTCTGCATTTTTGACCCGTTTTATTACCACACCTTAACCATTAGAATGCTGGGTAATTTTCTCTAAATAATTTTTTCCAAAAAGCCCTAGCTTAGTACCTATGAATCAAAGAGCAGTAGTAATATAACTGAACATTTGTAAACACGACGGTTTACCCCATTAGAAATACGTCAAGGAAAAAGGCACTTGATACTTTGGCATAAACATGTCATCGGTACATTTGTTAGAAGAGTATATCTTTGTTGGAGGACAGTGGTCCAGGGGTAGAGCGTCGGCTTTTGGACACGAGGGTCATGGGTTCGAATCCCGTGAGTAGCGGGATCTGCCTTGCGAATTTTCATAAATCCACATTCGGTGCGATTACTGGTTATGTATCCAGGAAGCAGAATCGAGATTGATTAATCTAAGTTGTAAGAACTTGTTTCACAATCGATGTAAATTAGATAAGTTTAAACAAATATGTTGGATGCCGCCTGGTGCATGTAAATAAGTACAGCGAACAGGGGAACAACGGCTTAAACATCTAGCATAATTATATCGGTCTCAATACGCTCTCAAAGTTCAGCCGAACTGAATATCTAAATCTGACCTTCTTTCTTCGCTTAGTCATAATGACGTACTCTAAAAGGTCTGCTTGCCAAAAAAACTCTGTCAAGTTAAAGGACGCGTCCGCAAATTGTTAATAATTCCGGCTCAGATCAGAGCATGTAGTCGATAAAGGCTTATCCCATTCGTCTCTGCCCGCTTCGTTCTCAGATGATACATTTGTAGCAAAGGATAAATGGTTACGAATATCTAAATACATATGTATGTATAAAAATGAAAGTGCATTCGTTGATTGGATGTATTCGAAGACAAAGAATTGACTCTTTTTTCAGTCTGCAGACAATATCATTTTACTTGAAGCAGACGAATTTAGAAAAATCTTTGAAAACATGTAAAAACCTATTCTGTTCTGCTGATGTGATATGGGAATAAATTGAAAAAGGATTGTGGAAAAAGGAGAAAGTGCTTGTAACAAACAATTTCTCCTTTTGCCACAATGTTCTTAAAAGTCGTCTGCTGCAAGACGCAAAATGTGGCGTTTGATGGTAATGTGTAAAACCGGAACACTGTTCCTTGCAGAGTGTGTTCGTCCCTCTTTTACTTACCATGTCTCCAGTATAATTGACATAATTAACATGCCTTCTTCTAGGGGTTATCAACGAATGAAATTACCGTTATTTAGTCCAGACCTCTTTGATAACGGGTTGTGTATTGTAAATACCAGGCATAAACAATCTCCAGACTGTCTCCTTGAAGAGACGATCGGGGCAGATATTGTATGCGTGAATGATTGAGGTGCACAAGCGATTTAAAAAAAAAAAAAAAAAAAAAAAGAAGGTATCGGTGTAGATTAACATGTATATATTGCAATGAACGATCAGTGGTAAAACTTTAAAACATGCTAGCACTAAAGAAACTGCAAACCTTGATAAACCTGCAATTTTTGGCTTACCTCGTTTTGTCGCTAAGTGCGAAAAAAAATGGTATCGTCTTAACTCTTTCAAAATCATCATTTGAACATTCTATCGTATAATAGTTCACCTTATGTCACAAAGAACTGGTGGGATATATATGCCTTTATTTATCCCAAAGAAGTCTTCTTGAACTAAAATAGGACCTTGGAACCGTTTTCCTAAACGACTAAGGGAATATTTGTGTAAGTCAATCCTGATAAACATGGATAGTGTCATAAATGAAAGTACGTTATTGCTATGTTACACATCATCGGAAGCATTTCGAATGGACGATTCCAGTGATGTATTTCTTTGCCTTTTTTGCTAAGCCAAATATTGAAATAAGAGGGAATGTTGTTTTGAACTTACGCAATTCTGTTTTGCCTAAAATGGTTAGTAAAACGGTACTAATGATTTTTTGGAAACAACTCTCGATTCCCCCAACCAAGAACTCCCGAGAGACCATAGCGTAAAGTCATAGCTGAACGATGGATATTTATTCTGCTCAATTGGTTGTTTTACACTGAGGCATAGATAACAGTGTCTGTTACATGTATATGTGTATTTGTTGTACACTATCTAACGTATGGGTACGTGTTCTACAATCAGATCAGAGAGACCAAGTATACACGCGTAAAGAGTTCAAGCCCTCGCTTTGGGACCTGTGCTTGTACCCCGCATTTTACCCCGCCAGGACCCCAGGTTATCCTAACCCGTGCGTAAATACCGCATTAGATGCGGAGTAAAAGCACGGGCCAGGACCCCAGGTTATCCTAACCCGTGCGTAAATACTGGAATAGATGCGGAGTATAAGCACGGGCCAGGACCCCAGGTTATCCTAACCCGTGCGTAAATACCGCACTAGATGCGGAGTATAAGCACGGACCAGGACCCCAGGTTATCATAACCTGTGCGTAAATACCGCAATAGATGCGGAGTATAAGCACGGGACAGGACCCCAGGTTATCATAACCTGTGCGTAAATACCGCACTAGATGCGGAGTATAGGCACGGGCCTGGACCCCAGGTTATCATAACCTGAGCGTAAATACCGCATTACATGCAGAGTATAAGCACGGGACAGGACCCAAGGTTATCATAACCTGTGCGTAAATCCTGCACTAGATGCGGAGTATAAGCACGGTACAGGACCCCAGGTTATCCTCACCCGAGCGTAAATACCGCACTAAATGCGGAGTATAGGCACGGTTCAGGACCCCAGGTTATCCTAACCCGTGCGTAAATACTGCAATAGATGCGGAGTATAAGCACGGGACAGGACCCCAGGTTATCATAACCTGTGCGTAAATACCGCTATAGTTGCACGGGCTATAACTCCAGGCTCATCATGCACGAGTCAGGGTCCAAGGGCTTTGGTTAGTTTATAATTAGATTATAAGTTACAACTACGTAGAGTGTATGCTTTGATGAGGTAGGTATATGATATACGCTATGGGATAATGGTTATCCGATAACCGTTTATCTTTCATCAGCAGGTAAAACCATATATATCATATCATTATAGCAAAAGACATTTACGTGTTAGAAAAGCTTTAGTTTATCATCGTGAGCAAATCCTTATTCAGTCGCCATGTTTTATATGCTCTTAAATTACCACTGATGGTAAAAAGTCAAACCAATCGCTGTGGAAATTGGTTGTGTAGGACGATAGACACGTGGATAATAGAACTTCGTCATTTCTAATGACTTAATAAGATAGGATATGGCACACAAAAACGAGAGTTTTGTATTCAGGAAATATGCAGAAAGGGTAGATCTACCCCAGTCTGCATGTTGCATTGATTACTCTCAACAAACCTTTTTGCAAGACATTCGTAAAGAGTAGGCCGAATCAGAGAATATGCCAAACAGACGGAAATGACATTTCCTTATAAACGGGTAAATAAGTAAATCGTGTATTAAAGTGACATGTGTACACATTTTAGCCAAATATCATCATCACATGAATTCATAACGCGTTGTCCAATGGGCCTATAAGTCAGGCAAATAATTGTCATAACACAATTCATAATATCCTTCCCAACGGGCCTACAAGTCATTCTTATGAATAAAACAACATATTTTATATATAAAAGTGGGGTTATTTTTAAAGATGTCATTCATCAATGGGAATTCATCGAGTAAATGGATTATTTTGATAGTTCTGATAGGGTTAGATCGTATAATACATCATAACAATGCTAATTATATCGTATTGTTATTTTGTCATATTTAATTGGTAAAATATTGGAAACACATTTCAAACCACAATTGACGATTGAGAGAACTGAACTCATTGTACGTACATGTTCCTTTCAGTTCTTTCCTTTATAGAGCCAAATTGATGCTAATGTATTTCCCTACATCTTACAAAGGCTATTCAAACCTTAGGTTATTTCTTAAAACAAAGCCATACGATCGATTTTCATAAACATGGAAATACTTCTAAAAAGTAAATCATGGTGAATTATAGAACAACAAACCCCCACCCGACCCGACCCCAAAAGAAGGGGGGAAACCACCAAGAAACAAAATCCACCAACGAATGTGGCGAGATGACATAGCACATATAAACGAGACTATATATAAACAAATATGTCCCATACGTATCGAAAATCGCCTGCAAAACGAGTGGCAGATTGGTCCACCTGTATACGATGCTCCAAGCCACGTAACATTTCCAGAGGCTATTTTAGGATGTCGTTTTCTGATTTATGCATAATCCGAATGATCCAGAAATTTCATTCTAACATAGTTACAGCTTTGATAATCCGAGTTTCTTAAATCAAAGCATCTCCGAGTACCTGCTTTATCGTTTCGGTTCAGGGAAGCGCTTTACGAAAAGAATTACGGAATACGTTTGTGTACGTCAATTCTGATATACATGGATAGTATCTTAAACAAAATACAATATGGTCATGTAACTATGGTCATTTTACACGTCATTTCTCGGAGAGACGATTTCAATGATGTTTATCTTTGCAATATTGGTTACCTTAATGTTAAGACATAAGGGAACGTTGGTTCGAAATTACACAATCTTTAAGCGTAAATGTTCGATAAAACTCTACCTGATTGCTTCAGGACAGTAGGCCCTTACTAAAAAATGGTTTTCTTCATGCCAAGCATAAAAAGTCAAGTCAAGCAATAGAGGTATTGTGTACAATCAGCATTTTGCTTAGAGTGAATTATATGAGCGACTGGAGATAACATTCACGAGTGAAGATGGGTCATACTCCTTTTTAACTTTCCAAATCAGATTGAAAATTTACACCCAAAACAAATCAACATCCACTGTGGTTAGAAAATGCACCACCCCGAAGTCAATTGATAAGGAACCATGTACGAGAAATAGAGAATAGATGGTTGGTGTTGCGAATCGGAAATGTTATCGGGCAAGACTTGGAAATGTTATCCGGATGGCCAAAGGCGAATTGAATGATTATCCGATAACATTCCGTTGACAAAGACACTAACCATATTTTCTATTTATCCTGTTACCTATATATAATAGAATAAACAAAAGATAGAAAACAAACACAAAAAAATATGAAACAAAACGGATAATCGATTCTGACAGGTGCACGCTGCGATCACGTGATATAGTGACAGAAATCAAAAGTGTTATACGGCACCCTGTTATCAGGTCCGAAATTTGTCCTGGTGACAGGATAAAGGTGCCTCTCCTTCTTATTTCTCTATTTCTTCCACCCCCATCCCCACCCCCACCCAGACGTAGGCATCCCATTCTACAATAATAGCTTGGGTCGTCTGAGCTACTGGGGAGTGGGTGTTTCATATCACCAAAATACAATGTCATTTAGGATAAACGGTTCGTATTTTAGTTTGTCGTAAATCGATATTACCATTACCAAACATGATCAATATTGTCTGTTTCACACCCTACACATATAGGAATGTGTAGGCCAAGCTGACCCAAACCCAAACTAACATCTGACGCTATCTCCAACTGCGAAAGAAAGGGTGTTTTAGTATTTACATAGCAATTCATTGTGTACATGCTCAACAAACTTGAATACGCACGTATGTGTTTCAATAGATTTCGTTCGGTGCATATCATGCAAAAGTACAGTAGTCGCACAGATGTGAAGACATTTATTTTCATTACCCAAATTTCCTCGCATCTGTGAAAAAGCAGCTTAAAATGTGCTTGTTCAGAAATGTGAGGAAATGCTCGTGTAACACAAAAACTTTCTTTAAAACCATGCAACCGTTTTGTTGTTATATGACAGCACTGAAGACTAGATATTGGAAGCGGAAATGGGTCTATTTTACTATTTATGATAAGTATACAGTGAGATAAGTATACAGTGAATTAACATGTATCTTAATCCAAAAATATGGCATCGCTTTTGAGATCATATAGACTGTACAAGCCTATACTTATTGACGTTTCCTGAATAAATTTTGCTTCCAATTGCTAATTTTAATTGTAGATCAAGGAACATTACAAAAGCTGTATTGTTTCAACATTTTATTTTGTCTTTCAATATGTCTCTTCTATGAACAAGCATTTTTAAGTCCTTTAAATAATGAAAGAAGTAATTCGCGTGGACTGTATTCTTCTATCTTCCCAAAATAACCTCGTTTAATTGGGTAATTATACAGTTAATCAAAACGAGGGAATGAAGAAGACTTATGACAGTGTGTAAACGCGATGTTTCACACAATCTTGATGGAATTTCAGATGTTTATGCGCTAAAAAAACACCGAGGAGTAATTGGAAATTCGATGTCAGGTCATTTAGAATATTGGGGTGCCCTAGTTTCCACTTAACTCTTTTTGAGTCAATGATGTTTTCAGTCGAGTGTATGTGTGGTAGGCATATGAGAAATCGAAAGTGACTTTTCGTTATATTTCTTGGGACGTCTTAAGCTTCTGGTTTCAAATATGTCAGAGACGTATTATCCTAATGTATGTTGTTGTCACACATAAATTCAACCAACAAACACACAAAATGATTAGACATGGCAAAACAAACATATAAATAAGAAACACGTGTGATTTGCAGTGGTATGTACATATCACATGATTAGAAAGGCGAGACAATATTCTGATGACTCCTATTGCACACCCGTCATCCCAATACTACAATAGCAGTTCAAATCACAGCGCACGCGCTAGAGAAGACACCACCTATTTTCGCAAATTTTGTTATTAATATTGCACTTTGAAACCTGAAACCTGCTGAGATCGATACTCTGTATATCCATTCATATTGGGAAGGAAACATAAAACGCTAAACGAGAAGGATTCTGTAAAGTTTTAGCACATTTCCATCGAAAATCGGCGTTGACCCTGAATTATTTACATATTTTCACAAATAAAAAACTTTTCAACAGAACGTATGACGGTTGATTGATCTTCAACACGTGTAGCGATCGTGAAGCTGCAAATGTCCAAAACATCAAACTTACAAATGTAATAGGAAATAAGATAGAGCATGTTTACGTTGCTAGTATAAATGTTCTGATGGGTACTTCAATAACAGTACTATTTAATAACAGTACATTTTTGAACTGATCTTCTAATGCCTAACTGTTATTTATGTATCGGGACGAATGGTGTGTATCAAGAAACCGATGAACGGATTTATCATACCGCACAATTTTGTTCAATACTATTTTATCTTAATCCCTTAAAATGTTGTGCAATTTTCGAAAAAATAGATAAATATGTCGTCTGCTCTTCGAAACCTTAGATGTCTGCTTAATTTCGGAAATATACCCAGAGTAGCAAACAGGTTGGATCACAGGCCAGTCGTCAATTTGCTTGGCGTTTCAAAACCAGTAATATTTGCTTAGTTTTGGTTAGGAAATATACCAAGACTAGAAAACAGGTACGATCACAGGTCAGCCGCCAATTTACATGGCGGCTGGCCTGGATCTAACCTGTTTGTATAAGTATGAAGCCGTTTCCACCACTATATGGCTCTATTCTTGTGAAGCTAGATATATCGTACATACATTTTCAAAAGGCGAAGAATACGAGCAAACATTGTGCATTGGGAAAAAGCATTTCACCCAATAGCAAGATGGCAAGCTCGGAATTTCCACTGGACTGGATATAATGTTCTCATCACGCAAGACTATAATACGGAAACGTGAGGTATCGGACATTTGTTCCAGAAGAACTTTTAGACAGTATAGCTTACGTCAAAACCTGTGAGATGGGGACCAATTGTAAGCCCTCTCGGATAACCCACACGTTAACTGTACTGTTACTGTACTGCAACTGTACTGTAACTGTACTGTAATTAACGAATAACAATGTAATGCTAAGGGGTAGGTAATCCAGACTGCATACAACATTACTTTCGTGCACCTGACGTACAAATCTTCAGAATCCGCTGCTCAAAAGCGATATATTTCTCTTTATTTTCTTTTATCACAATAGATTGTACATGTCATTCTTGTTTTGCATCTCTTGCTTTCTTTTTCCTTCTGGTTTTTGTGTGCAGTTAACTCCATTTTGACAACCTGCATTACGCGGCTTAAAACTTTCTTTCTGCAGGTCACGAAAATTAGCCGAAGTTTTAGTAACCAAAATATTAGAGTTCTCATTAGTAGCATTTTATACTTTTGTTACAGTGATCATTAAGGACATTTGTAGCAAATGTTCCAAAAGATATATAATGGAGTAAGCGGTTAAGACTGGGGTAAACGGATTATGTTCTCGCATCGGGAAACACTTCTTTTACAGATAAAGGGCTATTTGGCTTAGATACGTACTGGTCACCCTTAATAATAGTGTTGGATAGTTGTTTGGATTGAGTTTAATGTCGTTTTTAACCGTTATAACGACACATCACGGCGATCAGTATATTACGTATTTACTCTCTAGGGTACCGCCTTACTAAACGACTTACGAGAAATACTTGCGTAAATCACAACTTATACACAAGGACAGTATTTTGATTTAATTAAGAACAATATTGATACGTGACACATCAATGGCAGCGTGTTATTTTTCAACATTGCTTACTTCAATACTTAAACAAAAATAATTGTAGTTTCGAACGTACGCAAGGTTTGAGCGTAAGATGTTTAGTTAAACGCTACCCTGGTATTTCCTTTCCATAACTGCAAACGCTTTTCACGATCTGATGACTGCTTTTATACATTATATTATTGATAAGTTGTAAGAGACTATAATAACACTACAGATTAGAGGTAAATTCTCTTTGCCACGTTTTTTTTTCTCACTGACAAACTATGTTGTTGGTACTCATCATATTCGCCTCGACGAGACGATTGTAACGAGTATCTACAAAATGCGATCTGACCGATGATATAAGAACACTGCGTCATAACGCCGACTTTTCCAGAGTTATGTACACTGACCCCAGAATGTCGGAGTAAATATCGGCCCGGTTGGGTCTCGGAATCCGGACCTCTGCATTACAGGTCCGATATGTTAACATCTAAGATGGTTTGAACCCTAAGAATACTGGGTAATTTAAAAAAAAAATTGTGTCGTCTGCTTTCCAAAACCTAAAATATCTGCTCAATTCTTATGAAGAAAGATACTGAAATACTCAGAGTAGCAAAAAGGTTAGATCACATACCAGCCGCCAATTTGCTTTGCGATTGGCCTGTGTTCTAACCTGTTTGCATAAGCATGAATATGATTCCAGCACTATAGGGGTTAAATAACAATGTTAAACCAATCCTGGTGGTCTTAAAACATTGTTCTTCTACGTATATCATTAAACTGACGTTTGCTGCAGAGATCAATACACATTAAATGGAATTAGGGATTGCATGTTCTGAAAACAGGGAGTCCGTTGTTTTTGAATTGGTATTGACGCACGTTGTGCTAATTCACGAAAAAGACAATAGCATTACACTGCATGAAGGCGGATTGATTTCCAATGATTGCTTCTATAATAGAGTCTCTCAACCCTTAGAATGCTGGATAATTTTCTTAACATATGTCCAACATATATGCTTAACTTTGACTCAGAGTAGCAAACAGATTAGATCTAAGGCCAGCCGCCAATTTATTTGGCGATTGGCCTAGATCTAACCTGTTGCATAAGCATAAAGTCGGTTCCAGCACTATATGGGTTGAAATCAAGCATCTGGTAAAAGTACATTCGTACTTTACCAAACTTTTCTCGACATGTTTCTTGTGAAGGTTGTGGTTGCATAATCCCCCAATGACATACACTTAACTTGAATCATGTCGTTTCATAACAAAGTCGGTGTACATCATTCATTAAATGCGAATAAAGGCTGAAACGCCTTAAAGCATTACCAAGGTATTATATTTGCACATTACAAACGTTTTAAGAATCGACGACAGACGAATTTAAAACACAATGAGGATCATTGTTGAAATTGCTTTCCACAATGGTTTCTGGCTGTTAGCTTAAAGAAAATGTTCTCTTTAATACTGTTTAACCAATAGAATGCTGGTTATTTTTTCTAAAAATAGATTTTTGTGTCGTCTGCTTTCCAAAACCTTAAATACCTTTTTTAATATAAATTATGATAAAGAAAGATACTCAGAGAAGCAAACAGGGTACATCACATGTCAGCCGCCAATTAACTTGGCCTGGGTCTAACCTGTTTTAATAAGCTTTAGGTCACTTCCAGATTAGACCTAATAAACATTAGGTCTTTAGTTCAAGCAACTATAAGGGTTAAATGTCATCTGGTTTTGTAACAAGTGCGCACAAAATTGGAAGTTAAATAGAATAGTTGAGATGTATCTTCTGAGATAGACAACCATTTTCTTTTACTTTTCTTTAAATCATGACCCAACACAACAACTGTTTTACACCAAAAGCCATAGTCATTCATTATTAATAGGGTAGAACCTTATGAAACCGTAGTAACGATATACGTAAACCATTTCCCAAACGACAAATTTTCGACTGTCCCAAAATGAAAGAGTTTGCATACAATATTTCAAATTGTGATGAAATTAAAAGATATTCTTCAGATGGAGCAGAAAACATTGTGATAAAAGGAGACATTGCTCTTAGAGTCGTCTGCAACAAAGTCTTTAAATGTCGTTATTCTTGGTAATGGGTTAAACGGCACTATTGATAACGGATTAATTTCAATTAGATGAACTATGTATATTCTCAACGAAATTGATCCAATCTTGGTACCTTCAAATACGATCATTTCTCATTTTGTAGTATTTCCACAGCAAGGCTGTTCAAATAATTACACCCGATTTCATCTAGCCCTTCTAAGTATGACTGATTGAATGATCAAACATTTTACCAAAGGTGAACACTGTTTATTCTCAAAGTTGTTTAACAAAACTTTCCTTCTGATTCAAGTTTAACCCATTCTCCCATATTAAATGTTGTGGCGAATCCAAATTGAAAGATACAGCAGACGAACGAAGTAACATATAGCAAATGCATACATTTTTATAAAGAATTGGGGGAAAACACTTAGGTTACAAGAGGACAAATTGCATTTTCTTTTGATGCATTGGTTTCTTAGCGTGTGTGCAGCAATTGCGTCAAAGTGACGCAAGGAATAAAAACACACACGAATTTTTGTATAGTTTGCAATTTGTATACGAAAGTACATGAAACCAAGTTCAACAACAACGCCTGTATCGTCTGCATGGGACCCGATATCCGATGACGTCAAGGTTTTGTATAAAGATGACGTACAAGTATCTTCCGGTTTCGATATTTCGTATCCTCAAAAGTATGCACTTTACGGAAGCAAATATTAGTGCTTAACCCATTACCGAACAATAACGACATTTGACCAGTTTGTTACAGACGACTTTGGAAAACATTGTGGGTAAAGGAGAAATTGCTCCTAACGAGCAATTTCTGCTTTTCCCACAATGCTTTCTGCCCTATTTTTCAATGTCATCACATTTTGAAATGACGTTTGCATACTCTTTCAATTTGGGACAGTCGAAAACTTGGCTTTTGGTAAAGGGTTCAGCAAACTGTTTTAAACCTATCCCTGAATTGAATAGATTCAATTGAAAAAGAAAATCCATTATGACATGCCTTGCATTTCATTTAAAAGGTTTAGCCATTCTCCGATATAGAAAATGTCCGACCTTTCCTTAATAGTTTTATGTAAAACCGATATAACAAAAGGAAAATATGTGTGTTAGAATTGTTGCCACAGTTGCATAAGTATGAAGTCGGTTTCAACACTGTAAGGGTCAAGTCTAAACACCTAAACACATTGGCAGTAGAAGAAAATTCAAGGCAATGTTCATTCAAAAATGTAAATTTACGCGTGTTGGGCGAATCTTGCTTCACCACAGTGATATCGGCGAATTGTAACCAATTTCATACTTTAGCTGATACGTTTTGCTAAGTACTGTATTATTTGGATGAATTGACGTATGAAACCTACATTTGAAATCAGGTCACTGCTCATGGAGTGTTCCCTGTGTTGTGGACAAGACAGGACCATTAACCGTCATAGCAGTTTTCATTTATTATTTATAATCCGGGAATTCTTCTCTTGTAGCTGTTATATATATAATCATGCAACGCTCTTCTTGCCATCTGCAAACTGTCACGGTTAATGAATGACAAGCGGTGTTTCTTCCCGGACAGTTCTAACGATATTGGTTTCTTAGTAACGCCTTTTTGTAACTACAGGTGTTTTCATATACAACGTTGAAAGACTAAGAAAGAGTTAGCAGTTGATAATTATTAAGGAAGAACATTTTATTTCAAGGGAAGCATATACAGCTGATGGTAGACAGAAGAATAAAACGATAAATTCATCTTCGTCCGCACCTGTAGGAAATGTAAATGCATGGTTATTTACGCACACCGTAGTTTATTCTATACAAATGGGTTGTGCGTGACCCCACACACATTGATAAGGACACCAAAACCAAGAATCTTACTGAAACAAGGATGGTCGTTTACTCTAAAGTAACTTTCTTTACTACATCAAAAACAAAAAGAACTTTGTCAGACAAGAATCAAATGCTCCTTATTAGGGTTTTATCATTTGTTACAATGGTTCTTTGCCATTTTATAGGAATGTGTAAACTCATTCTTTATAATTGTATATTGGTACAGCATGAATAAGTAGAATGCTAATAAATAATGACTGACCGCCTTTCAATTGCCTTTCTATCTTCAGCAATGTTCTATCAGTATAAGTGCATAAGTTGTGATCAGAACAGACAGTAGATCCAAAAACGATAAACAATTTTATCAAAAATATTGTTTGCCCATCTTTTAAATGTTTTCAATATATTTAATAGCATGTGCATGTAAATCGATATTGGTCGATCGAACACAACATCATCACATACTAGAACAGTTTGTGATTAAAAGACTTATAACTAAACACATATCATGACTGTGCAACTACAGAAATGTAACACAGTAATTTCTACATATTTCTATGTTCGTATAGGTCAAAGACCAACAACCTCGATATGGGAAACATCTTTGCTCCAGCTAGATAAACGTGTACCATCACATATCGGAACTCTTGTAAAGGGACTATTTTTCTTGTCTAATATGATGTATATCTTCATCTGTATTCCTTCCGGTGTAGACATACCGGATCCTCCAATGTGTCTAAATTCCGGTACAGAACTACTTTCTTGCGACATCACTCATTGACGTGGCTCTCTTCAAACACAAACAGATTTGACCGTCACATTTTTCTTTAGTAATGGAAGACCATCTAAGTTGTTAAGCTAACATCAACAATGGTGACTATCTATCTAGGTTTGTGTCCTTTTCCTTTTTCTCACAAAAGTGCCGAGCTTCGGAAGCTATTTGTTATCTTTATTATATTTATTTTGAAGATTAAGTAACCATTTAAACGGTTAATTTTATAAACAATGATGTTTATTTCCATTTTGCGATAAGTTGGTATTTTCAAAAGTGTCTTGGACAAACAGAATATGTACGGTGTCGACATTCATATTACGTGATACTAGCAAGGTGCTTTTGAGAGCAACCCTTTACTATTTGAAAAACCAAGGTTTTCAGCACTGAAGGTCCTTCTGTATGTTCGGTGCACACAGGTTTTCCGCATTAAAATATACATTAAATGGTAATTTATTTAATGAAAAGAATTATATAAATCATTGTTTCAATATTTGCTACTCACACAACATATTCCGTGAGAAAGAACATTTGAACGCAATCATTCTAAGTTATACTACACAAAAAGACATTGTAAACAATCTTACTATATTAAATCACGATTCGTGACAATTGCCCATAAAAATGCACCAATGAACGCAATTCTCGAGTAATTAAACTAGCCTTTTATCACAGAAATTTGTTAACCTCTCATAATGATTATTTTTCGAAATGATAATTTTAGTAGTAATACAATATTTAGACTTTGCATTTGTTTGCGATATCCAATTATTCGCACAAGATGCGAAGTCTTATTACGCTTGTATTCTAGATCTACTGGTAAAATGTGTTTAGTCTGGTGTGATTTCGATACAGCTTACATCAGCATTTCAAAAAGAAATCGGTCAGTACATGTCGAAAACAATAGAAAAAGAAATGTAAATCATATGTGCAATTGGTTATTTGATAATGAACGAGCGTTCATTTTCTGCAGATTGAGTTTGACGTAATACTATTTTGAAAAATAGATTTTTGTGGCGTCTGCTTTTCGAAGAGTAAATATCTGTTCAATTTTGACGAGGAGAGATACTCAGAGTAGCTCAGGATCCAGTTGTTTCCAGCACTATAAGGATTAAATTTGAATTGCTTCTATCGCTGATAGCTGTTACATCTGTTATATACAATGCATCGGTAAGTTCATGTTTCCTCACAAATTTCTAAATATCTTCATGTTACCATCGTTGTCAGTCGAGTTTTCATAAATCTTCATTTATAGACGAGCATGAACATAAGACCTTGTGAATATAACTCACCGTAGAATTATTTACAAAAACCAGTCTGAAAGATTAAGCGATCCTGTCGATTGTTTATTAAGTAATAATTCACTCGTTGATTGCCTGTTTATTCCCGGAATGTGATGCATGGACGAGAGGCATTCGAGATATCTCCGAAAATCGGCTTAATCGCATGAATCTGCGAATCCTTTACCCCTAGCATGCTGGGTACTTTTCTGAAAAATAGATTGTTGTGTCGTCTGCTTTCCAAAACTAAATATCTGCTTTATTTTGTTAAGGAAAATACTCTGGGTAGAAAACAGGTTAGATCACAGGTCAGCCGCCAAATTAGTTGGCGGCTGGCATGTGATCTAACCTGTTTGCATTAGCATGAAGTCGGTTCCAGCACTATAAGAGTAAAACTTACAATCTTAAATGATATGATTGCCTTGGACTGTGGAATCACCGCGATTGAATTGGAAAATTATTAAAAATGATGATTTACAACAGCAAGTGCTATGTCTTCTGATAGGACCAGGATCTTTTAATAGGTCGTTTGATGATGAATCTTAACTTTATTAGTAGGGGTTCTATACTGCATCAATATACTCTAAAAAGCTGCAAACATTTCCGATGAATTGATGGGTTAAAAGAATATACACTTAGGCATGTAATTAGCATTCATGAAAACAAGGCGCTAAACAGTCCTGTCTGTGCTTTTAATCATTACATCATAATTATTTTCGATTGAAATTGCATCGTGGCTGTAATTTCCTGGCAAATAGACGCAGTAGCGTAATTGTCTTTGGTCGTTAAACTTTCGATTGAACATTTATTTGCAAATTACATCAGATATCCCAATAAAGTCTGTTTCTTAAGACTAATGATACATACTCGCTTGCAAATACTTCCTTCAATATTGAAAGTGTATTGGTTTAAGAAAGCGTTTTTTAGTCAAAGAGTCGTCAATATGAAACAGGTTGCTTTTTTGTATGATATCAGAGAATAACACGCTACACTCCCTTTGCTCTTTGTAACAGACGACAATCAAGTACCAAACATTGCAGAAACAGCCTGTATTAAGCCCCACCCTCTATCAGATGTACAGGGTTCAGGGGCGAAACATCCATGACGGAGGGATTCCATGCCGAAGATGATTGTCGATTTGCATTCTCAAATCACAATAGGTGTTTAAGGTGTTTCATACTCAAATTACACGTTATTTGAAAGGCTTATTACTGTTTTTGGCAAAGTCTGACTACACGTACTCTAAAATATGTTTCACTACCATTGAAAACAATAATAATTTGAAAAATACTATTTTATCACCATTAGATAAGTATATGTTGAATGTATTCTCATTTTGTTTTCTTTAAATTGGGAATAAAGAGTTTTAGAAATTAAATTGATTGACACACGACAGAATATTTCATTCGTAATATCAGAGATGCGGTGAACGATTCCAAATCATATGTATCTGGCCTACTCAGTACTAGTGTTTTACCATGACATATGCTATTTTGGGGTAGAATATGTCGAGTGGTCTTTGCCGATACGGAACAATTATAAACATACTTTTGTAAGGCTCATTTCCGTCTGACACGGTTCATTCCCTAAACAATTTAATAAGAATCCACTGGTCCAAAGCCAGTTCATTCGTTAATCTATAAACCGTTTTATAAATAATTACTCGGGAGATAGTATCTGTCATCTGACAACATTTATCATTGGAATTCGTGGTTATCAGCCTCCACCTTGTTATCTGACATTTGCTCAGACGGTGTGACCTACATCTATTCAGGTAGAATCCCTATAATTCGCTATGTTAAGGCTCAATCTTTCGTTAGCTTACTTCCGTCTTTTTCGGTTTTCATCGGTCGGGGTCGGAATAATTCGTTTAGTAGAATGACTATAGAATGAATTTCGAAATTGTGGATTATGGGTATTCTACCTTAATGAAACTTTGAATGGAAGCAAATTTACCATCCAATTTATCGCCTTCTAAGGCATATCTTCTTAGTCTGTCGATGTTTGATGCGAAATATGCATGCATGTAAAAAAAT